>LR749837.1:603532-689034 GCA_902729485.2 Mus minutoides
AGAAGGAGAAGGAGAAGGAGAAGGAGAAGGAGAAGGAGAAGGAGAAGGAGAAGGAGAAGGAGAAGGAGAAGGAGAAGGCGAAGGAGAAGGAGAAGGAGAAGTTGCTACTTGACATCCATCCAGGGCTGCATGGAGCTTTACATACTGAAAAATTATCCTCATAGATTATTTGTGCAATAATTTTATATTTTAATATTATGTGTATTGAAGACCAACATATGAATAGATGTTAAAGTTCATGTAATTGTTGGTATAATATAGCTAGATGGCTTTGAAAGATAATAACAGACTCTTGGATGGCATTGGTACTTACTTCGGGGGTTAAAAATAATTTTGATTGTCTAGGGAAAATTTATGAGACAAAAATGATACAGGCTAGTGAATGTGACTAACACATATACAACTGTAGTCAAACATTAAAGATCTAAGGTATCTATAATAAAAATGGGAATGCCAATAACTAGGAGTGACACTAATAGGTTAAAATTTAAGCTAAAATACAAATGAAAAGATGCTTAATGGCAGAGCTATACAAGAACAAATTTTAGTAATCCAGGGAGCTGTTTTTTATTTGAGCTACAATAAAATTGATCCTGGGGACTTTTTGTTTGTTTGTTTGTTTGTTTTTGTTTTTGTTTTTTGAGACAGGGTTTCTCTGTGTAGCCCTGGCTGTCCTGCAACTCGCTCTGTAGACCAGGCTGGCCTCGAACTCAGAAATTCACCTACCTCTGCCTCCCAAGAGCTGGGATTAAAGGCATGTGCCACCACCCGCCGTCTTCTCTCTGAGGTTATGCTGAAATAATAGACAGATACATATTAACTCTTTTAATAATTTAAACAGCTCTATGAATTTTTGTAGGCATTACTAAATTCTACACATTCAAGCTAACTAAGTTATACGTATGTGGTCTGTATGCTTCTGCTTTATTCATTTTCATTAGTTTATTCTTAAGAATAGTAAAAATGTCTTCAGGTAGGAAGTAAGTCACTGAAACATTTAATTCAGCTTAATTGTAAAGTATTACATTCATCTAAAAATGGGAAATGTAACCCACTGATTAGAGTTTGGGCATGAATATTGTGCTTTCTTCAATTCTTGCAACAAGTAGAAAAAATACTATGTTGGCTCAATAAAAACTGATGAGTAGGGAGAAAACACAAAGTCCATTTAGCAGACATAATGTGGATAATTCTTCCCAAATAGTAATTATATATGACATGAAAAAGTGTTTATTGGGGCTGGTAAGATGGCTTAGTAGTTAAGGGCATTGGATGCTATTTTTAGGTTTTGAGTTCCATTCCCCCCAGTCATATGTTGGTTCATGACCATCTGAAAAGGAGTTGATGCCCTCTTCTGGCAGGCAGATGTACATGCTTCAGAGTACTCATACACTAAATAAATAATGGAATTAAGAAATAATAAATAATGTAAAAAGGATATTCTGTTAAAAAAGTAAAAGAAAAAAGTGTTTATCTTGTGTGATGAAAATTGATTACATGCTGTTTGTTGTCTGTCTTGTTGCTCAGAGATGTTTTAGAACTGTACAGAAGGTGACTCTGAGCTCTCACAGTCTGAGATAAACATTCTATTTGAGAGGTGTGCTTTTAAAATGTTAAGAGAGAGACATAAAAGTGAGAAGTTTCTCATTTTTTCAGAATATGTGATTGTTATGATGGAAGACTTCTTAATTGCAGAACAAAGAAGCTTGGTTAAATGAACGTATATGTTCAAAGAAAATATGATTAAAGTGTTTAATCTGTCAATCACGTAGGGCAGAAATGATGCAAACATAGAAATAGCTTTAGTTCTATTATAGAAATAGCTGCATACGCTTATTATACACCAGGATTCTCCTGACCAACTTCAAAATATCAGGTTATTTCCCATGACTTTATCCTCAGAAACAAGACTTTCAACTTTAAGCTTTGAATATTTGGTATCCTATTTCAGATTTCTACTGCTATAGAAAATTCTTGAGATCTATTGTCAAAGAGAAAATGTGTTTTTTTTGTTTTGTTTTGTTTTGTTTTGTTGCACGGTTTAGACATTTTAGGCTGTGATTGAGGAAATAATTGTTCCTGGGTTCTTAGTATTTTAGATGGTTGGAGATATAGTCCATCACAGTCAACTGAAATGACAGAAAGCAAAGCAAAGCAAAACAAAGCAAAACAAAACAAAACAAAAACAAAAACAAAAACAAAAACAAAACAAAACAAAACACCCACCCTCTTAAGATTATAATGCGAAGGGAAAGACTAAAGGTCTGGAAATTAATATAACACTGTGATCTTCAAGAATATGAGTGCAGTGAGAAGAAAAATGTCTACCATTTCTCACCTTGTGAAGTTTCCACTACCTCCCCAAAACACAATATAGGCCTATATGTCTAACCTATAGGACTTTGAGCATTATCTGTGATAGTCTTCTGTTTCTGGTCTCCAAATATCCAAGTACATTTAGTCCACACCCAAGTCTTAATTGCAGTCTTGTCGAAATGTGTTGCTCCAGAATTTCATCCGAGCCTCAATATCAATTCATCTGTGAGTTCCTGTGAAAATCAAAATGTATGTGATGTACTTCCAAGTCACAATAGTACAGGGTACACATTCCCAATGCAAATTTGTTCAAAAAAAAAGCAGGAAGGCCTAAGATGAGGTAGATAAATTAGATTTCCTCTTAACTATCTTAAAGTGTGTGTTCCAAAGGGAGTTAAGCAAGAAAGGCCGAACTGAGACACAGTGGGACAGTGAAAAAAAATAAGCAACAACTACAAAAGAGTTCAACAGGTGTGTGAGTCAATGGGGCTGAAGTCACTCTCACTTCTACTGAATAAATTATGTGACTTGCTTCTAATAAAGTACAATTAAAATAGCTCTATTATAATTTCATACAAAATATTCCAATAAAACTTTGTCCCTTACAGTATCCGAATTAACAAAATCAGAAATGAAAAAGGAGACATAACAACAGATCCTGAGGAAATCCAAAACATCACCAGATCCTACTACAAAAGCCTATGCTCAACAAACCTGGAAAACCTGGATGAAATGGACAACTTCCTAGACAGATACCAGGTACCAAGGTTAAATCAGGATCAGATTAACAATCTCAACAGTCCCATTTCCCCTAAAGAAATAGAAGCAGTCATTAATAGTCTCCCAACCAAAAAAAGCCCAGGACCAGATGGGTTTAGTGCAGAGTTCTATCAGACCTTCAAAGAAGACCTAATTCCAACTCTCCTCAAGCTATTCCACAAAATAGAGACTGAAGGTACACTACCCAATTCGTTCTACGAAGCCACAATTACTCTGATACCTAAACCACACAAAGACCCACCAAGAAAGAGAACTTTAGACCAATACCCCTTATGAATATTGATGCAAAAATACTCAATAAAATCCTTGCAAACCAAATCCAAGAACACATCAAAACGACCATCCATCATGACCAAGTGGGCTTCATCCCAGGGAGCCAGGGATTGTTTAATATATGGAAAACCATCAAGGTAATCCACTATATAAACAAACTCAAAGACAAAAACCACATGATCATCTCCTTAGATGCTGAGAAAGCATTTGACAAAATCCAGAACACATTCATGATAAAAGTCATGGAAAGATCAGGGATTCAAGGCCCATACCTAAACATAATAAAAGCAATATAGAACAAACCAGTAGCCAACATCAAAGTAAATGGAGAGAAGCTGGAAACAATCCCACTAAAATCAGGGAGTAGACAAGGCTACCCACTTTCTCCCTACCTATTCAATATAGTACTTGAAGTCCTAGCCAGAGCAATTCCACAACGAAAGGAGATCAAGGGGATACAAATTGGAAAGGAAGAGGTCAAAATATCCCTATTTGCAGATGATATGATAGTATATATAAGTGACCCTAAAGATTCCACCAGAGAACTCCTAAACCTGATAAACAGCTTCAGCGCAGTAGCTGGATATAAAACTGACTCAAACAAATCAGTGGCCTTTCTCTACACAAAAGATAAACAGGATGAAAAAGAAATTAGGGAAACAACACCTTTCACATTGTCAAAAATAATATAAAATACCTTGGTGTGACTTTAACGAAGTAAGAAAAAGATCTGTATGACAAGAACTTCAAGTCTCTGAAGAAAGAAATTGAAGAAGATGTCAGAAGATGGAAAGATCCCCCATGCTCATGGATTGGCAGGATTAATATAGTCAAAATGGCCATCCTGCCGAAAGCCATCTACAGATTCAACACAATCCCCATCAAAGTTCCAACTCAGTTCTTCACTGAGATAGAAAGGGCAATTTGCAAATTCATCTGGAATAATAAAAAACATAGGATAGCAAAAATTATCCTCAACAATAAAAGAACCTCTGGTGGAATCACCATGCCTGACCTCAAGCTCTACTACAGAGCAACTGTGATAAAAACTGCATGGTACCGGTATAACAACAGACAGGTAGACTAATGGAATAGAATTGAAGACCCAGAAATGTACCCACACACCTTTGGTCACCTTATCTTTAATGGGGGAGCTAAAACTATCCAGTGGAAAAAAGACAGCATTTTCAACAAATGGTGCTGGCACAACTGGAGGTCAACATGTAGAAGAATGTGAGTTAATCTATTCTTATCTCCTTGTACAAAGCTCAAGTCTAAGTGGATCAAAGACCTCTACATAAAATCAGAGACACTGGAATTCATAGGGGAGAAAGTGGGGAAAACCCTTGAAGATATGGGCACAGGAGTAAAATTCCTAAACAGAACACCAATGGCCTGTGCTATAAGATCACAAATCAACAGATGGGACCTTATAAAATTGCAAAGCATCCGTAAAGCAAATACTGTCAACAGGACAAACAGGCCACCAAGGGATTGGGAAAGAATTTTTACCAATCCTAAATCTGATAGGAGGCTAATATCCGATATTTACAAAGATCTCAAGAGGCTGAACTGCAGAAATTCAAATAACCCCATTAGGGGAGCAGGGCGGGGACGCGGGAGGGTAAGGGAAAATTTCTGGATAACATGTGAAATGTAAATGAAGAAAATATCTAATAAAGAGAAAAAAAATGGAAAAAAAAAGAAATGCTATAAAAAAATTAAAAATTTTTTTAAAAAAGAAATGCTATGCAACACTTAAAAAAAAATGGGGTACAGAGCTACACAAAGAATTCTCAACTGAAGAATGCCAAAGGGCTGACAAGCACCTTTAAAAAATGTTCGAAATCCTTAATCATCAGAGAAATGCAAATCAAAACAACCCTGAGATTTTACCTCACACCAGTCAGAATGGCTAAGATCAAAACTTTAGGTGACAGCAGATGCTGGTGAGGATCTGGAGAAAGAGGAACATTCCTTCATTGCTGGTGGGATTGCAAGCTGGTACAACCATTCTGGAAATCAGTCTGGCGGTTTCTCAGAAAACTAGACATAGTACTACTGAAAAATCCAGCAATACCACTACTGGGCATATACCCAGAAGATATTCCAACTAGTAAAAAGGACACATGATCCACTATGTTCATAGCAGCATTATTTATTATAGCCAGAAGCTGGAAAGAACCCAGATGTCCCTCAACAGAGGAATGGATACAGAAATTGTGGTACATTTACACAATGGAGTACTACTTAGCTATTAAAAACAATGAATTTATGAAATTCTTGAGAAAATGGATGTATTTGGAGGATATCATCCTGAGTGAGGTAACCTAATCACAAAAGAAGTCACTTAATATATACTCTGTTAAGTGGATATTAGCCCAGGAACTTAGAATACTCAAGATACAATTTCCAAAACACAAGAAAATCAAGAAAGTCCAACGCGTGGTATGAAGTAAGGAGGGATATTCTCCCTAATTTTATATGTACCTTCCTTCATGTCTCTTTTTCACACCTTGATTTTACTTTCCTACCTGGTAGGTCTCTCACGGGGTGGACCCACCAGGTAGTGTATTAGTCGGTGGTTTACGTCTGTGATGACGTATACGGTCGTCCTGTAACGACTTTCCTGGGACTATATCGAAAGATCTGTGAGGCTTTGACAGTCCCTAACAAATACAGAAGTGGATGCTCACAACCATCTATAGGGCAGAACACATGGTCCCCAATGTAGGAGCTAGAGAGAGAACCCAAGAGCTGTAGGGGTCTGCAACCCTATAGATGGAACAACAATATGAACTAATCAGAACCCTCAGAGCTCACGTCTCTAGCAGCATATGTATTAGAAGTTGGCCATGTTGGCCATTACTGGGAAAGAAAGGCCCTAGGTCTAGCAATGTTTGTAAGCCCCAGAACAGGGGAATGCCAGGGCCAAGTAGTGGGAGTGGGTGGGTAGGGGAGCAGGGTGGGGGGAGGGTATAGGGGAATTTTGGGATAGCACTTGTAATGTAAATGAAGAAATTATCTAATTAAAAAAAAAATTCTTTGTCCCTTGAGGGAAAGTGATGAAAATTTGCTAACACAATTACATCCCTTGACCCAGGATAAAACTTTAAACATAGATCCTATAAATAAGGAAGACTGTACCCAACAAATAAAGGATGAGAACAGGCAGAAATAGCAATAATTGTGTTCTAGCAAGAGAAATGTTAAGGTCTGAGTATCAAAATTTCTCAAAAGGCACATGTGTTCAATAACTGGTCCTATATGTTAGTTGGTGATTTTACTTTGTAAATTGTATATGGTTCATGAAGTTTTAGGAAGTAAGGTCTACATGGAGGAATTGGGTCACTGCATATATGTATGTCATAAGAATGTTATACCTAGTATTCCCCCCCCTCTCTCTCTCTCACTGTATTCCTAACTCTCTACATATGCCTTCTTTTGTTTTCATCTCTTCCTCTTGTCTGCCATGAGCTGAACAGCTTCCTTCTTCAGATTCATATACCATCATTGTATTCTGCCTCGCCATGAGCTAAGAATTACTGGTGCCAAGGACAGTGTACTGAAATCTCTAAAGATGTGAACTGAAATAAGACTTTCTTTCTTTATTTTATTTATGCAAGGTATTTGGTGACAGATGTGATAAAACTGACCAACATGAGGAAGTAGCTTATGAAAATCATGAAGATGTTTTCTATGGGGTAGATATTCACTGGTATCTGTTAAAGGGTATTAATGTTGGCAGATGGCACTGGGTTTGAAAGGACATGTAACACCAAGTGAAAAATGGATCTTATTTGTAATCAGGAAATAAATGCAAAGAGAGTATTGAGGAGAGAAACCTGAGTTGTTCAATAGAAATTATCTAAAAGAACAAGAGTATACATTGACTTTTGAGTCCCTGGAAGAGAAGAGGCAAAGCTCTAAGTTCTAAAGGTTCTAATTAATCTGCTCTTTTTTATTTATTTTTGTTAATCTTAGAAAATTTGACTTTTTAAATATAATTGTTTGTTTTAATTTTTGGAACTATCATATAAAATTTGTATTTTTTTCTCCTGAATCTTTCTGATTTCACATACCTGTTTCCACTATTTTCTATCTCTCAGAACTTCCATGAAAAGAGAAGTTTGCCCATTGTTTGTCTCTGTTCATTCTGTATGGTGAAGTAAAACCTTGTGTTCTCAACAGAAATACTTCACTGAACAGAGAGAGACAGCAAAAAGATATTGAACCTATACCATAAGAAGTGAAACTCAAGCTTATTTAGGTCAAGATTTGGGTTCAGCTTTTTTTTTTTTTTTTTTTTTTTTTTTTTTTTTTTTTTTTTTTTTTTTTTTTTTTTTTTTTTTTTTTTTTTTTTTGTAATTGAATTTATTCTTCCATTCGATTGTATATTGTATAACAACAGAGCTATTCACAAATGTAGATGGATATAAACTTAATTATTTCCCACCTCTTATAAGTAATTATATCTTTCCACATCTAAAAATTGAATTAAGGAGAATTGTAGCACCTTCCTGACTCTTCCCTTCCACTTTTGAACCTTGGAAAGCAAGTCACACTTCTTGTCTTTATTTTTCAAAGAAAACTCTCTTACTCTAATGTTTTTATTTTTCATTGAATCAATACTCCAAAGTGACAGCAAAATGAATTATAGCCATAGAAAATGCAGGTGTTCTGATGGAAAATTGTATCAGTAGCTAAGTGGCTTCTTTTTAGAGGACTTAGGTTTAATATTGATAATACATATGAAAGTTCATAACTATCTATTGTTCTACTTCTAAGAGATCCAGTATGCCCTTCTACATTCTGTGAACACTGTATATGGTTACTATAGACATGTATGTTTGGGTAAAACATCTAAACACATAAATGGAAATAATTATAAAGTACAAGTTCTGTGGAGTTTAAGACTAAACTATAAGAAGAGTTTAGTGATCAAATGTCAGTTATTTTTGTCATGCTCGTCCCCATGAGTACAATGATCTGGGTTAACTAAGTTCAAGAGGAATTATGCTTTGACTGGTTATCTTAGATATTCATTTTCAAGTTTTTCTGAAGTTATCAAGTTCAGTTACCAAATGTATACTAAAACAATTTACCAAATGGAACCGGAATATAATGGTCATTTACAGTAAGAAGTATAAATTCATTGTAGATTGAGTTAGCATAATCATCCTCCCTTTGTAGAACAGATATGTAGAAATATAACTTAGCAGAAAACATACCTACTCAGTACAAGAAACAAGGAGTTTCCATGACAGAAATACCTATTTATTTCAATTTAATCTACATTGATGTGACCATCTCCAGAGTCGTCGTACTTCAGAACCTGAGACAGACAGTTTATATTTTTAGTATGTAAATGTTATTTATAGGTCAGCACAAGTACAATGATGGTTCTGTACTTCCTTTTTAAGATGCTTCCAACACACTTTTTAAATGTCCTGAGGTAGATTTATATTTCCCAGTGGAGTACTGAACTGAGTCACAATAATCATGTTTGTAAGATACCGGAGCATTTTCAGGTTCATATCCATCATTCACTTAATGACTACTTTATTAATAATACATAATAAATTATTTAACCTCCTTTTCAATATTTTTATTTCCTTTGAAATGTCTGGAAAGGATTCAGTTTAAAGTAATTAACGGTACTTAAAAAGTCCCATAACTTCTCATTTAATCATCAAAATGGTCTTGCGAATTTGGTACCATCACCTTTTTTCATCTTATAGACATAAAAATTGTAGTCTAGAGAATTTACATTATTTTTTCCACTTTTAGATGACAAATATATAAGAAGCATCTACTGTCCGCTGGGCATGGTTGGAAACAAAATGGCAAATTTGTAATCACAGAATTAAATTTAAGTCTATGATTCATTTCTGAAAACCTGCTATGCTTTTTAAATATTGTGAAGCTTGGTTCTATCTGATGCTTATAAATGTATGAATGAATTATTAAGTGAGTGAATGAATGGATGGATAAATATATACTAGTCTCAGTATCCAGCTCTGTCTTGCAATGATGATATTACTATTCCATTGATTATTGGAAATATTCCATATGAGACCCATTGCATTAAATGAGGAATAAATGAATGAATAAGCAATATTTATACTAAATACTAAAGTTCCATAAGGATATTCAAACTTTTACAGTTTCAAATAGTAAAAAACTACAGTCACTATTGTTGCAACTTTTAATGAATTGCATTTAAAATGTTTCAGCCATTGTGGAGAATACAGGCGAGACATGACCCAGTCTCACAGATACACCTTCAAAGTGGGACAAAGGGCATCATGATAACAGAAGGAGAAGGTGAATAACTTCCTCCAAGAGGAAACAGCTGGAGCTAGTTTCTGAATACTAAACAGTTTCTTTGATTCAAGGAAGGCAAATCTTCACAACTTAAACTTTGAGGTGTGTTCTGAACATCCACAAGACCCTCAGACTGTGTTGGGAATCTCCCGTGGAGAGGTTTCCTTGGGTCATTTTCTTAACTCTTTTCTATGGCATTGGCTCAGCGATGTAAGAGAAATGGCCTTTGTCTGATATTTTCTTCTCTGATCCAAGCACAATACTGGAGGGCAAAGGTCAGGCAACATACAATGGAGAAATATAAGATAAGCCAACTGCTAAGATGTCTCAATTGAATGCAGCATCAATTGGATACATTTATTTCATTTTCAATATACATTAGGTAATATGATAAGCATTTAATAAGCTTTATTTTTAACAGGAGGACAGCTATAAAGACTCATAGTCTAAGTGAACACTGAAGTTCAGATTTAGGTAGGTTTACTCAGACACACTGAGCATTGAGTAGGAGTTCAAAGACAATCATAGAATGCCCCAAAAGTCTAAAGTCTAAACCAATTCTCCTCATTGTCCTTTTCAGTGCAGGCTGAATAGACATAATCTCACATAAGGATTTCTTTCCTCCCTCTGGTCTAACTCAAGTGCCCCTAAACTGTGTAACTCCTAAATGTTCTGAATTTTAGGGTATATAACACATTACCAAAAATTCCAAAGGTTCTTGTGTATGTTTTAGAGCACGGCTTTTTCATTAAAAATAAAGCTACTTACTAATATGAATATTTCACCTACATGATGTATGTACCATATGCATGACTGGTTCCTGGGAAACCCAGAAGAAGGTGTCAGATGCCTTGGAGAGAGTATTACAGTTGGTTATGGGACACTATATGTGTGTTGGGTATTGAAACCTTGTCCTCTGAAATAGAAGAAAATGCTTTTAATTGATAAGCCACCACTTCTTCACTAAGCCGTTCTTTTCTAAAGGGTAGAATAATGTTTAAATTAGTTGTTTCTGACATTGGGACCAATTCCTCTAACTGGGCTGTTTTGACTAGCATAAATAGCAGAGAATGTACCTAATGTTACAGCAGCTTGATAGCCTTGGGAGACCTCCCCTTTTCTGAAGAGAAACAGAGGAGGAGTAGATGAGAGCTGATGCTGGGAGGAGTGGAGGGAAGGGACAATACAGTCAGGATGTAAGATCAATTAATTAATTAGTTAATTAATTAATTTTGCTTCCTACCAATACTCCTAGCAAGATGCCACAGCTCTCCACAGGTTCGGGGCTATCAGTCACTTAAGGGTAATACCCTAATCCCCTTTGATGGTAGAGGACTTGACCACCAAGACACCCCCCCAAAAAATAGACAATTTGAAATGGAGGTGAAATAATTTATTATATATTATTAATATAGTGGTCATTAAGTGAATGATGGGTCTGACCAGAAAATGCTCTGGTATCTTACAAACATGATTATTCTGATTCAGTTCAGTACTCCACTGGGAAATAGAAATTTACTTAAAGGATATTTTAAAAGTATGTTGGAAGCATCTTCAAAAGGAAGTATAGATCATAATTGTCTCAAGACCCATCTCCATTTTAAAGGCCTGGGGGTTTAGCCAATAAATTCTCCTTCTCGGACACTCCTCCCTGCAAAAGGTATTTAACCTCAGGCCCACCCTAAGAAAGTGGTTTATGGTTTGGTTTTAAACATTGCCAATCTCCACCATGACAATATATGCTTTAAAGCCAAGGACTGTCTCTTTTCATCAGGATCCATGGTGGGAACAATGGAACAGGCCTTCCCCTAAAGAACAGTGTCTAATCTCCTAGGGAAGGGCTCTCAGATTACCCAGCCAGAGCCTTCACCAAGCCAAGCCACCTGCAGAGCAAACCAAGGACTCTCCTTCCTGAAGGACCTAGCCAGAGCACTCCCAGCTTTTCCCCTTCAGCCTGGGATAGATCCTGCTGGTGCCCCCCCCCCCTCTGTTCTCAGCTCTTCTACAGCATTCAGAGGCATATGTGGTGCCCAAGAACCTGAAAACCAGACAGCCACTGCCTCCCTGCAGCCTCGGGGATCCTGAGCCAGGTTCAGCAGTCCACGGGACCTCAGACTACACTCCCTACCCCTGGAGCTGTGTCCAGCTGCTTCTCATAGCCCAACACCTACTCAGTGCCTGCTTGGGGTAAGTGTAGTCAAAACTCCTGCATTCTGCCTCCCATGAATCCTGATCCCTGAGCAGACATGGGACAGTGTAACCCCACATTTGGAAAAGACAATTTGGCAAAAAGTAAAATAAAAGCAAGAGAATGTCCAAGAATCAGAGACTAACTCATTCACACATTCAAGAGACCCATGGAAGTACTAAACTGGAAAATTTTGATATATCCAGAGGATTTGGTAAGCAGCTGTGTACCTCCTGTAATTTTTTTTTGAATTTTGTTTATTATTTCTTTATTCACATTTCAAATGTTATCTGCTTTTCTGGTTTTCCCACTTAAATCCCTCTATTCCCTAACACCTCCCCGTGCTCACTCACACACTTTCTCACACTTCCCTGTCCTGGCATTTCCCTACACTGGGGCATCCTGCCTTCTCAGGATCAAGGGCCTCTTTGCACATTGATGCCCCAAAAGGCCATTCTCTGCTACATATGCAACTGTAGCCATGGGTCCCTCCATGTGTACTCTTTGGTTTGTGGTTTAGTCCCTGGGAGCTCTGGGGGTACTGGTTGGTTCGTATTATTGTTCCTCCTAGGGGCTACAAATCCCATTCAACTCCTTCGGTCCTTTTTCTAGCTCCTCCACTGGGAACCCTGTGCTCAGTCCAATGATTAGCTGTGAATATTCACCTCTGTATTTGTCAGGCACTGGCCAAGCCTCTCAGGAGACAGCTATAACAAGCTCCTGTCAGCAAGCACTTGTTGGCATCCATAGTAGTATCTGGGTTTCAAAACTGTTTATGGGATGTATCCCTAAGTGGGACAGTCTCTGGTTGGCCTTTGCTTCAGTCTCTGCTTCATACTTTCCCTGTGTATTGCCTCCCATGGGTATTTGGTTCGCCTTTGCAATTTTATGAGTTTCCATTTGTTTTTTTTTGTTGTTGTTGTTGTTGTTGTTTTGTTTTTATTAGAGCATAAGCTATTGGTGCTCTGTGCAGGAAATTTTCTTCTGTGCCCATGTGCTCAAGGCTCCTCCCTAACTATTTTTCTATTAGTTTCAGTATATCTGGTTGTATGTGGATGTTCTTGACCCTCTTGGACTTGAGCTTTGTACAGGAGATAAGAATGGATTGATTTGTATTTTTCTACATGATGACCACTGGATCAATCCTAAAAGCCTATACTCAAAAAAAACTGGAAATGCTGGATGAAATGGACAATTTTCTAGGCAGATACCAGGTAACAAAATTACCTCAGGATCAGATAAACCATCTAAGCATCCCCATATCCCCTAAAAAATAGAAGCAGTTATTAATAATCCCCCAATCCAAAAAAGCACAGGACCAGATGGGTTTATTGTAGTGTTCTATCAGACCTTCAAAGAAGACCTAATACCAATAATCTTCAAACTATTCCACAAAATAGAAACAGAAGGAACACTAACAAGTTTTTTCTAAGAAGCCACAATTACACATATACCTAAACCACACAAAGACCATACAAAGAAAAAGAATTTCAGACCAATTTCCCTTATGAATTTCGATGCAAATATACTCAATAAAATTCTTAAAAACTGAATGCAAGAACACATCAAAATTATCATCAATTATGATAAAGTAGGCTTCACCCCAGGCAGGCAGGGATGTTCAATTTATTAAATTCCATCAACGTAATCCACTTTTAAAACAAACTTAAAGTTTAAAAAAAGCATATAATTACTTCATTAGATGCTGAAAAAGCATTTGATAAAATTCAACACCTCTTCATGATAAATATATTGGAAGGATCAGGAATTCAAGGTCTATACTTAAACATAGTAGAAGCAATATATAGCAAACCAGTAGCCAACATCAAACTAAATGGAGAGAAACTTGAATCAATCGTTATAAATCAGTGATTAGACAAGGCTACCCACTCTTTCCCTACCTATTCAATATAGTACTTGAAGTACTAACCAGAGAAATTATACAACAAAAAGAGGTCAAAGGAACATGAATTGGAAAGGAGGAATTCAAAATCTCACTATTTGCAAACGATATGGTACTATACTTAAGTGACCCCAAAAATTCTACCAGAGAACTCTGAAACCTGATAAACAATTTCAGCAAAGTGGCTAGATATAAAATTAACTCAAAGAAATCATTGGCCTTTCTCTTCTCAAATGATAAACAGGCTGAGAAAGAAATTAGGGAAATGACATTCTTCACAAAAGTCAATAATAATAATAATAATAATAATAATAAAAACTTTGGTGTGATTCAAACCAAGCAAGCTAAAGATCTGTATGAAAAGAATTTCAAGTCTCTGAAGAAAGAAATTGAAGAAGATCTCAAAAGATGGAAAGGTCTCTCATGTACATGGATTTGCAGGATTAATACAGTAAAAATGGCCATCTTGCAGAGAGCAATCTACATATTCAATGCAATCCCCATCAAAATTCCAACTCAAATCTTCATAGAGTTAGAAATAACAATTTGTAAATTCATCTGGAATACCAAAAACCCAGGATAGCGAAAACTATTCTCAACAATAAAATGATTTCTGGGGTAATCGCCATCCCTTACCTCAAGCTGTATTACAATGCAATTGTGATAAAACTTTTATGGATTTGGTATAGAAATAAGCAGAAAGATTAATGGAATAGAATTGAAGACCCACAAATGAACCCACACACATATGGCCACTTGATTTGTGTCAAAGGAGCTAAGACCATCCAGTGGAAAAAAAGACAGAATTTTCAACAAATGGTGCTGGTTGAACTGGCATTCAGCATGTAGAAGAATGCAAATGGTTCCATTTTTATATCCCTAAAGCTCCTGTAATTATTGCTTCAGAATATGTGTTCAATTGTTTTACTGGGCATTGTTCTTCAAGTGTCCTCTATCTCCTCTGTTATTCCAAATCATTCTGATTCTTCGTTTTCAATGTTCCTTGAGCTCTAAAGGGAGGAAATTGATGGACATATCTCATGGAGAGCTGTGTTTTCATGGTTGTTCTCTCTGCATAATTCTGGCTGTACTTCTCGGTATTTGCTCCCCTCTATTTCAGGATGAACCTTCTTTGGTGAAGGCTAAATAAGGCACTGATCTATGAATACAGAAGCATATCATCAGGAATCATTTTATTGCTACATTTTATAGACCTGTAGGATTTTGTCTTACCCTAGGGCTCTGTGCTCTCTAGTCTGTTTCTTAGTCACTCAAGCACTATCAGATCGGTTCCATCACATGAAATGAGATTTAAGTGAAATCAGACACCGGTTTGTTTGTCCTACAAATATTCTAGCATATTGTGCAGGTAGCACATGACTTTAACTAACATGAAAATAGTTGTCTACAAACTGGAGCCAATAAAAGAGTAAACTGTCACAAATTCAAATTTCTTTTGAATTTAGTCTAGGCTGGAATAAAATTTGCTTTCTCATGTCCAGGAGGACATGGTTAGACAAAAATGTTGTGATATAAATGGATTCTATATTTTAACAAAATAAACTAAAATTGCTCTCAGTTTTAATCTCTTAACCATGGAGTAACTAGTCAGTAGTTAATTATTTGAAGTAGTCATGTCAGTAATCAAAGCCTTATCTAGCTGTTTATACTTTTATACATGGTATGGCCACATAATGACTCTAGAAACAAAATAATTTTGATCATATTTTAGTGGAACACTATATAGCTATAAAATTCATTTCAAGGAATCTATCTGTGCATATCTCTATTCATTATGAAGAAGAGCTATCTGGAATTGGAAGGAGAAAGCTAAAATGGTTTATTTCCTATGTCATGGCACAAGTGTCAGATATTCTTAATAACTTGTAAAAAATACAATTCAGTTGGAAATGTGAGATAAAGGGCATGTTTTGGCACAGATCACAGTTGAAAATCATCTCCATTGAACTTTGATAAAGACTCCAAATGTTTAAAAACAGACACAACTCAGAGTAACCAACAACTGCATGAACTGCTATCATACTCTAAATAAGACTATAGCAAAGGCTAACTCCTTAGTGAAATAAGAGGTGGTTAAGGAAGAAACTCATAACTGTACAAAGCAAAAAATAAGAATTATGGTTCTCTCAGCCCTAAATAAGACAACCATTTCATTTCAACCTAAGCTCAAATAACAATGTTGAAGATGGTGTAGAAAATTGTAAAATCTCAAAAACGGTGAGGTGTGCATCAAAAACATGTCTCCTTTAGAAAACAAAGTCAGTGTTTGTGATCTCACTGCAGCTATAGAAATATGCTCAAGGCCTTCACAAGACTGAATTAAATAGGTAGCCCATGAGGCTCCACCTCTTCCAAAGACTCTGGCAATTAAAGCTTCTTACTTAATTGTGATGCCTGCCTTGACTCTGAGGAGTACTGATTCACAGAAATATGACAGGTCCGGGAGGGGGGAGGATACAGGGAACTTTCTGGATAACACTTGAAATGTAAATGAAGAAAATATCTAATAAAAGTTGAAAAAAAAAAGAAATATAACAGGTAAACTCTAGTTTGCCTAGAGTTTTGTTCCCAGAGTAACTCAGTTTTTCTGTGGTACTACTGTTCACATTCCAGGTGCTTCCATAAGTTGAACAATGAGACATTCAAGAAACATCGTCTCATTCTTCCATATTCATTCATAATGTTTAACTTATGCATTCAATCTACTTTCTCTTGTTGTGTCTAAAAATAATTCAGCCTTTATGTTCAGTTTAAATGGCACCTCAAGCCAGCCAGGATTCTCCTGACCTCTCAGGACATCTCCTCATGTTCAGAGTACAAAGTTATTCCCATCCAAAATACATCATTTATCAGGGTCATTTTATTTACTTGCCAGTTCCTGAGATCAAGCAAGGAGGTATAAAATAAAATAGACCAAACATAAGAAAAACATCCACATTCAAATATATAGATTTGAAAATCAATTTTGAGTTTTCACCTCAGGAATCCAATCATACAACTAGGTAAAGAATTTCAGGGCAATTTAGCAAAACCTTGCATTGTAATTTTGACTCCATCTTTATGGATTTGTTTCATGTCATATAATGTCATTATCACTAAGAACTCCTACATCTATACCTTCACAAACCTCACTCCTGATAATTCTCACCTATTTTCCCATCTATCACTTAATCTTGCATTGCTACTTTCTTTTAGGTCACCAAAGCTCTCTAGGATATTTCATGCATCCAAACTTTTATACTGGACTGTTCTTCCAAACTTAGCTGACACCCTAATCTCATTTATTCAGTTTACTATGCAGCACTCCACTGTTCATTACAGTGAACTCACTGTGGTCAAAGCTCAGTGTGTGATAAGTCCAGCATGGCAAGTCATTAACCATGCTTTCTCCTCAATATTTAAAATAACATTGAATATATATATATATATATATATATATATATATATATATATATATATATGTATATTGCATTTCTTTCTGAAGGTAACTTCTTTGAAATTCAATGTTTCTTATTCTCTACAGCCTTAAAATTAAAGATAACAATGCCCATTTTCATTCTAAAATGACAAAGGGACTAATGAAGGTGAGTATAGAAGGAAGAAAAGAAAGAAAAAAGAAAGGAAGGAAGGAAGGAAGGAAGGAAGGAAGGAAGGAAGGAAGGAAGGAAGGGAAGGAAGGGAAGGAGGGTGGAAGGGAGGGAGGGAAGGTGGGAGGGAGAGAGGGAGAATGAAGGAGGGTGGGAAGGAAAGTTGGAGGGAGGCTATGAATGAATCATTAGACATCTCTCTAGCCCCTCAGTATTTACTTATCCTTTACTTTCTACACCATTTTTCTTTTATTCGCATGTATAACATACATTATAATAAATAATGTAACATTATCTCAGATCTAGTTATGGAAAGGGTAGTCCTGTAAGTGAGGATTACAGCCTCAGCAATGATGCATCCTATCTTTCCACTTGACACAAATCAACACAGAGATTCTAGAACTGTAGGACAGAAGTTCTGTCCTTTGAATGAGTGTAATGTTTCAGAGATGACCCAGGCATAACCAGAGCTGAATTTGCATCGTCCCAGCATTAAATTCTGCACTTCATTCTTCCTCACATTTTGGGTATGCTTCTTCCAAAGACAGGAGCAAATCCTGCTGCTATTAATAGAAGAAGCATGTTCTCTGCCTCTTCAGCTATTTAAAGAAATGTTCAGCTGCAAGGTGCACTGACTTAGAACAGCTTATCATCTTCAACCCGGATAGAGCGCCCTGCTCCTCCCTCCCAGTACAACTTCTCTTAATGGATCTATAACTGGCTTCCATTTTGTGACATAAAATTTACAAAGAGAGGGGGTGTGAGAGAACAAGTTGCTATTGTTTGCAGGTGCTGCTGATCACACTTGTGGGGGATATGAACACCCTTAATTGGGTTCTTGGCTGTAAATGCATCATGAATAAATTTAGAAGACATACAGGCAATGTTAAGGGAGAGGTGAGAAATTATCATCATCAACTAGGTGACCTTAAAGTGCAGCAAAATTCTTCACAGGGATTAGAAATGCAACCAGATCTTCACACATGATTATGCAATGTGGCTAGATATAATGAAACATTCTTAGAACCCAGAATGCAGTGCTGTTAGTGGTTTAGACCGCAGAGTTTTAGAAATTAACTTACTTCTGTTTCTTGACATCTGCCAAGCCTCAAAGACCTAATACAATCACTGTTTCCTCCTCAAAGCCTTCCTACCTTACCAAGAGCTTGGAGAGAGATGCTTCTCACTCACAGAGTTTTATTCATGTTCTGTATCATTTCTGAAGACCTAAAATTGAATTTTCCAAATTTTAGTCATCTCTGTATGTCAATCTTGTAGAAAAATAAATGACATTGGTAATTTCTAGATTGCTACAAATAGAAAAGTTTAAAGCTATTCAATAAAGTTCAGCAAAATGAAGGACTACTTCCAGGGCCTAGAAAGGTTTCTTAGTGTTCAAAAGCATGCATTGCTGTTACAGAATACAATAGTTCAGTTCACAGAAACATATAAATGTCTTTACAACTTCCTGTAACTCAAGACCCAAGTATGTGACCAATCTTCTGTCCTCCAAGTGTATTTGTACTCAACTTCATATGCCTATCTCATTACATATATGGATAATTGAGAAAGAGGAAAACTCCTCCATTGCTTTTGGGATTGCAAGCTTATACAACCATTCTGGAACTCAGTCTGGCGGTTTCTCAGAAAATTGGACATAGTGATATCGGAGGATCCAGCAATACCTCTCCTGGGCATATACCCAGATATTCCAACTGGTAACAAGGACACATGCTCCACTATGTTCATAGCAGCCTTATTTATAATAGCCAGAAGCAGGAAAGAACTCAGATGTCCTTCAACAGAAGAATAGATACAGAAAATGTGGTACATTTACACAATGGAATACTACTCTACTATTAAAAACAATGAATTTATGAAATTCTTAGGCAAATGGATGTATCTGGAGGATATCATCCTTAGTGAGATAAGCCAATCACAAAAGAAGTCACTAGATATGCACTCACTGATAATCAGATATTATCACAGAATCTTAGAATACCCAAGATACAATTTTCGTAACACAAGAAAATCAAGAAGAAGGAAGACCAGCCTGTAGATATTTCATTCCTCCTTAGATAAGGAACAAAATACCCATGAAAGGAGTTACAGAGACAAAGTTTGGAGCTAAGATGAAAGGATGGACTAACCAGAGAATACCCCACCTGGGGATCCATCCTTTAATCAGTCACCAAACCCAAACACTATTGCATATGCCAGCAAGAGTTTGCTGAACGGACCCTGTTATAGCTGTCTTGTATGAGGCTATGCCAGCGCCTGGCAAATACAGAAGTGGATGTTAACAGTCATCTCTAGCAAAGAACACAGGGTCCCCAGTGTAGAAGCTAGAGAGAATTCACAAGAGCAGAAGGGATCTGAAACCCTATAGGTGGAACAACAATATGAACTAACCAGAACCCCTAGAGCTCCTGTCTCAAGCTGCATATGTAGCAGAAGATGGCCTAGTCGGTCATCATTGGGAAGAGAGGCGCCTTGGTATTGCAAACTTTATATGCCCCAATACAGGGGAATGCCAGGGCCAAGAAGTCAGTGTAGGTGGGTAGGGGAGCAGGGCATGTGGAGGGTATAGGGAACTTTCAGGATAGCATTCGAAATGTAAATTTGTAAATTAAGAAAATATCTAATTTTTAAAAGTGGGAAAAAAAGAATATTACAAAAATAGAACCCTCCCCCCCAAAAAAGAAAAAGGAACATAACTGCTAGTCATATTATCTATGATATATTATAAAATGACTAAAGAAGAACACAAAATTTCCAATATGTAAACAGGATTAGTGTTTGAAGGGGCTTACCATTTAGCATTTATTTACAGAATTATAAGAAGCAGTATGGCAATATATCTGTTTTTCTTAATGTAATGATTTTTTTTCCTTTTTTAAAAATTTTATTAGATATTTTCTTCATTTACATTTCAAATGCTATCCCAAAAGTCCCCTATACCTTCCCCCTGCCCTGCTCCCTTACTCACCCACTCCTACTTCTTGGCCCTGGCATTCTCCTGTACTAGGGCATATAAATTTTGCTAGACCAAGGGGCCTCTTTTCCCAATAGTGGCCAACTAGGCCATCTTCTAATACATATGCAGCTAGAGAAATGAGCTCTGGGGGTTCTGGTTAATTCATATTGTTGTTCCACCTATAGGGTTGCAGACCCCTTCTGCTCTTGGGAATTCTCTTTAGCTCCTACATTGAGGACCCTGTGTTTCTTCCTAGAGATGACTGTGAGCATCTACTTGTGTATTTGCCAGGCACTGACAGAGCCTCACAGGAGACAGCTATATCAGGGTCCTTTCAGCAAATCTTGGTGGCATATGCAGTTTGCTATGTCATTATGACAATCTGTTCACTTTTCTGAAGGGACCCATTTGAGAGGATCACTTCAGGACCCATTCTGTTGTTGGAACCATATAAGAAAATGTCAACCTTGGATGTTCAGACAGTGTATAATCTCCAAGTAAAGGTTCTTTAGAGTATCCTGCCTTTTGCATCCCTATTTTAGGGCTACTTGCTTGTTGTTATGGATGTAAGTAGAGATTCAAATCTTGGCTCACTCTGGTTAAATGATTTTTAAAAAGGAAAATAAGTCTCAAGCAATTATGACTTTAACTATAGGAGAATAATGATTTCTATTAGTCTAATTTCTGCATTTATCAGTTATTTGATAACTAAACATAACTAGAAGAACTAGAAGCCAGGCGATGGTGGTACAAGCCTTATTCCCAGCACATGGGAGTCAGAGACAGGCAGATTTCTGAGTTCGAGGCCAACCTGATCTACAGAGTGAGCTCCAGGATAGCCAGAGCTACACAGAGAAACCCTGACTCAACCCTGTGTCCCACTTCTATGATAACCACTTAATTTCAGGTAGAAGGCCGATATGAATGTACTCTGTATGGCCTTGTATTCCACAGACAGTTATTATCTGTGCTTTGAGAAGTTAGTTTTTGAGTTAATCACTGTGCCTGCACAAAAAACTTGATGAGGTCTGAGAGATAAAAATTTAGAGATGTTTGAAACTATGTTCCCTTAGCATAATAACAATATTAGGTTCACAGAGGGATTCTCATAGTCTCTAGCTGAGGGTTCTTTGTAATATATACTACACCAGGCATGTGTTTTCTCCTGCTTTCATATCCTTAAATATGACCAAAAATTTGACGTCTACTCTCAAAACATTTGTGTAACCTATGTGTCCTTAGGCATATCTTGCCATTCCTATCATTATTATAGAACAAAAGGTCCAAAGTTAGGTAAAACTGTTCTCTTTCCCTATGAAGAACCTGAATTACACATTGTAGTATTATGAAAGCTAGCTATCAGAAGTTTAACTGATCATCACCACCTTTGTTTCTATATGTCCTGTAACTAAGGCATATGTTATTTTTAGCAACAGAATGATACTCTCAAGTTCTGGTGAGCAATCAAGATCAGTGATGTCATCCTATACTACTTCCCTCAATATAACTTGTAAATAGCATTCTACCTCATTTTGTGCATCTATAAATGTACAATAATACAGGGCATTTAATTGAATCAGTAAACCTACTAATGAGTAGGCATGAGACTGATACCAGTAATGCTCTTAATTCTCTCATATTGTTCCAAGTGTGGGATAATTTAAACATCGTTGCATCCTAGTTTATTCTGTATATAAGCTACAAGAGACTTTAAACATACATAGAAAGCCTGGTGTATTCACATCGGGGGAAAAAAGAATTTTGCACCTTTAACCTTGCAATATAAATTTCTCTTCTAGGGTTTTGCTTTAGGTCAGATTCCCTGGGTATTTGAAATGCTCTGATGTAATACTGCACCTGAAGAAAATTAAGTCTTCTGCACTGTGTATATTGCTTAGACATTCTGTTCTGGCCAGTCCACTCAAATTGGGCAGACCAAACTTCTATCAGACTTTATTTCTATTCAATTAGGATTTGCGTCCTTCCATCAAACAGAAACAGCTCTGATCCACACTGAATTCCTGTAACATTTCTGACAGCCTGATCCACTACTTGAGTTTAATCGGCCCCAGGTTGATCAAAATAAATTGGTATGATTTTTTTGATTGGGTACCTGTCTCTTCTCTCTCCATCTCTTTACCTTTCCTTGGCAAAGGGGATCCATCATGATAATTTCCTATTATGAGGTTTGAAGTGTTTTGAATGTGAAATGCCTTTTCACTTAGAAAGAATTGATGCCTGTAACTTGTAATGCACTAGCAGTTTGGTAGAGTGCTTGACAGCCCAAACTGCATTACAGGTAGCTAATCCTCATGGCTGAGCTCTATTAAAGAATAGATCGTATCTGTTAATATAGCCATAGAGTGTGGGTCATTGTGCTCAAAGCAGTCTAGCTCCTGGAAGAAAGATTATTATGTGACTTCATTCTATTTTAAACTCAGAGAATGTATGGTAGATATACTAGTCATGATTGATTAAAGATACCAGAGGGGATTTTATGACTCTTCTGGTATGTGCCAGGTTTATAATTCCCACCAGGAAGAAAAATGTCCTCAAGAGTTTAAAAGAGATCAATAGCAAATACCTAACTTTGAGCAGCTATCCAGATCCTGCTTGTTCATTCTCTAATATGTCAAATTGTTTGTTGCAAGTGATGAGAGGCTAATGCCTTTTAATTCCTATACTTAATTTAAAATGCCTCTTGCCGGGCGTGGTGGCGCACGCCTTTAATCCCAGCACTCGGGAGGCAGAGGCAGGCGGATTTCTGAGTTCGAGGCCAGCCTGGTCTACCAAGTGAGTTCCAGGACAGCCAGGGCTATACAGAGAAACCCTGTCTCGAAAAACCAAAAAAAAAAAAAAAAAAAAAAAAAAAATTTAAAATGCCTCTTTACATAAATAAACTTCTGACCCAGTATTTTAGCCTTACTTAGTTTTTCTAATATATTACTCTTATACTAGACCCAAGTGCCATCTCCAGTCAATTATAGGTAGTCAGCTTCTAGAAGAATTTATTACCAATATCACTGATAATGTCCATATGCCATGATATTTTAACAATGTAAAATATAGAATGGATGGCAAACTGAAGGCCAGGGCAAAGCATATTCCTCTCCTTGATACAGAAAAATTCCGACTCATTTAGCTAACTAATTTGGTGTAATTAATTGGAGAGTAAAGATGACAACTGACTAATTCAAACAGTCTACAGGAAATCCCACTATAATATCTCTAATGTGAATTATGAAGCAGGACCTGTTTTATTATGTTATGTGTTACTTAGAGCACATTGGTGGTGAAGTAGAACTTCATAAACTAACTCATTACATAATCAAGATATTTAATTGGCATTTGTTTAGTAACTTTGAAATTCTTTTAAACAGAAGATATTTGCTGACAATAACTCTGAATACTGAATGATTTGTGTGTGTGTAATAGAGGGACATTGAATACTAATTTATAAAAGAAATGATGAACTACAAAATGATTGAAGAACTGGACCTCAACAATCCATGGCCTGCAAAGTTTGATTCACCAAAAATGTTTCCGGGGGAAGGTGTATTTTTCAGGTATGTTTTTCCCCCTATTTCATAAAGTGTTAATTTCTTTATAAAAGAAGAATTATGTATTAATGTTTTGACTGATCTCGATTCATGAAAAATAAATATTGTTTGAATTGCCCATTCTGGTTGTGGTTGATTGAAGATCCAAAAATCTATCTTCTAATCTAGGTGTGCCAATAAAAATCCTATCTAATCCTCTCATTGAATATGTGTGTTAAATAAAATTTATCTAATTTAGGGTTTGTTCTATTGGACAATATTACTTGAAAATTTGTTACTTCAGAAAATATTGTATACTCAATGAAAATCATTAATTTAGCCTTTTCACTTTCTAACAAAGTGACTTAAAATAATTCTTATTGTCTCTGTTTGCCACTCTGGAAAATGGATAAAGTATTATCTATTACATGAAGTAGTAATGGCAGTTAAAATGAAAAATATGGTTAAAATACATGAAACACAGGCTGAAAGCCTAGGTTCTCCCTGTTTTAATTAATTTAGCTCATGATTTATGAACAAACTTACATATGCACTGTTCCTCTCCTAGATGGAGTTCAATTTGAGCGGCAGTTGAAAATTGAAACCAAAATACAGATTTACATAGTGTTCATAGCTCTTTGTGTCCCTTAAATCAGAAGACACTGAAACTTTCCAATCGTAATTCATTGTTAGCTATGGAGTGAAGGCATGATAAATATAATTTATGTATATTAGTTTGGAGGTTTATATTAAATTGAAGCTGAGAATGCTTATCAGGACTTATCTTTGTCATATCAACTCAAAATAGGACATGAATTTGAAAGAGAGCAAAGAGGAGTATATGAGAAGCCTTGGAGAGAGGAAAACAAAAGTGAAAATGATGTAATGATGTACTGATGTAATGTTGTAATGATGTAATGATGTCTCAAAAATTAATATGTTTAAATGAGGAAGAAAGATAGCTGGCAGTGAAAAGCACACATTTATTCTTTGCCCTCTTTTCAGCATGTGTACATAATGTGACCAGATGATTTTAGCTTATAATGTCTTGATTTCTTATCCATGATGGAATAGAACCTGTGATTCTTGAGCCAAAATAAACTGTCTTCCTTAAATTGTTTTTGTCAAAGTATTTTACAGCCACAGAAGAGAAACCAAGACAATTAGTTAGGAGATTTGTCTAAAAGAAATTGCTTGTTAGAAATACAAAAAGAAAAAGGAAAGGGGAAAAGGAAAGAAATATCTCAGTGTAAATGTGATCTTAATCTTAAAAATAATCAAGATTTATTTCTAAAAAACATTTTATGGTTTGTGAAAGAAAGAGACAGCCTTTGTCAATGAAAATTTCAAACATATAGCAATATGTCAATCATTTATATCTTCTCTTGTATTCTGTGTATTTTTCCTAGAAATAAAATAGTGCAAAAACAAAACACAGAACAAAATATCTCAAACAGATTAACAAACTAGCCAATGATAATCTAATAATGAAAATTGTTGTGATCATCATATATATCCCTGAATAAAGCTTGCAATTTTATTAAATGCAAAAGACTAGGTGTAGAGAAGAAGAAAGAAAAGAAGAGAAAGATGAAGGAGACAGTTTGTGGGGAGAAGATGGAGAGAGATACAGAGAGGCTGAGAGAGAAGAAGACATAGAAGTGGAGAGAGAGAAAGAAAAGGGAGAAATAGACAGAGACAGACAGAGGCAGTAGTGTAAAGAGAGGAGGAGACATAGAGGTACAGAAAGAAAATTCTTTAATCTAGCCATTATGTTTGTTTAGACTCAAACGTGACTTCTCAAAGAGGTGTAAAAAAAAAGTAGAGCAGATACTTTCCCCATGTGTCTCTCCAATGTCTGAGCATAGTATAATGCTTCTACTAGCTCTGTCTGGTTTGAATATTATATATATATATGTTCTAGAAAATTATTTCTTGATCTTCCTTTTAAATTTTTTATTATTTTAAATTGTAGATAGTAAATGTGTCTATGTGAATGTATTTTCACAAAATACAGGTGCCCACATAAGATAAAATACCACTCATTTGCTTATAGCAAGAACGACAGATGGTTATGAGCCATGATACAGAATCTGGGAACCGAATCCAGGCTCCCCTGTCAGGGTAGAACGTGTGTGATTGTGGAGCCACCTGAGAACATGTTCATGACCTTGCCCTGTGCTGTCCCTGAGGATTATTATGGTGTCAGAGGCTTATCTGTGGCAGAGGGCCATGTTGATGTCCATTGTTTTACTGCCACTGGAGACCATGCTGATGTATACAGCAAGTGCTGATGCAAGAAATGACCATGTTATTATTCCATGATTCTTGCTCCTGCTGACTGTAAAGGACAAGGAAACGACTTTTGTTTTGATGACTGCAGACTCAGATTGAGAAAGAGGGGAATAGAAGGCTTATGTGACAATTCTTACCACTACCTCATACTGCTCTTCTCCCACGCCCACAAAAAACAAAACAAAACAAAACAAACAAACAAAAACAGCCTACAGAGAAAGCCATTGCAGGGAAAACCTCTTAAAAAATGTAATAAAGATGTTTAAGTGTTACTTTTCACCATTTATAGCTTCTGGTTGGGGTGCCAGTGGGGAAGGACTCAGTTTTATTTAAGGGCTAACCACCAGGAAATTTACTATGCTCCAGTGATAACACAAAATCAAAATGTTTCTACTCCTTCTCCCCACCCCCCACCCCCCAAGATGCACTTCATGAGTTTTTCAGTAGAGATCTGGAATGACTGTGAAGCAAGTGTTATCAAGGTTCATGATGTGAAATCCCCAAATAAAATATTGTGAAAAGAATAATAAATTTCTAAACCATCTCTGAACCATCTCTACATCTCCCTGTCTCCTCCACATGTTTAAGAGTATGTTCAAACATTGGTTGTACTCTAATCTGAATCTGCTCAAGCTCTTTGCTTTGACATGGTCTCTGTTTGCTCCAGTCTTAGTATCTATGTTTCTTCTTCTTCTTCTTCTTCTTCTTCTTCTTCTTCTTCTTCTTCTTCTTCTTCTTCTTCTTCTTCTTCTTCTTCTTCTTCTTCTTCTTCTTCTTCTTCTTCTTCCGCTTCTGCTTCTGCATAAATGAGTTTTATTAGGGATGCTGGGCTCAGAGCTATGAGGAGAATGATCAAACACTGAAATGTAAAACATTTAAAATGGACAGAAAATAATCTCAGAGACCACATGATGGAGAAGGGAAGCTTCTCTTTATAATCTGAATAAGAAATAAACTACGGTGAAAGAGTAAGTGGCCAAGGAAAGGGTGACTGGGGGACTGGAGAGGAGAGTGTTTAGAGAAATACCTGAACAAAAGAAAATGTATGACTTTTCTATCCTTGAAAACTGAAATTGCATAATATGTGATTTAATTATGTATAGAATATTAAGCAGGAATATGGAGAAGCCAGGTATTAGGTCCAACCATAAGTTATAAGGTCTAAAATCATAGCAAGGGAAGATCATATGCCCCAGTACACGGGAATGCCAGGACAAGAAAGTGGGAGTGAGTGGGTTGTGGAGCAGGGCAGGGGTAGGGTATAGGGGGCTTTGGGTATAGCATTTGAAATATAAATGAAGAAAATATCTAATAAAAATAATCATAGCAAGGCATGGCTTCTTACCCATCTGTCCCAGGAAGGAAACTCTAGAGAGAGTTGTGTCCTTTTTACTTCAGACTGTGGCATTGGGCCAGCTAAGACTTACCAGTGTCTTAGTGTGACCAAAGATCTAGCAGACTTCTCTCTGTGTGTCTGTCTTTCTCTCTGTCTCTCTGTCTCTTTCTGTGTCTCTCTGTCTCTTTCTCTCTCTCAAGGTTTATTCTATTAATGACTAATTTATTTGTCTGTGCATATATGTACAGGTGTTGGTGCTCTTGCGGCTCAGATAAGATGAAGCTGAAGTTGCAGGCAGTTGGGAACCATCAGACTTAGGTGGTGAGAATAGAACTCTGAACCTTGATGTAATTTTATAGCTTTTAATTTAATAGCATGCACAATTCCTGGCTCATCCATGTTCCTGTTTAACACACTAT
Organism: Mus minutoides; assembly: GCA_902729485.2. Taxonomy (NCBI): domain Eukaryota; kingdom Metazoa; phylum Chordata; class Mammalia; order Rodentia; family Muridae; genus Mus; species Mus minutoides. The sequence continues at coordinate 631,494 of LR749837.1, forward strand.
CACTACATAGGATATTGTAATAAAGTTTATATAAATAATCTTTGAAAAATAGTGATAGGTTTTAGTATAATATCCATGCTTATATAAGTCCGTTTCCAATAAATTTCATGCATAAAATTAAAATGTAAACACTTAAAATATTGCATTGCAAAAATATCTTTCTTTCGTATTTCTTCTTGTTATATAATCCTCTGAGAACTTTAAAATAGGCAAGTTACTGAAGAATTTGGATTCATTCCCACGCTCTGTTGGAATATATAACAACTTATCCCCAGCAGTCTGGAAAACAGTGCTGAGCCAGACTTTCTGGAAGGGCACACCAGAGTTTGTGGCTCTAGTGTAGTGTCCTACTTATTATTTGTATGAAACACTTTCCTGTTTCCTAAAGTACTACAGATCAGTCAGATAATTTTGGCTTCAAAGTAGATGAACTCTGATATTTAGCTCTTACTACCTTAATACTGAACCAAAAATTGTGTGACAAATACTACTGGGTATTTACATATAACTTTTTGTTTTGCATGAAGACTTCCTAACCAAATAGCACCATGGCGACAGACACAATTGCAAGTTTTGCTGTCTGCTTTATAGTGATATAGTGTTATAGAGATATAACAATAGAGTTAGAATTTTCATTTAATCAGTTTTAAACCTGATCAAACATGTTTGCAATATTGCTGGAATATTTGAAAAAAATAAGCTCATAGTTTATCTCATTTTATAATTTGATGATCTATGGACTTTGTTTAATGGTTATGTTCAAGTACAAGCCTATTTCTCATTTTCAGACATGGCTCAAAAACCTTTGTTTTTCCATGCTATTTATAGAAACTTGATCTGAATGTGAAATTTGACTGTATATAGATATCCTGGATGTCAAGATTGCCTTCCATTCTAAAACTTAAAATTATCAAGGCAAAGTCTCTAGATTTTCCAGGTTTGTTCCCTTTCTGTTTTCTGTTCTGCCTATCCTCCTAAGAATCATTGGTCTTTGCATCTCTTCTAGAAGTTCCTGTAACCAGTAAATATTTTGGCCAGTGATTATCATTAAATTCCAGGAAGTATTTTTTTCCATCTTTTCATTCTCAACCAGCATTTGTATTATGTGAAATTAAGCCTAGTGATGGATAAAAGGTAAAAAAATAAATTAATTTTCAGGCAATTTTCCCATAGCACACACAAAATTATTTAGTCATGGAGTCATACTGGCTGTCAGGACAGGGGAATGAGGAAGGAAAGAAAATAAAAAGATCTCATATATCCCAAAGGCAAGAAATGTGCTGGGTCAATGATTTTATGATATTAACATAGAATTTTCACTATTGTTAGTGCCTTGCGTGACATTTATCATTTGGCCAATGTTTCTTAATTGACAGATATGTGCATATCTAATACATAGTAGTCTCTCTGATCACTTAAATCACCAGTAACTGTCAAAGAAAAGACCAAAATGAAGCTGTCCTTATGAGATATGTGGTGACATCTTTGATGACTCTGTTTCTACTATTTCTTCTGCTGTCCTCACATATTTTGCCTTTGCCCACTTCTTGGAACTTCCAGAGTTTCCTGACTACACAATTTAATAACTTTCAATTTCATGCTACATTTTGACCATAGCAACAAAAAAATATCTTACAAGGTGGAAATACTGTTGAATCAGCCACCAAATTAATGTCTTGATGGTGTCTACTCAAACAACATGTCTGTAGTGAGCTGCACAATGAACTTAGAGTTTCCATGAGGCCTTAAGAATCAACCTTCAATTTCCACCCATCTCAAGCCCTTCTTTTTTCAGCCAATTTCCATTTGGTCTAAACTTTGTACTTGGTCAAGGAGACTATCTCTGATTTCTCATTTCAAGTTTGATACTGGTAAATCTAAGATAGTAACTATGGTGAGACAGTTACAACTTTGAAGTAACCAAACTGTAAGAAGTTATGGTTAGCACAGCCTGCTTTCCTGCTCAAATGACTGTCATCCCAATTTCCTTGCTACCATTGAAGACAGACCTAAATATGAAATCTAATTAGACATGATCTGAAAAAGAATGTTATGACTCAGTGAATCAAACTGCAAGTAAAGCTGAACTCCTGTTATAGAGCTAAACTGGGACGTGCAGTCCAGAGTCCAAGAGAAAAAGGCAGACATACAGGTAGCATGATATGTATGATGACTATATTCTTGCAGGTCGCAGATTTAGAAGATAAAGACTCCAGGGAGGTGTGAGTAAGCCTCTGTCTGTGTATTCAACACCTTCTCTTGCCTTTTCTATGCCAATTTCTAGGCCAGAATACACAAGGTCAGAGAAAGTGGAAGCTTCTATCCTCAAACATCATGGACATCTACAAATTATATGCAACTGTCCCTTTTCCTTTTTTCTGCTTGTGAATGGATTGGTCTTCATCTAGATAATTATATAAATTTTACATTAATAATAATATAAAAACAACTTATGAGATATTGTCACCTACCATTTGTTTTAAATAACCTTACAATTAAACATGTCATTTCTGCCCTTGACATCCTATAAAGGTTGGTCTCAATATGTCTTGTAAGTTTCTTGATTCATTAACTTAATTTAGTTGTCATTTTAAATTCTCTTTCTCCTTTTGTGTACACAAAATAGATCCTAAGCTCTCTTAGAACAGCACATTATTATGTTTGTATTGTACATACATGTACATATACATATATAACAGCATATTAGCTTGTTTATTCTTAATCTATGATCTAAATTTAAGAAGCTGATTTATTTACATAAGTAAGCTTATATTAATATTGTATGTCCTGTGTCTGGGGTGAAATCCTAAGGGGCAAGATCTGCATGAAATTGGACATTCTCAGTGCCTGGCATGATGCTTTAAAGACATGATATTCCCCTCAGGAGTATCAATTACAGCTTCTATAATGTGTACTTGGAGGCCACACATGCTCATGTGAGTACTCCTAGTGGGGATGCCTATACTTAAAAAGATTCAGTAATAATAGAGCACTTTTCTGGTAGAAATGACACCCAAATGCCATTTTAACCACATCCCTCTTGTTTCCCAGCATCCTTCAGCCAGCACATGCCCAGCTTAAACCTCATTACTCGCTATAACAACAAAGATGAGAGAATGATTTGCCACCTCTGAACTAAGTCCTTGTTCTTCTATGGTGACCATAACTGAAGGGACTTGGGCCACCCCTAAATGAGAACTTAACAGCCAAGCACCCCAGACATAACTTCATTATAAAGATGCATGTGGTAGCTGCTAGCTAATGAGTGCCAGTGCTCAGAAGGATAAACTCAGCTTCTCCCTGATACAATTTAACATTGTATTCCCCTAATTTGAGCCTGATTTAGTCACTGGGGTATTTGGATGCCTCTTCTATGGTGCCGATAGTTAATTAAACAGATGTTGCAGAGGGAATCATTAATTTTAGTGCTGCAGATGGAAGCAGAATGACTTTGTGAAGTTAATGTTTCAGCAAAACAATGGGATTCTGTCATCAGTTAAGTGTAAACTGAGTAAATTAAGAGAACAAGTAGAATAGGATAAGAGGCCCTGTAGAAATACCAATCATTCATTTCAGGATTTATGTTTCACTTTGTCTTTACCTTCCAGTAAAAGGGGTGAAGGAATTGATGTCTTCAGGCAGGAGTGATTGGAGCACAAGGCAGGCAGATGGGAAGATTTTTAATTTTTAGTTACGATGTTTTAAATTTGCCAAGTTCTGTTTTGTAAATAGAGCTGGATTGCTTAGTAATATGCACCAAGTCAAATGAACCAGGTAAAGTTCTGACAAGATACATAATTTTTAATACATGCAAAAGGAAGACATAAACAAATTCCCATTGTTATCACAGATAACTATCATTTTGTTGAGTGTATGTTGTCAAGGAATTCATTGGAACTGGAGTTGCGGTAACAAATATGAGTGATAAGGTCCTAACATACAAAGGAGGGAACGTGCGTAAATCTAGAAAATTATACAAGTGTGAAAAACCTGTCCTAAAGTAACACTTCATATAAATAAGAGCCCATTTACTATATACATGATCAGAGGATTCCACCCGCCTCCCTGAGTCTAGTGCTTGTTAAGGATAAACATAAAAAAAAAAAAAAATTAGAGAAACTATGATTCTCCAAACATTAAAGAAATTATGAGAAAAAAATTATGTCTTTTTGGTGATTCATGAGTAAATTATTGTCAGAAACCTGAAACTTCAAAGGCAAGCATGCATTATGTGTACCTACATATTCATTATACAAGATTTATAGTGACAGCATATAAATAAACTATTGGAAGAAAACTCAAGGAAGAGAAGACATAGATGCCCATAAGGATATTCCAGAAAGAATTACAGAGATAAAGTCACTCAACTTTATGCTTTGGGAAGAGGTTCATCATCAATATGACAGAGAGAAAGAGTGATCATGGAGGACAAATGTTTCATCAGTTTTATTTTTCTCATGGTCAAATTAATATTTTTGACTTTCAATCTAGTTAACTATTGCTAACAGAATAATAATTTCACAAACATGTCCATGATTTTGTGGCTGTTACAACAAAAGACATGGACTTAAGGTAGATTGTGAACTTGCTAGAGACATAGATTTTGCAGAAAACATGTGTTTCATTCCTAGCATTAACATTTCACGAGTCACAACCACCTGTACCTACAGATTTGTGGGAATTCAATACCTTTAACCTACTAGAGTACCCGAATTCATGGAGGTACACACATACAACGACAAACACACATACATATAACAAAAAATGGCAAATACTTCTCTCAAACAAGATATCTTAGAATTATCCTAATATTACTAATCGGAAAAGTTGGCCTTAAGAAAATGTTATCCTTGGTGACTTGTGTAGATGAAACCAAATACACACCATATAGATCATTTCAGTCTATGATAAAAGAGTTATGAGTCTCAAAACCTGAAGAAGAGGGCGTGACAGTGACTGATTCATTCAGAATTGGTATTCAGAATTGGTACTGAATATGGAATCAAAGAATGTTGCAGCCCTCAGAGCTAACAAGCAAGAAAATGGATTTTACATTTGAGCTTTCAGAAATACAAGTAGCTATAATAATATGTTGATCTATGTTTGTGAAATGCTTCATGTTTATTTCCTGTCAAACTTTAACATAATATAGACATGCTACAGGCAACTATGCCTATTGTGCTTTATTACACCAGCTGTAAGAGCCTAAAAATATGTTATTTCTTTTTTCTTTTCTCTCTTTGATATTTATAAGATCAACCTTAAATGAATGTCTTTTCAACTTGACTTTTTTTTTATTTAACAAAATTATGCATAGCAGAATCTTATATTTCATTGTACACACATAAACACACATTTGTGCTTCATATTTCTAATCATCTATTCACTCACTCAAAAAATATCTCCTTAATATTTCTTACAATGTTAGGCAATAAAGAATGTGTTTACTTCTGAAGTTTACACAGTGAAGGGAAATAATAAAATTTATCATTGAAATATGAAAGATGGCCTTCACTGTACAAGAGGACACAAGAGCAAAAGTGAAATAGATCAAAGAATTACTAAGTAAATTTAATTGATATTGCTGGGCGTAGTGGTGCACACCTTTAATCCCAGCACTTAGGAGGCAGAGGCAGGCAGATTTCTGAGTTCGAGGTCAGCCTGGTCTGCAGAGTGAGTTGTAGGACAGCCAAGGCTACACAGAGAAACCCTGTCTCGAAAAAAGAAAACAAAACAAAACAAAACAACAACAAAAAAACAAAACAAAAAACTTTAATTAATATTGAATATAAGGTTCAAAGCATCTGATATAGATGCAGGCTTTGTGACAAACAATGAGAAATGGGTTTGAAAGACTGCTTTTTCTAGGTATTTTATTAGTCACACCAAGTTTTTTTTTTTCTTACAATTTTTTAATAGGTATTTTCTTCATTTTCATTTCAAATGCTCTACCGAAAGTCCCCAATACTCTCTCTCTCTCTCTCTCTCTCTCTCTCTCTCTCTCTCTCTCTCTCTCTCTCTCTCTCTCTCTCTCTCATACACACACTCCACACTCCCCTACCCACCCACTCCCACTTCTTGGCCCTGATGTTCCCCTGTACTGGGGCATATAGAGTTTGCAAGACCAAGAGGGTCTCTCTTCCCAATGATGGCCAACTCGGGCATCTTCTGCTACATATGCAGCTAGAGGCAGGAGCTCTGGGGGTACTGGTTAGTTCATACTGTTGTTCCACCTAAAGGGTTTCAGACCACTTCAGCTCCTTGGGTACTTTCTCTAGCTCCTCCATTGGGGACCCTGTGTTGCTTCCAGAGACTGCTGCACCCGGGTATCCATCCCATAATCAGCCACCAAATGCACATACTATTGCATATGCCAGCAATATTTTGCTGAAAGGACCCTGATATAGCTGTCTCTTGTGAGGCTATGACAGTGTCTGGCAAACACAGAAGTGGATGCTCACAGTCAGCTATTGGATGGAATACCAAGTCGTTTTTAGATACAATGTGGGTTTCAATACTGGTGCTTTGTGATACCAGAAAAAGCCTTCAATTATGTCCTGAAGGAACATTACAGGTCTCTCTGAATCTTGTGGATTGTTCTTGGCTTTTTGAATTCTATGGATCTTCATGGCCAGTATGGGGAATCTGTGCTAAGAAGAACCAAGTAAAATACAAAATGAGTATTTTTCTCCCTCTCAGCATGGTGCTAAACACACCAGCTGTGCAGGACCCATTCATGTGCCTTGTTTCCAAGTGTACTGATTAAACCATAGGCTCATCGATCTCTAGGGGCTCTGTTCTGCTGTGGCATTTACTCAGTTGCATAAACAGGTTTTATTGTTGCTTAGAGCCTCCTGATAGGCCCACCACATCACTCTTAAGCTACACTCAATAAGGCTTGGTTTTAAAGGTAAGTGTTACCCTAGCTTATCTTACATTCTTCCTACCACCGTGGCACATGAAACCACCATTGTTGCTATTCAATTAAAGGAAAAACTGGCTAAAAATATCTAATAATCTGTAGTGATTCAAGAATGATATCAAATATCTTCGTGAACATCTGAAACTTCCACCTTGAATGATTTAAATATTCTGGGACACATTAAAAAAAATCAATTGTAGCAATGTGCGATATGTATTCAGATTCTAAATAATAATAGAAACAAAAATTAGAATAATGATTCTTAAGTAAAATTGAGCCAAATGCACTATTATAATCATAGCTAGTTGTTTATTTTTCATTTTATATGGTAATTATAGGATTAATTCACAAACTACTGTTGAAAACTTAAATTAAGGAGAGGGCTTAGAGAAGTTAAATTGTACGCAACAAAACACATGGAAATCCTTTAATTAATTAGAGCAAAACCACAAAAAAATTAAGGAAAAGCTAAGAGGGTCTTGGTAATATGTTGATAACTTCAAAACTATCAATATTTATTTTCTTTCAAAATTATAGGTCTATTTTTTGTCACTGCTTTGTTGTTACTCCTCATTAAATTAAATTAAATCGAAGAAATACAGAATGGAAGCTAAATCCCATCATTTTGTCCTAGAGATTACAAAGAATCCTAAGAGTGTAATTATTTTGCTTAGGATCATATGTTAGTAATAGGAAAACTAGATGGAATAATTCATCAAACTAATTTTTGTTATCCACAAGTCTGCTACAATAAGAGCCATAACCATTCTGCTTCAGAAACAAAATAGATCAGAAGTATGAAGTATATTGCATCAGCTGAAGTTTTTTTAAAGGTTAAGGATATTTTCATAAATTGCATATAACAAACACATGTAGATATAGACAAAGTGCAGTGACAGTTTGAAATAAGTGGTATGTACCTCAAGTCAGGATGCTTTGAGGACTCACTCAGGTTACTAGGATTTATGAATATTTTTTAGAGAATTAGAAGAGGCTGGACTGAGAGTCATACACCACTTAGAGCTGTCATTGAGAACATAAAATTTTGCTGATTTGTGCCATGTGAAAATACAGATTTTCAGAGTACATTCCAAGGGTGGTAAGCTAACCCTCTGGTCCTAGACATGGCTATATACAACACCTATGTCTGCATCCTGTAGCTTTATCTCAAAATTCCAACCCTTTCTAAGTCAGGATGAACTTTTGCTGGGAGGAAAGTGACATTATGAGAGAAGGTCTCTTGGTCTTTGTACCAAATAATCACTTTCCTATGAAGAAGACAGTGCTGATGATTACAGTTTTTATAATTATTGCAAATTTAAATAGCTTATCTTCTGGAAATATCTGACATTTTAATGAGGACAAGATGATAGGGCTGATGGACCAAAAAGTAAGTAAATTTCAGTCTTGCTACAAATCCTGTCCATAAGTAGTGCTGATCCTAAAGCCATGTCTTTGAAAACTACTGCTAGCCTGTCAATCATCCTAATGCTTCATTCCTGAGAATGAGTGGCCTCAACACCAATGGGCACACTCATACCTTCTTTACTTTCTCTCCTCCCACTTGCTAGTCACTAAGCTCCATGAACATATATTTGATCTCGCTTCCATTTCTATTCTATTAAGTTGCAAGCCCTTTGGTTTCAGGAGGATAAAAGATGACTTACATATAATACATTTGTAAGCTTATTAAAATGTTATGTAGGAAACTTGGCTACAGGAACCTGTCTTTCTCAGCAGACACTCTGATACATCCCAAGACTGTGGAATGTAGCTAATCTTTTGGAATCTCATCACATTTACAAAGGGTATAACTGAGTTTGAATATATATGACTGTTACTAGAATATATAAACTAAGAATAGTACTATTCCACTACTAAAAAAAATGAATTCATGAAATTCTTGGGCAAATGGATATATCTGGAGGATATAATCCTTAGTGAGGTAACCCAATCACAAAAGAAGTCATTGGATATGCGCTCACTGATAAATGGATATTAGCCCAGAAACTTAGCATACCCAAGATACAATTTGCAAAACACAAGAAAATCAAGAAGGAAGACCAGCACGTGGATACTTCATTCCTCCTGTGAACAGGAAACAAAATACCCATGAAAAGAGTTACAGAGACAACGTTTAGAGCTAAGACAAAGGATGGACCATACAGAGAATACCCCACCAGGGGGCATCCATCCCATAATCAGTCAGTAAACTCAGACACTATTGCATAGGACAGCTAGTGCCTACTTAAGGGAACCTGATATAGCTGTCTCGTACAGAAGTGGATGCTCATAATCATCTATATGATGGAACACAGGGCCCAAAATGGAGAAGTTAGAGATAGAACCCTAGGAGCTGAAGGGGTCTGCAACCCTAGAAGAGGAACAACAATATTAACTAACCAGAACCCCCAGAACATGTGTCTCTAGCTCTACATGTAGCAGAAGATGGCCTAGTCAGCCATCATTGGGTGGAGAGGCCCATTGATATTGTAATCTTTATATACCCCAATACAGGGGAATGCCAGGACCAAGAAGTGGGAGTGGGTGGGCAGGGGAACAGGGTGGGAGTGGGGGGAGACTTTCGGGATAACATTTAAAATGTAAATTAAGAAAATATCTAATAAAAACTAATTGAAAAAAAAGAATAACTCTACAAATATTAGGCATTATTTTAAATTTACCTCTTCCAGTACACCAAATATAGAAATATAATGAGTAAATGTATGGAGAGAAAATTGAAAATTATTGAAGATCAACCAATAGTAGGGAAGATAGTTTTGAGTATCTTTCCCAATAGGACTAGACAGGGCTCTACAAAATAAACATCACTATCCTTGGTTATCAATGAAGTTGTTTGGATAGAGATTGATGTCTTTGGTTGATTATGATAATAATGGGTTTCCTATATCCTCCTCTTTCCTGCCATATTCAAAAGGCAAAACACAAGCATTTTTTTATTTCAGAAATGCATCTTTTATTCCATCCTAGTGTACAGCAGGTCTGCCTGCTGGGCTGCCACACACCCATGGTCACTTGATCTTTGACAAGGGAGCTAAAACCATCCGGTGGGAAAAAAAAGCATTTTCAAAAAAAATGGTGCTGGCAAAATTGGAGGTCAAAATGTAGAAGATGGTGAATAGATCCATTCTTATCTCCTTGTACAAAGCTCAAGTCTAAGTCGATCACAGAACTCCACATGAAACCAGAGACAATGAAATTTATAGAGGAGAAAGTGGGGAAAAGCTTTGAAGATATGGGCACAGGGGTAGAATTCTTAAACAGAACAGCAATGCCCTGTGCTGTGAGATCAAAAATTGACAAATGGGACCTCAGACAATTGAAAGCTTCTGTAGGGCAAAAGAAACTTTCAATAAGACAAAAAGGCCACTAATGGATTGGGAAAGAATTTTTACCAATCCTAAATCTGATAGGGGACTAATATCTAATATATACAAAGAGCTTATGAAGCTGAACTCCAGAAATTCAAATAACCCCATTAAAAAATGGAGTACAGAGCTAAACAAAGAATTCTCAACTGAGGAATACCTAAGGGGTTAGAGGCACTTAAAAAAATATTCAACATACTTAATGATCAGGGAAATGCAAATCAAAACAACCTTGAAATTCAACCTCACACCAGTCACAGTGGCTAAGATCAAAAATTCAGGTGACAGCAGATGCTGGCTAGGATGTGGAGAAAGAGGAACACTCCTCCATTGCTGGTGGGATTGCACGCTGGTACAACCACTCTGGAAATCATTCTGATGGTTCCTCAGAAAACTGGACATAGTACTACCAATTGATCCAGAAATACTTCTTCTGGGCATTTACCCAGAATATGTTCCAACTGGTAACAAGGACACATGTTCCACTATGTTCATAGCAGCCTTATTTATAATAGCCAGAAGCTGGAAAGAACCCAGCTGTCCTTCAACAGAGGAATGGATACAGAAAATGTGGTACATTTACATAATGGAATATTACTCAGCTATTAAAAACAATGAATTTACGAAATTCTTGGGCAAATGGATGTATCTGAAGGATATCATCCTGAGTGAGGTAACCCAATCACAAAAGAAGTCACTTGATATGCACTCACTGATAAGTGGATATTAGCCCAGAAACCTAGAATACCCAAGATAAAACTTCCAAAACACAAGAAAATCAACAAGGAAGACCAACGTGTGGATACTTCATTCCTCCCTAGAATAGGGAATAAAATATACATGGAAGGAGTTGCAGAGACAAAGTTTGGAGCTAAAAAGAAAGGATGGACCATCCAGAGACTGCCCCACCTGGGAGTTCCATCCCATCACCAGCCACCAAATGCAGACACTACTGCATATGCCATCAAGATTTTGCTGAAAGGACCCTGATATAGCTGTCTCCTTTGAGGCTTTGTCAGTGCCTGGCAAATACAGAAGTGGATGCTCACAGTCACCTCTAGGAAGGAACACAGGGTCCCCAATGTAGGAGCTAGAGAGAATACCCAAGAGCCGAAGGAGTCTGCAACCCTATAGGTGGAACAACAAAATGAACTCTTCAGAATCCCCAGAGCTCATGTCTCTAGTTTCATATGCATTAGAAGATGGCCTAATCGGACATTATTGGGAAGAGAGGCCCCTTGGCCTAGCAAACTTTATAAGCCCCAGTACAGAGGAATGCAGGGGTCAAGAAGTGGAAGTGGGTGGGTAGGGGATCAGGGTGGGGGTGAGGGTATAGGGGACTTTTGGAATAACATTTGAAATGTAAATGAAGGAGATATCTAATAAAAATGAAAAAATAAACAAACCATAATAAAAAAAAAAAAGAAAAGAAATGGAAAAGAGTTTGATTCCCTTTCCCATTCACTGCCTCAGCTACCCAATTCCCTCTCTCCATCTACCTCTGATGAATATTTTGTATCCCTTTCTTAGTGAGATTCAGACATTGTCCCTTTGGACCTCTTTATTATCAACTTTCTTTGGGTTTATGTATTGTAGCATGGCTGTCCTGTATGTTTTTGGCCAATATCCACTTGTACGTTAGTATATAGCATATGTGTTTTTCTGGCTCAGCATTAACTCAATTAGGATGATATTCTCCAGTTTTCTCCATTTTCCAGAAAAATTCATTATGTCTTTGTTTTTAATATTTGAATAACATTCCATTGAGTAGATGCATCACAATATATTTTTCCATTTTTCAGTTGAGGAATATCTAGCTTTTTTTTCCCTTTTTCTGGCTATTATGAATAAAGCCGCTATGAACAGAGTTGAGCAAACTCTGTCCCTGTGGTATAGTGGGGTATCTTTTAGCTACATTTGAGGAATGGTCTTGAGGTTCCAGCTTGGTCTTCAGGTAGAACTATTTCCAGAGTTTAAATGGAAGAGGATATGCCTATACCTTCTGGAAATAGTTGCTCTGGGGTGATGTGATACCCAAGGGGGGCTTCCTTTCTCTGAGAAGAAGGGGAAGAGTCCAAAAAGGGAGGGATTTGTAAGGGTGGGACTGGGAATAGAGGACAGAGGATTCTGTAATTAGAATGTAGAAAGTGAATAAAATGAAAATTAAACTAAAACATGAATATACATATTGTACCTAAAATACTGAAAAGTAGGAAAATATGATGATTGGAAGTGCTTAGAGAGAAGGTAAGGCCTTATCAGTCATACTGAATGAAAAGTAGTATTTGTTTTCTTCTACATAAAGAGAGTCTAGCTCTACCTTTGCCATAAAAGAAAGCACCAATACTCATAGAAACATATAGGACAGACACAAGTACTGAGCAAACTATAGAATGAACACTGAGCATAGACATGTTCCATGGGCCTGAGACCAGCCTATTTATGCTCTTGGTTGGTATCTCTGTCTCTTGGATATCTCTGGGGTCTGGGTTAGTGGAGGCTGCTGGTTTTCCTACAGCATCACTCTCTCCTTCTTCAACTCTTCCTCTAATTCAATCATATGGGTGCCCAAGTTCAGTCCAATGGTTAGGTGTAAATATCTGCAGTTAGCCGCTGATAGAGCATCTCAGAAAAAGTCAGTTAGCTGCTGAAAGGGCCTCTCTGAAGAAGTCAGACAGCCATGCCAGACTCCTGTCTGTGAGCACATCATAACATCAGTTACAGTGTCAGGCCTTGGTGACACCCCCATGAGACAGATTCCAAGTTGGGCTGGTCATTGGACAGCCTTTCATTCAGTCTCTCCTATACTTTTGTCCCTGAGATTCTTTTAAACAGGAATGATTCTGGATCAGAAATTTTGACTGTGGGTTGGTAACCCAGTACCTCCTCTTGAGACCCTGTCTATCTACTGGAGGTAGACACTTCAGGCTGGTCTGTGGCCTCTGGCACATATATAGCAGACATCTGCCTGGCCTGGCCATAGTGGGAAAAGTTGTACTTAATCATCAAGAGACTTGAGGCCCCAGGAAAGGGGGAAGTCTGGTGGGAGTATCACCTCTCAGAAATGAGTGGGAAGAGGAATGGGATGATGAACTGTGGGACAGGGGATGCAAAACGGAGACAACAACTGGAATGTAAATAAATAAAATAAAAATACCCAATGTTGGGCATTTTGGCTAAGGTCACCTCGAAAGTGTCCGGGGAGTCTCTGACCACCAAGGTGTCTGGTACTTCCTAGAGTGTCCCCCACCCTCCCACTCATTGAGACTGCTTATTTCCATTCATTCTCTTTCACCTCTGGTTTTCTCTTCTGTTCCCTCCCATACCTCATCCTATTCCCCTTTTCCACTCCCTCTACCTCCTTTGATTATTTTCTTCCCCAATCTAAGTGGGATTAAAGCATCCTCATTTTGGCACTTCTGCTTGTTATACTTCTTAAAGTCTGTTGGTTGTATCCTAAGTAATTTATACTTTTTGGCTAATATTCATTTATCAGTGAGTACATTCCATGTATTAATTTTTGGTCTAAGTTACCTCACTGAGGATGGTATTTTCTAGTTCCATCCATTTGCCTGCAAAATTCAGGATGTCATCATTTTAAATAGCTGAATAGTATTGCATTCTATAAATGAACCACATTTTCTGTATCTATTCTTCAGTGGAGGGACATCTCGGTTGTTTCCAGCTACTGGCTATTACAAATATGGTTGCTATGAAGATGATGGAGCACATGTTCTTGTGGTATGGTAGGCATCTTTTGGGTATATGTGCAAAAGAGGTATCACTGGGTATAACCTTTCCAGATTTTCTGAGGAACCACCAGGTAGATTGGCAGAGTGGTTGTAACAGTTTGCAATCCCACCAGCAATGGAAGAGTGCTCCTTTTGCTCTCCACCCTTGCTAGTATGTTCTGTTTCTTGAGATTTTATCTTAGCCATTCTGATTGGTGTGAGGTTGATACTCAGGTTAAATGAGCTTTATTTTTACGGTAAAATTTAGATAGTCTTGAATTCTATATCCTTTTGCCTCCATTAACTAAGAGTTGGATTAATAGGCATGCCTGGAAATAAAACTAGAAAATTTAGGTCTGGCAAGATATAATTTAGGATAAGACAGTGCATTTGTTATATTTTAAAGATATTTTTCAAGATGACTTTTTTATGTAGTCAATATAGAGAACATTGTAATTGTTTACCTAATACAAGTACAATCTATTGATATAGCAAATCACATTCAGAAAAGGCTTAACCTCACTTCAGTTAGCCCAGATGTGAAAAATGATAAGGCATGTATGAGATAGTTATCCATAATGACACACAGACTTGAATATTTTACTTGTGATTTCAAGAAAACTCATAAAAATATAAAAATATAAAATAAAATACCTGCTAACCAAATTCAATAACAGACTAAAGACTTATATGTCGTGGTCAATTTGGTTTCACATTAGACATGCTAGAATGATTCAATACATGCAAATCAGAAAGTGTAATTCACCACATGATAAAAATAAAGAACAAAAATAAAAATAAAAATAGCAAAATCACTACAATATACTTAGAAAAAGTCTTTGACAACATTTCACATTCTTTCTTCATGATAATAAACTGAAGAAATCAGAAGTCACAGGATTAGTCTCCAAGATGATAATGGCAATATGTGGCCATTAGTCATGGTTATAGTACGGAGTGGTAAATTGTTAATCCATTCTAAACTCCCAGTTAGGTGTATATGTCTCTTCTACACCCACCCAGTTGTTTTAAATTCCTGAAAGAAAGACACACACATGCAGACTTATTTTTAATGTCTTGAACAGTGCAATGGCAGGGCTAGCACACCCTCCCCTCTGACATTCTTGCATTATTACTCTCTAAAATTTACATTCCATCTCTTCTACCTTAGACCCAA
The DNA here is from genome assembly GCA_902729485.2 of Mus minutoides. NCBI lineage: Eukaryota > Metazoa > Chordata > Mammalia > Rodentia > Muridae > Mus > Mus minutoides. The sequence continues at coordinate 646,713 of LR749837.1, forward strand.
TGTGGGAGTGCCCCTGGGATCACTCTACTCCAATTCTTACATGTTGTATGCTTTCTCTCCTGTTCCCATCACAGCAATTCTAAAATCTCCTTCTCTCCATGGCTGAGGATGAAGGCCCGAAGATTGCCTGGGAAATCTGAAGTACCACCTCTGCTCCATGAAAAGCCATTAACCACCGACAACTTTATTGACCAGTTAAAAACCAATTGGGCACAGACTTTCTTTAATCCTATGTGCTGGACAATGAAAACAGGTTTTTTGGGTATCATGGTTAGTATGAGAACATAGTTGTAAATGTAGAAGACTGAAATATCTTCTTCAAATTCAAGAACAATATGAGAATGACAATTTTTCCACTCTAATAAAACAGATTATTTCAATAATTTGTCATAATAAGGTAAATGTAAGTATATAGGAAATTAATAACTCAAATTATCCCTCTCTTTCTATATAATCTTATACACAAAAGGCACACAATATTTTAAATAAGCATAATTTAGACTTCAAAATACTTTATAAAACTGTTAGGATATAAAGTCAATAAAATGGAACCAGATCATTAGCTTTTCTACAAATTGATAAAGAAAACTCTTGGAAAGATAGGAAAGACAGTCCATGTAAAATGCCTTGGAAAATACGAGGGTATAACATGGGAGTGGAATATCTCTTCTTTAAAAGCTATGACCACTGAAAAAGCAATTAAGAAAGGCAGCAGGAAATGAAAATATGTCCCAAGTCCACAGATCCATGTAATTCATATATTGAGAAAGGCTATATTATAAAGGAATAAAACATATTACATGCAAGGGAATAACGATTCTATTGCTTTTTTTTTTCACATAAATGGAAGGAAGAATGCTAAAATGCCTATGAAACTGTCAAAGTCCATAGATAAGCAGAGCAATCTTGAGCAAAAGCCCAAAGTTCATGAGCTTATAATACTTATTTCAAGTTCCTTTATAGAGTTATAGGAATAAAAGTGGAATAAGACTGGCATCAAACTAGAGATCAATCCCAGTAGAATAAAATAGGAGAACCAAAAATAAACTCAGATATCTACATCTACTTATAAGAAGAGATGGCAAGGCATCCAATGGTGAAAAATAAAACATTTAAGAAATTCTACTTAGAAAACGAGATGCCTACTAAAAAAAAAAAAAAAAAATCCCTGAAACTCTATCCTCTACATCTTACCCAGCCTCAGTCTAGTGATTTTAGAATTTTAAATTTTTGAGAATTTTAAAATTATTTACAATTTTAAAATTATTGAGCAACCCACCAAAAGATAGCATGAAAGTAGGAGGGAAACTCATTGAGAAGAAAGGATGCCAGTAGGAGGAGAAGACCATAGAGAAGATGAGGAATAGGGAGATACAAATCATTTAAATTAATTATGTAAATGAGTGAATCTTTTAGGATATAATATAGGAAAAAAAAAAAAAAACTTGAAAAGAGCCATTGCCATTAACCTTCAGAACTTAGTTCTAAAAGCTCAAGAAGAAACATTACAAATTAAAGTTCTGCAGATTTGTCTTCCTGTGAGACTTCTAACAGCAGGTGCAGGGGATGTCTCTGACTATGTTGCCTGCCTTTGAATCTGCTTCCCATAACTGGGCTGCTTGGTCTGGCCTCAGTAAGAGACAATGACCTAATCCTACTGCATGTTAATACCCTAAGGCTGATTGATATCCGTGGAGGGTCTCCCCTTTTGTGAGGAGAAAAGGAAGAGGAATGGGTAGAGGAACAGGAGATGACCAAGGGACTGGACGAAAGAAGAAAAAGCATGCTGTGATCAGGATAGGAAGTAAATTAATTATTGTAAACATGAATTGACAAATGCGACTTTAATTTTTTTTTATTTTATTTATCTTTTTAAATTATGATATAATTTTATAATTTTGCCCTCTGTAGCCTCCCTTACAGCCCCCTGAAACCTGAAACTTTGCTGTGAAATCTCACTACTTAAAACACTTTGATTTAGCAAAAGAAATAATTAAGAAAGTGTACAAACAGCATACATAATTCAGAAAACAATTTGCCAGATTTTCCTTTGTCAGGACATTACGCAGGATTTACTAAGTACTAAAAAAGTCAAATGAACAGGTAAACCAATCATAAGTGGACAAAGGAGTTGAACAGACAAAAGAAATGTTCCAAATAGCCAGAAAGGGTGTGAAAAGATCCTCCATGTCATTAGTTTCCATGGAAATGCAAATTAAAGCTTACATTTAGTTTCCTCCCTTCCCAGTCAGAATGGCTATCATAAAGAGTACAAAAGAGAACAAATATTGGGAAGAATGCAGAAGAAAAGAACTCTTAAAATGGATGACTTTAATGGAGTTGTAAATCACCCTAAGTAAGCACCACAGAAATAAATATGAGGCTGGATAGAAATGAACTAGAAGAGCCACATTATTATGTTATTATATATACCACTCTCTTGGGTATACAGAGAAAGCTATCAAAATCAAAACAGAGTAGATATGACTACATACCTACATACTGATATTAGTTACATTTATCATGACTATGATCTGTCTCTGTCTCTTCCTCTGTCTGTCCCTCTGTCTCTGACTCTCTGTCTCTCTCTGTCTCTCTCTCTCTCTCTCTCACAAACACACATTCTCTCTGGCTCTCTATTTCTGTTTCTCTCTCTCTCTGCCTGTCTCTGTCTCTCTGTTTCTTCCCCTCTTCCCCCTCTCATTCTCCTCTCCCCCCCCACCCCCCTTTCTCAGGCATAGGCACACACTATTGTTCATCCTGTCTTTCCCACTAATTGCTATTTTATTCTCAATTTGTCCCTCTTTTACTTTCTGGAGTTTTGTCTGTATTGGATTGGCTGGTTGGTTAGTTGTTTGGTATTTGGTTTGTTTGTGGAAATATAGTGGGGTTTAGTGAGGAGCATGACCCAGTACTCAATGTCTAGACCACTGAGGAAAATGACTCTTCCTACCCCAGTAACTTCCTTTTTAATTGGTTATTTTATTTATTTACATTCCAAATGCTGTCCCCCTTCCTCGTTTCCCATCCACAACCCCCCTATAGAATAACCCTTCCTCCCTGCCTCTATGTGTAAGCAAATACTGTTGCTGATGCCAAGAAGTGCTTGATAAAGGAGCCTATATAGATATGCTCTGAGAAGCTCTACCAGAGCCTGACCAATATTGAGGCAGATGCTCAAACCCCAATACCATCTTAATGCCTATAAATACCTGGCAGAGGTGAGACTTCATGATCTCCACCCCATAGTAACTATTAACTTCCTATAATTCCTCAAGAAATAATAGGAGCCTTTTTGCCTCTTCCCTTCTAATATAGGATGTTAATGAGGCCAATCTTTTGCATATCTTGCGCAGGCCATCACAGCAGTTTTAAGGTCCAGATCATAACAGCTGTGTTGTTTTGGTGTAACAATGTTCCTCAGCTCTCTATCACATCATTTCTTCTAATTCTTAGATACTTTCTGGTATGTGGCTTCAATTTAATGCTTTATCTTGAATAATCAAACCACTCTTTACTATAAAATCAAACTCCTTGTGTTTATGGACATTTCACATATTCCTCAAATCCTTACACTTTTGATGCTTACTGTAACTCTGGATTAAAGTAGCCAGCCACTGAAATTAAATTAATTAACCAATACTTGTAATTTATTCTTACTCAAAGTATTATGACACAGTCAAAGTGGGGAAGAATTCTTGGCCCGAATCTAATGTGAATGACCTCCAATTTATTCCCAGTAAAATCTTTATACTCATTGTAATCCTCATGATTCTGGGCTTCATTATTTTTTGGCATTCCAGTGTTGTGATCACCCATCATAATTACCCACTGGATTCCTTTAAAAAACCTTGCAACTTTTTGAAGCCAGTTTAAAATGGAAACTTCATAGTCTGTTGTTGTTTTTTTTTTTGTTTTGTTTTTTTTTTTTCAATATTGACCCTCCTCCTGTAGATGTAATTTTCTGTATTAATTACATTTGTGTTACTATAACTCAAATACCTGAGAGAACAAATCTAAAGTATTGCATGTTTAATTTGACTGATGGTTTCAGAGGCTCTTCAAGTAATGCTTGCATGTGTGTGTAGAAAATAATGGTGGTAGAAATATGTATTCATCCTTACTCATTGTGGAAAAGAAAGACACATGAAAGAGAGGGTGAGTTTGGAGCTAAATGAAAGGATGGACCATACAGAGAGTGCCCCACCTGGGTGGTCCATCACACAATCAGCCACCAAATGCAGGCACTACTGCATACACCAGCAGGATATTGCTGAAAGGACCCTGATATAGCTGTCTCCTGGGAGGCTTTGACAGTCCCTGACAAATGCAGTAGTGGATGCTCACAATCATCTATAGGGCAGAACACAGGGTCCACAATGTAGGAGCTAGAGAGAGTACCCAAGAGCTGTAGGGGTCTGCAACCCTATAGATGGAACAACAATATGAACTAAACAGAACCTCCGGAGCTCATGTCTCTAGCTGCATATGTATTAGAAGATGGCCTCGTTGGAGTACATATGACCTTTTTGGAGGAAGTATGTCACTATGGGAGTTGGTATTGAGAACCTTCTCCTAGCTGTCTGGAAGACTGTCTTCTAGTAGCTTTCAGATCAAGATGTAGAACTTCAGCTCCTCTGATGCTATGCCTGCTTAGAAGAGGTCATGCTCCTACCTTGATAATAATGGATGTAACCTCTGAAGCTGTAAGTCAGTCTCAATTAAATGAGGTCCGATGTAAGAGATGATTTGTTCGTGGTGTTTCTTTATAACAATGGAAACCATAACTAAAACTAAATAATACAATATGGAAAGGAAAATAAAAAGAATGTCAGTATTAGAGGGAAATGTATAAACCTAAATAAGTCAAATGATAGTTACATAGAGTTTTACTTATTAAGTAATCCAATTTCTGTGTTTGTAGGAAAAACCCAAGAAAGGCCTATAGTTACTTTCATTTCCTATACTCTTCGCTTTAAAATTATAGGTAACATATAGTTCACGAGAGGAGTGAAGTTTGCAACAAGCAACTTCACATGTACAGCAAGGTGGGAGTGGGTAGGTGGGTGGATTGCTGAGCATCATTATAGAAGATGGGGGAGGGCAGATGGAAAACTGGGAAAGGGGATAACATTTGAAATGTAAATAAATAAAATATCCAACAAAATAGGAAAAAAACAGTAATTATAGTAAGTCCCATTAATAAGATTATTTTTCTCAATTTTGATATCTGAGACCTATATAAAATTTATGGAACAATTATAAAAAGATATCGAGAGTTTTTGTTTGTTTTGTTTTTGTTTTTGTTTTTTGTTTTTGTTTTGCTATGAACTGAAATAGTGTTTAGGAGGCCTTTTGAGTCATGTCATTGACTGTCATTTTGCTTCTTGATTTTAGATTAAAATTTTAATTTATGAAAACAAGATCAGCTATTAGCCACTGTTGCATGGTTTAGGGTGAGGGCAGTGCCTGAAACCATTATTCATTTTCCAGAATGGTTATTAATGTTAAGCCAGTATGTTATGATTTTCCAGACTTAAAATATCTTCACTAGTTTATTACTTGTCAAACTATTTTGTAACTTAACTCTGGAAACCTGTCTATTATCTTGATATTGATCAGTAGGTAGTTAATGTGCTGAGGGCTGTAGAGTACATTAAAAACCATATAACCTACCTCATTGATTTTATAGATGGGAAAATTGAGACCCAGATAAAAGAAATGCCTTATCCAAGATTACTGGATTATTTCATCATGAATTCAAACTAAAGCGTAGTTATTTTAATTGGTGACTGCATTTTGTTTGCTTCTTACCAGTGTTTTGCTTTAATAATTCTTAGCAATTGCTTATTGCTAATGATTTGTGCCAACCATTGTAAATGAATCCATAAATTTGCAAGGTTTAGTCCTGTGGTTCACTTCATAATTTGTAGTCTATTAAGTTATTCTAGTTAATGCTAATTCATGTGCTGGCATTGGACCACAACATTGGAAAATCACTACCACACTTTTTGTATCCTTATAAAAGGCTGCATTTTGGATTTCCTTTGTTTTTTCTTCTCTCTCTCTCTCTCTCTCTCTCTCTCTCTCTCTCTCTCCTCTTTTATTTGTAAAAGAGTCATTGTGTGCTGCAACTTAAGAATAATAACCACTCAAATGCAAATGTACCAATATTAGTATCCAGATATTTTAGGGTATTTGCTTTTCCACATGCCTTAAAGGTTCTATGGCTAGAAGAGGCATTTGCAAATGGTAAAGACACAATATCATGAAAATTAAATCAGTTAGACATAAATACTGCATCTCAAAATGTCTTGGTCATGTGGCTCAGAAGAAATGAATGGCTCAAATTCCAAGATGTGTTATCATAGAATGCATTCATCTGCAAGGGTTACCATAACAAGATCTCACACAGTGGATTTACACACCTGAAACTAATGGATGATACAGACATTTATGTTCTCATAGTCTTCTAGCATCAGAGTCAGTGCTGAAAATATTAGCTAATGCTGTTTTTGACAGGAGCTTACTATCTTCTTTGAACTAGACATCTATTCACTGTGTCCTCCATGACTTGTGCACAGCTGGAAAGTGAGTATGGGCAAAGAAAAAATTTGCATCCCAATGTCTTTTCTTATATGGTCATTAATCTTTTCACCTATAAGATTATTTAACCTTAATTGCAACTGTAAAAGTAGTGTCTCAGAATATAATCTCAATGTGGGATAACAATGCATACAATAACTTTGAAAGATCACAAGCATCCCATAACTAACATGGGTAGAGATCATTTTTCTTACTAATTTTGAAAAAAGAATCTATAGCAGATAAGAAACTTACAGTAGAATTATGGTTGAAGAGGAAGTTCCTGCTTTCTTTGGAAACTTGGATGTGTCATGTGATGTTTTTTTCTGGAAGCTGTCTAATGAGAGGACTTTTTGCTGAAACAGATACTTGAGAGGCGGCGGTGTGATAGTTGGAAAGAGTATAAATGGAAGCCCAGAAACAGTGAGAGAAGGCTCTTGCATTGTTATGCTTTGTGTTGCTTCATTTCATTGCTGGTCTTTGCTGGTCTTGATTTTGTAGAGAGAAGCATGTCAAAGTACTTCATGTAATACTCCAGATGATTTGGGTTGCTTCCACTGACTCCTGCTTATTCAGTGGAGCTTGGCGGTTTTCTGTTGCCTTGAGCTGCCACTACTGTGTTTGCTTTTGAACTGGACCGCTGGTATCCTGACAAACAAGAGTAAACTCTACCCAAGGGACCATTTCCCCAAGTAACTACTTCTAAACCCCCTTTTCCTCTTAATCTTTTTCCTCCACTATCTCTGGTCAGTGGTCTAGAGTAGAGGTTGAAGCATTAAAAACACTAAACCAAGAAGGTTTAGAGAGAAATCTAAGCCTACATATGGTTGTATGATACTTTGTGGTTTACTTAATATCCCTGTGTGTTCATCTCAGTGTGGACCTGGGAAAATCCCTCAGTCTAAGTGATAGTAGAGAATTTATACCCTGTATAAATATGGTGCATAATAGAAAGAATACCTAGATAGAAAACAGATATAAAAGAGTTTGTGTAAACTTCCACATACCTCTTAGTATTATAGTTGAAACTTGTATTCAGATTTGGACATACCATTAGCCTAATAGGAATATTTACACAACTCAAATTATTCATCTTCATTCTGGACAACCATTTATGAAACATCTACCAAGACAATAGTGAACATATTTGGTTAATGGCAATGTTGTGTTTGTATGTGTATGTAGTATGTGGTCTATGGTAGGATTTGAATTTAAGGAAGTCTTTCTTGTTATACTTTAGTAATAACTTAAAATGTTCCATAAAATAAATATGATAGTTTTGATGAATACTGGAAATCTTTCCAGATAGATCTCAAGGCTACCATCTGTCAGATAAAATGAATTATCCATTCTATATATTTACTCTGACATTTTATATGAAGAAAATTCAAAATAGATATTATATCATTATTGAATAAAGTAATGGCCTTATCTGTTAAAATTTAATATGAGAACATGATCCTTTATTTGATTGCATTGTGACCCTTGAGAAATCATATATTACTCATAACTTTCATGAGCCTATGTTCAATATGTTTTGTAAGAACAATAAGAAATGATTGCATACTATGATTAGAATGTTTCCTGCTACCTGCACTGTTAGTCATTATTAAGGTTAGTTTTACCACCACTGCTGCTAGTAATGCTCCTGCTCCCAAAGAGACTCCTCCTACCATCACCACTGCTGATCATCCTTCCATCTCTATTAATGAGTTTCTCCACTTCACTAGGCACAAGGCAGGTGGTAGAGAACTCTGGATGAAGGGTACAGTGATTCTTGGCTCAGAGCAGTCATTGTTCTTTTTATTACCAAGCAACCAAATTGATAGACCTTGACACTAGGTTGGCACCTTTCCTAGGCCAACAAGTCTAACATTACAAAATCTAAGCTTGCATGATCAAAGAATTAACAACAATTAAACAGGTTTCATTTTGAACATCTCAGTAGAAATCTGTCAGTACAATTGATTTCTTCTGACAGCTAGCTGTGGTCTGGAGACTAAATGTGTGTCCTGTAGGGGAAGACAGCAATGTTGATTTTTGAATATAGATGAAAATAGCATCTGAATACAAATGAAAATGAAGCTAGGGTTGTTTAAAATATGCTTAAAAAGAAGATGTAGAACATACCTGTGGGCTAATGTGTATGTAATTCACCTTTCCATAATAAATAGACAGATTTTTGTGAGTACATTTAGATTTTGAAGGTGAAAGTTACATAGGACTTGAATACATCTTTGGATGTACAACTAAATCCCTTGTTTATAATTTTGTTTGAGAACAATATAGGTATGCAATCAACTGTTGTATGGGATACTAATGTGGACTATTGTAATGATTAAATTATACTTGCTATGTTCACAACATAGTATCGGAATATAGAATTGCTTTTATTAAGATGTTTATATTGTTTTATTTTTTTTCCTTTTGTTCTATATTCAATTTTCTTCTTTTAATTTTTTTATATTAACCATAGTTGTCTTCTATCTTCTAACATATGTGTAACCCTTAGGCACTTAAAATCATTCCTCTAGTATAAAACCCATTAATATTTCACAGTGTAGTAAATGCAGATCTTCATATGTAAAGAAAGTAATAAAAGTTCATTAAGCCAGTTGTTGGTAGGACTGAATTTTCTAGGCATTAAATATAGATAGGCACCTTGACTTTAGAATGGCATACACTCAAACATCTATACATGCATATATCTGCTAATGTAAGAGTCCATGGATCACTGAAAAATACCATGTATTCAAATAATATATAAATGCAATGAATGTTTTATTTTGAATATTTTCAGCATGTTGGGGTCTACCATATACAAAGATGGAGAGGCCCTGGACTGAGCTTGCAAGCCTGATTTAAAGCAAATTAGGGGAATTCTGAGGAGGTATAGTTGACCTCCATATTAATCTTTTTTTTTTTCTTGCCATGGTTTTATTTGAGGATTTTTTTCCAATTTTATTAAATATTTTCTTCATTTACATTTCAAGTACTATCCTGAAAGTTCCCTATATCCTCTTCCCACCCTGCTTGCTTACACACCCACTCCCACTTCTTAGCACTGGTGTTCTCCTGTACTGGGGCATATAAGGTTTGCAAGTCCAAGGGGCCTCTCTTGCCAATGATGGCCTACTAGACCATCTTCTGCTACATGTACAGCTAGAAACACTAGCTCTGGGGGTACTGGTTAGTTGATATTTTTATTCCTCCAATAGGGTTGCAGACCACTTCAGCTCCTTAGACACTTTCTCTAGCTCCCCCATTAGGGGTCCTGTGTTCTATCTAATAGATGACTGTGAGAATCCACTTCAGTATTTGCCACGCACTGGCATAGACTCACATGAGACAGCTATATCAGGGTCCTTTCAGCAAAATCTTGCTGGCATGTGCAATAGTGTCTGTGTTTGGTGGCTGATAATGGGATGGATTCCTGGGTGGGGTTGCTTCTGACCAAGGAACTCAGTTCACAGCCAGAGAAGTGTGACAGTGGGCCCACAATCATGGAATTCAATGGTCTTACCATGTTCCCCATCATCCTGAAACAGATGGTCTGCTAGGATGATCTTTTGAAGACTATAGGTCTTTTGAAGACACAGTTACAGCGCCAATTATGTGGTAACAGCATGGAAGGCTGGAGCAGAGTTCTTCAGAAGGCACTATATGCTTTGAATCAGCATTGGATATATGGGTCAGTTCCCCCCATAGCCAGGATCCATGGGTCTAGTAATCAAGGTGGAAAAGGGGATAGTTCCACTCACTATCACTCCTAGTGACCATCTAGGAAAATTTTTGCTTACTGTCCCCATAACTCTAGGTTCTGCTGGCCTAGAAGTTTTGGTTCCAGAGCGGGGAGTGCTCTTATCAGGAGCTACAACAAACATTTCATTGAACTGGAAGCTCAGACTTCCCCCTGGTCATTTTGGGCTTCTAATGCCCTTAAACCAACAGGCTAAGAAAGGAATAACAGTGTGAGGAGGGGTGATAGATCCAGATTACCATGGAGAAAGTGGATTACCTCTCCACAATGGAGGTAAGCAAGATTATGTCTGGAATGTAGGAGATCTCTTAGGGCGTCTCTTAGTACTACCATGTCCTGTGATTAAAGTCAATGGGAAATTACAACAGCCTAATCCAAGAGGGATGACAAAGGACACAGACCCATCAGGAATGAAGGTATGGGTCAATCCTCCAGGAAAAGAATCAAGACCTGCTGAGGTGTTTGCCAAAGGTGAAGGAAATACAGAATAGGTAGTAGAGGAAGGTAGTTATAAATACCAGTTAAGGCCACATAACCAGTTGCAGAAGCAAGGATTAAAAACTAATATGAATGCTTCTGTCTTATATTGCTAAGGAATACATTTGTCTTTCTTCCAATTTTTTAACATTAATTTGTATTTAAGCTGAAACACTAAAAGGATGTTTCCAAGGGACATTGCCCCATTGTAAATTTACAGATGCTTTTGAGATTATATGAGGGATAGTTATATCTTGTTAGGCAAATTACAGCCTTGTTATTGTTTCATGTGAACATGAGATATTATTTGTGCCAAGTTGACAAGGGGTGAATTGTAGTGGATATTCTTGGTTGTCAACTTGACTATATTTGGAATGAACTACAATCCAGAATTGGAAGGCTCACCAGTGATCCTAATCTGGAGGCTGGGAGATAGAAGTTTCTGATCTGGATCTTGGTATGGAGATCTTGAGGAATAGTGGCTATGGATTCCAGAAGATTAAGACAAGGAGATCTCTGAGTTCAAGGTCATCTGGTATTAAAGTTGTGGTGGCATACACCTTTAATCTGGGCTATACCATCTGCTGGAGACCATATAAGGACATTGAATCTGTAGATTGCTTTTAGCAGGATAGCCATTTTGACTATGTTAATCCTGCCAATACATGAGCATGGGAGATCTTTCCATCTTCTAAGATCTTCTTTGATTTCTTTCTTCAGAGACTTTAACTTCGTGTCATAGAGATCTTTCACTTCCTAAGTTAGAGTCACACCAAAATATTTTGAATTTTTTGTTACTATTGCAAAGGTTGTTGTTTCCCTAATTTCTTTCTCATCCTGTGTATCCTTTGTATAGAGAAAGGCCACTGCTTTGTTTAAGTTAATTTAATATCCAGCTACTGCACTGAAGCTGTTTATCAGGTTTAGGAGTTCTCTGGTAGAATTTTTAGGGTCACTTATATATACTATCAGATCATCTGCAACTAGTGATATTTTGACTTCTTCCTTTCTAATTTGTAACCCCTTGATCTCCTTTTGTTGTTGAATTGCTCTGGTTAGGACTTCAAGTACTATATTGAATAGGTAGGAAGAAAGTGGGCAGCCTTGTCTAGTCCCTGAATTTAGTGGGATTACATCCAGCTTCTCTCCATTTAGTTTGATGTTGGCTACTGGTTTGCTGTATATTGCTTTGATTATGTTTAGATATGGGCCTTGAATTCCTGATCTTTTCATGACTTTTACCATGAAGGGGTGTTGGACTTTGTCAAATCATCTAACACGATGATCATGTGATTTTTGTTTTTTGAGTTTGTTTATATAGTGGATTACATTGATAGATTTCCGTATATTAAACCATCCTTGTATCCCTGGATGAAGCCTACTTGGACATGATGGATGATCGTTTTGATAGTGGATTCGGTTACAAGAGTTTTTGTTGTTGTTGTTGAGACAAGGTTTCTCTGTGTAGCTCTGGCTGTCCTGGAACTCACTTTGTAGTCTAGGCTGGCCTCGAACTCAGAAATCTGCCTGCCTCTGCCTCCCAAGTGCTGGGATTAAAGGCACTGCCCAGCACAAGGATTTTATTGAGTATTTCTGCATCAATATTCATAAGGGAAATTGGTCTGAAGTTCTCTTTCTTTGTTGGATCTTTGCGTGGCTTAGGTATCACAGTAATTGTGGCTTCATAGAATGAACTGGGTAGAGTACCTTCTATTTCTATTTTGTGAAATAGTTTGAGGAGAGTTGGAATTAAGTCTTCTTGGAAGGTCAGATAGAACTCTGCACTAAACACATTTGGTTCTGGGCTTTTTTTGGTTGATGATTGCTTCTATTTCTTTAAGGGAAATGGTACTGTTAAGATTGTTAATCTGATTCTCATTTAACTTGGTACCTGGTTTCAGTCTAGGAAGTTGTCCATTTCATCCAGGTTTTTCAACTTTGTTGAGTATAGCCTTCTGTAGTAGGATCTGATAATGTTTTGGATTTTCTCAGGTTCTGTTGTTATGTCTCCCTTTTTCCTTTCTGATTTTGTTAATTAGAGTACTGCCCTGTGCCCTCTAGTTAGTCTGGCTAAGGGTTTATCTATCTTGTTGATTTTCTCAAAGAACCAGCTCATGGTTTAGTTGATTCTTTGAATAGTTCTTTTTGTTTCCACTTGGTTGATTGCACCCCTAAGTGTGATTATTTCCTGCCTTCTACTCTTTTTTTTTTAATTAGATATTTTCTTAATTTACATTTCAAATGTTGCCTTCTACTCTTATTTGGTGAATTTGCTTCCTTTTGTTTTAGAGCTTCTAGGTATGCTGTCAAGCTGTTAGTGTATGCTCTCTCTAGTTTCTTTTTGGAGGCACTCAAGGCTGTAAGTTTTCCTCATAGGAATGCTTTCATTGTGTCCCATAAGTTTGAGTATGCTGTGGCTTAATTTTCAATAAACTCTAAAAAGTCTTTAAAATTTTTTCTTTACTTCTTCTTAGACCAAGATATCATTGAGTAGAGTGTTGTTCAGTTTCCACGTGAATGTTGCATTTCTATTATTTATGCTCTTCATGAAGATCAGCCTTAGTTTGTGGTGATCTAATAGGATGCATGGGATAATTATAATAGTTTTGTATCTTTTGAGGCATGTTTTTTGTCCAATTATATGGTCAATTTTAGAGGAGATACCATGAGGTGCTGTGAAGAAGGTATATCCTTTTGTTTTAGGATAAAATATTTCGTAGATTTCTGTTAAATCCATTTGTTTCATAACTTCTGTTAGTGTCCATGCATCTCTGTTTAGTTACTTTTTCCATGATCTGTCATTGGTAAGAGTGGTGTTTTTAAATCTCCATTATTATTATGTGAGGTACAATGTGTGCTTTGAGATTTCCTAAAGTTTCTTTAATGAATGAGGCTGCCCTTGCATTTGGAGCATATATATTACAAATTAAGAGTTCATCTTGGAAGATTTTACCTTTGATGAGTATGAAGTGTCCCTTCTTGTTGTTTTTGATAATTGGGTTGGAAGTCAATTTTATTCGATATTAGAATGGTTACTCTGGCTTGTTTCTTCAAAACATTTGCTGGAAAATTGTTTTCCAGCCTTTTACTCTGAGGTAGTATCTGTCTTTGTCCTTGAGGCGGGTTTCCTGCAAGCAGCAGTTGTTGGGTCCTGTTTGTGTAGCCAGTCTATTCTTCTTTGTCTTTTTATTGGGGAATTGAGTCCATTGATGTGAAGAGAAATTAAAGAAAAATAATAGTTGCTTCCTGCTATTTTTGTTGTTAAAGTTGAGATTCTGTTCTTGTGGCTGTCTTCTTTTAGGATTGTTGAAGGATTACTTTCTTGCTCTTTCTGGGGTGTAGTGTTCATCTTTGTGTTGGTGTTTTCCCTTTATTATCCTTAAAAGAGCAGGATTCCTGAAAATTTATTGTGTGAATTTGGTTTTGTCATGGAATACATTGTTTCTCCATCTAAGGTAATTGAGAGTTTTGCTGGGTATAGTAGTATGCACTGGCATTTGTGTTCTCTTAGTGTCTGTATAACATCTGTCCAGCATCTTTTGGCTTTCATAGTCTCTGATGAGAAGTTTGGAGTAATTCTAATAGGCCTGCCTTTATATGTTCCTTGATCATTTTCCCTTACTGCTTTTAATATTCCGTCTTTATTTAGTGCATTTGTTTTTCTGATTATTATGTGTCAGGAGGAATTTCTTTTCTGGTCCAGTCTATTTGGAGTTCTGTAGGCTTCTTGTATGTTCATGAGCATCTCTTTCTTTAGGTATGGGAAGTTTTCTTCTATAATTTTGTTGAAGATATTTGCTGGTCCTTTAAGTTGAAAATCTTCATTCTCATCTATTCCCATTATCGTTAGGTTTTTGTCTTCTCATTGTGTCCTGGATTTTTTGGATGTTTTGAGTTAGGATCTTTTGGCATATTGCATTGTCTTTGATTGTTTTGTCCATATTCCATATAGAATCTCATGTACCTGAGATTCTCTATTCCATATCTTGTATTCTGTTACTGATACTTGCATCTATGTCTCCTGATTTCTTTCCTAGGGTTTCTATTGCCAGAGATGTCTCTCTTTGGGTTTTCTTTATTGTTTCTACTTCCATTTTTAAATCTTGTATGGTTTTGTTCAATTCTATCACCTGTTTGTTTGTGTTTTCCTATAATTCCTAATGGAACTTTTGTGTTTCTTCTTTGAGGACTTCTACCTGTTTAGCAGTGTTCTCCTGTAATTTCTTAAGTGATTTTTATGCTTTCTCTTTAAAGGCTTCTACTTGTTTAGCAGTGTTCTCCTGTATTTCTTTAAGTGAGTTATTAATGTCCTTCTTAAAATCTTCTACCACCATGATGAGATATGATTTTAAATTTGAGTCTTACTTTTCGGGTATGCTAGGGTATCCAGGACTCTCTGTGTTGGTTGTTTGGGGTCCTTAATCTTGTCTCTAGGGGTATTCCAGAATGATTGCTGAGATCTAGGGAGCTGGAAACTCTTGCTAGAGATGTGCCAGAAGTGTTGCTGAAGAAGGCTGGGCACTGCTGCTGACCTACTGTTCTTGCCTTAAGCCTAGTGTCCAGGCAGCTACTGAAGCCTAAACTTGCCTGGACTCAGTTCTTGCAAACAGAGATTTAGGTCTAGTCTCCTGAACTGTCAATTTGAAGCATCTTATGGAGTATGCCTAGCCCTCTTACTAATTAAGGCAAAATCAAATTCCCTAGTGCCCTTACTTTAGAGTCATTTGCCTTTATCTGTGTGCTTTTAATTTTATCATTGGGATTTTTAAGTGGAAAACTGAATATGAACATCATAAAAGCTCTATTAATCTACTAAAGGCATACATGAAGGCCTAAGAAAAGATGCTGGCAATACAAAACCTGGGATAATTCATGCAAAAACATTTAGAGATCACTAGCCATATGTTGAGTGCTAATCTTGATGAGAAAGATAAAGTAATGAGGAGCCAGACAAGACTCAAGTTACCATGGAACTTATACTCCACTGGGAGAAAACAAGTAATGAACTAAGAAGCAGCTGAACAATATTTTTTTTTCTTTCTGTAAATGTCCAGACAATAAATATTTTATGCTTTCAGGTCCATATGGTCGTCTCTTCTGCAATTACTCAACTCTACCATTATAATGCAAAAGTAGTCATATATAATATTTAAATAAATGGCTGTGCTACAGTGAAACTTTATTTATAAAAACAGGTGGCTGGCCAGATTTGTCTTAGAGATTACAGTTTGCTTACTCTTGAATTAACATATAAATGAATGCAAACTAAGACAATATTAGTTAGTGGTAAGAGTTAAGTAAATAATTAATACAGGTAATCTAGCACTGACTTAGTAATATCTTCCTTGCTTTGTAATCATAGGGTAGACACCAGCTGAAATTTGAATGAGACAAGAGAGTCAGACAAAAAATGGGGAGAAAGAAAACAGGGAGAATGCAAAGAATTTATAGGAGAAGGTCTCAGGACTTATCAAGTAAAAAAGATTTAAACAAACATTGATTGGAAATGTGTTGAAAGAATTTATGACTGGGGTTAGTATTAATTTCATTATAAGCACAAATGGGAACCACAGGAAGATGAAAACTGTGATACAATATGTTTTGAATAAAAACAAACAAACAAAACAAACAAACAAACAACAACAACAACAAAAAAAAAACACTGTAGGGGCATTCTAGGAAGACATTTATGTTGACATACTTTTCATTCTTCCTTGATATCCACCTAAACTGAGCAACTAGGTATTAGAAACAATAGTGACAAAAATTTTAATTTTAAGTTTGTTTTTATATACAAAACCAAAACAAACAAACAAACAAACAACCAAGGTGACAAGGTTTCCAGAGAATCTCTTCCACAGAAGATATGTAACATCAACATGCCTGTGAGAGAAAACAAGGGGAGTAACAAAACACTGAAAACTAATGAAGGTCAACCACGTCAATTTGTGAAATGTACAAATGATTTCAGCCAAAAGAAAGAAAGTCCTGAGATAAGGACTGGCAGCTAAGGTAGTAATCCTCACCAAACCCAGCCCTCCAGCTGGGAACCATATGAACACTGCACAATGACAAGAGAAACAGAGGAATGATAATTTTAAGTTAACATCAGGTCTGTAAACAGACTCAAAAATCTCAGAGCAAGTCACCACAGTTCTGACCATGGTGTAATTATAACAGTGAGAAAGCACTGATCAGTAATAAATGCCACTCTATTTTTTTTTTTTTTTGAGACAGGGTTTCTCTGTATAGCCCTGGCTGTCCTGGCACTCACTTTGTAGACCAGGCTGGCCTCGAACTCAGAAATCCGCCTGCCTCTGCCTCCCGAGTGCTGGGANATTAAAAAAAGAATTAAATATATATTGATAATACTTAATACACAGAAAAGAATATCAACTCAGTAAGACCACATCATAATATTCAGTTTGTGTTTGTGTCGTATATGTGTATATGTGTGTGTTTGTGTGGTGTGTTGTATGTGTGTGTGTGTGTGTGTATATATATATATATATATATATATATATATATATATATAACAAATTTAAGTAACAAGTGAAAAGAAATTCATCACATTTACTTACATTAGTGCTTCCTAATAGCAACAGGTAAAGAAATGACAAGAGATTTTTTAACTCAGCCACCAAAGCTTCAATGTACAATTCGTTCTGCTAGCAACATATCCTGTAGTAATAATGGACCTGAACTTGTAGGAGTGGCCTACCAATTACCAATTCAGCTAAATACCCAAGCCATGAAAGGAATCAGACCCTTAACACTGTCTGCAGGATCAGGCCCCCTAGACTGGATATCCCAGAGACATACTATAAGATCAATTGGCATGGAGTAGAGTCAATGAAATTTAATACTGAAAACTCTCTGATTTTAACAAAGAGGAAATGCATTGTAGCCCTGAATTTGAATTGGAAGTGTGAAAAAAATATTTTCCAGAGATATTTATATATACCTTTTTTATTTCTTTATTGTTATTGTATTTATCAGTTCTATCTAAAGAAGGGATATTATCAAGTATTAGACTAATAGTGATGAACATGGGCACTACACATGTTTTAGTCTTAACATTCCCTTTTGAAACTGAGGAGAAAGAAAAAAGTGAGGGAGGAAGAGGAGAAGAAATTGGGGAAGAAGACAATGAAGAGAAGAAAGAGACAAAGCAGGGAGGTTTGAGGTAAAAGAGGGAGCAAATGTGATAAGTAGAAGTTTCTCTTGTATGAATTTTAAAACTTTGATGTATACAAATATATGAAGCAACCCTTGACTATGCTTCCATGGGAGAGGCTGAATGTTTCACATAAAGAATCTACTGTCCAAAGATGAGACAACTGAATATTAACCGAAATCTATCATATATGTGTATGTTCACAAGTTAATAAAACAGTAGATGGAAGATGAATCTCTCCTAAGAAACGTTCAATCCAATGAAAAAAATCAAAATAATTTTGAGTGTCATTGTTTATCAGGTGCCGGTGTTTATCAGGTGCGTGGGTGCGTAAATTCAAGTGGTGAACTTTAAGATGTGAGAACATCTGGATCAAAAAGCACATTGACATTAAAGAGTTTTTTTTGTAGTGAAAATACCCAGCAACTCCCTGCCTCTTCCAAGGGACTGAATATAAGGGTGATTTATGTTCTGAGCTATTCTACCTGCCAATTTGAAGGTCCAAGGCAGGTACTGACTTGCATAGCGTCATTAAATCACTGAAAGTCAAATTGCTAGAAACAGTTAAATCTATGGACTGTTTAACAGATTGGCTGTAGGGAAAACAAATTCCAGAATGGGGGTGGTTGTAAATTCAAAAATATTTAATAAAAATATATTAAGATGCAACCTGGAAGGTCAAGAAAGCTGGTAAGAAAGTATTTTTAAACCTTGTGAAAAGATTACTTTAAGAGTATTGGTGGTGGTTAGCTTTGGGGAAAGGGAGAAATTAGAAATTAGAAACAGTCAGATACATGGAGAAGCCTCTCAGTAGGTGAGAAAATTCTATATTTGTCCCTGCTAGTAGATGCTTTTCTAGTCATGACTCATTAACTTTTATATAGCATACTTTTTATCTGTATTGTTTTACAATAAAATATAAATATACTATGCAAGTTTTAGAATGAAATAATTATACAGGCAAGAGAGGTCAAAGGCAGGCAAACGGGATATAGAACTACTGTGATTACTGCAGCTGGTGGCCCAGGGCCCCACAGGATTTCTTCTTTGTCTTCCCAGAAAGATCAGCTGTGTTCAAAGAAGAGTCAATTGAGCTGCAAGTGCCTTACTTCTTGAAAAACATTCCAGTGATTGAGAAGGATCTGAAGATTGCTGTACCATTAAAGTCTTAATGCCCTCCTACTCATAACATCACATCAAACCACTCATTGGGTTCTGCACATAAAACATATTTTCATTTGAATAAGCATGCTCATATAAAAAGTTCTTCAATAGATACCTGATTTTCTCTCTTTATACTGCCTCCTGGGAACATTGCAGAAGTAGTACTGACCAATCTCTTTTCACCATTTGCCAGTACATAGCTTGGTTTACACTGGAAACAATCTGGTTTTCATGGAAGGAGCCAACAAAGGTGACAAGTTGTTGTCCTCCAGGTAGGTGCTCCACAGGTATATCAATATACCTCATGTCAGAGGCTGTGCTTGCCTACAGCATTCCTTTGTCTTTTGTATCAAGATTGCTCTTGCTATAGCCTCTGAATCACTTGAATAAAAGTGCTATCAAAATACTCAGAAAATTTATTTATAATTAAATACAATAAATAAATTTAATTATAACCCAAGCAATATCTACAGATAAACTACATTAATAATTCACATCTAAAACCTGCATATTTTTTTTGGAATTGGGTATATGTCATTTTAACTTTAAAATTTATTTGAAATTTTCAAATGTTGAATATATATATATATATATATATATATATATATATATATAATTTTGGGATATATATATATATAATTATATATATATATATATATAATTTTGGGATATATATATATATATATATATATATATACTGAAATTTATTCATTATTTTCTCTCATACCTCTCTCTCCAACTGGAACCCTCTGTTAGAACAAGTTTCCCTCTTATATTCTTGCTTTCTATTCATGTGTTGCCCATAGGGTTTAATTAAAGTTTCTAGCCAGAGTGTAAGTGGGGAGCAATTTGCTAGAGTAAGGGCAACTTACCAATATCCTCAATAATGAAGAAAATGACACCCTTCCCTCCACAACAATTAACTGGTTATTATACACGGCAGAAAGAAGAAACTTTCCTAGAGACTGGGGTACAGAGCTGGAGTGACCTGTGGGTGAAGCAGCACCTTCCGTTTTGGACCATATCAATTTTGGTCACTGCTATTCTCACTGGCTAGCTTTTTAATTTTGGAATGTATCTCATCCCTACTAACTTGTAATTTTCCTATTTAGAATTGGATGTTAAACAAGCGAGATACCTGACATGGAAAAAAAAAAAAATCTCTGAACTTGTAGTCCATGAACTTGTAGCTCCCGGAATTGAAATCATATGAAGGTTTCAGGAAATCCCAGCACCTTTCTTAGTGAAATCATATGAAGGTTTCCAGGAAATCCCAGGAAATCCCAGCCCCTTTCTTAGTGATGATTTTACTTGGGCTACTTTGGATCCAGTTGCCTTTTCCCTGTAGTCTGGATGCATCACATGTTGTTAAGTACCTTTGATCTGAATCATCTCTTTTGGCACCACGATTGGCATTTACCAGTATTATTTTGGGAGCTATAGTAATGATGCCAATGTGGCTTTAGTGGCCTCCGTAGTAATCCCTTTGCCTGACACAGTACCCTGCTGTCAGGCGCTGTCCATGCAGAAGCTGATTCCCTGCCCCCTAAGAGCCTCATTAAAAGTGCCTCAAATTAAACTCAAATGCACAGGAAACAATTAGTTCTGTCTTTTGTCTCTCCATTCAAATCTAAAATGCAGAGTAGCCAGGTGTCATGTTGGACTAATCTCCATCATCGTGATGTCAAGTAGAAGGATGAGTTTGGAGAGGCTCCAGAGTCTTTCCTAGGAGGATGTTCTCCCTCCCATTCTTTGCAGCTATTCAGTCTCAAAGCTTCTGTTTGAATACATGTTTCTCATCATCTGATTCTATCATCTTTCCCTTTGTGTTCCAAGTAAATAAACATTGCCATCCATCTCTTTGCCAAAACTGTATTGTTCCTGGAGACTATAAAATATTTTCCATGAAGTGCCAAACTTTCTATTAATTATTCTTATTAATTTTGAGATTATAATGTAACTGTGCCATTTCCCCTTTTCTTTTCCTCCCTCAAACCCACCCATGTACTCTTCCCTTCTCTCTTAAAATTCATGCTCTCTTTACCAGATGGCTAGCCCTGAAAATATACATTCCAGTAGCATTACACAGACGGAGCAGGCTGTATTTATGAAATGTCACACCTTTTAATATCACCAAATTCTCAAGACATCAGGATCAAACTCAGATGCCAATGTATCCTGCTACTGCCATTATACATGTAAATTAATAGGAAGAAATGATTCTGTGATACTCTTTGTCCAGTCACACAAATACCAACTGTTCTGTCTACAAATATCTATTATAACTGACTGATTTTCTAATGTTGATTTTCAACATGACAGTACCTAATAAGTGTCTGTGATAGAAACTTTTGTATATGTCTCTGAGGGAATATCTAGATTGGGTTCAGATAGGATAAACCACAGAAAGTGATCACAGTACTCTTCTGTGTATCAGAGGTTTGGAACCAAATTAGATATAGAAGGCAGGTGGAGGCAGTGGTGGATCTCTGTGATTTTGAGGCCAGCCTGGTTTATAAAGTAAGTCCCAGGACAGCCAAGGCTACACAGAGGAAACCCAGTCTTGAAAAAAATCACAGAAACAATAAAAATAAAGATAGATAAGTAAATAAAGCAAAGCAAGTGCGACTCATATTATTGTTCTCTGTTTAATAACTGGGCATGAAATAACTAGCCCCTCAGGTTCCTAGTGATATACCTAAATTATTCCGTCAAACTCTAAACCAAATTACATTCTTGCTCCCTTAAGTTTCTTCTTGGCAAGGAATTGATCACAGTGTCAAAAAAACGAACAAATATTTGACCTTAAAGTAATTTTGGTCATGAAGTATCTGTGTTACCTTCAAATGTGGGGGGAAATGAATAGTGGTTTCCTCCTTCCTCAGTGATCTAATTCAACTCAGTCTTCTCTGTTCCACATACCTAAAAAATAGTTCAGTACCCTATACATTCTGGAACAACGGTTAGTAATCTAAAATTAAATCAAAATACAAACAATCCAAATGCTTATATTTTTCTGAAATTGAGATTTAATGGGTGGTAGATTTAAGAGATAATGAAAATGAAATGGATATAAAAGCTTCAGAATACACTATTTGGTGTTCAAATCCAAGTTCTGTTCAATCAAATTCAAATTCAAACTCTGTGTCTTTGGCACTGTGTAAGTTGTGTTATGTTCAATATTTCCCGTTGCTCAGTTTCTTCACCTATTTCTCATCATCTTATCTTAAAATTATGATGTTACAAGATCAATATTATGTGAGGGGTTCAGGATTTGAGATGATTTGTGTAATACCTTATCATGGTGCCTAAGTTATATGGGCAGAATTACTGCTAGTGCAAGTCTGTGTAAACTAGTCAGAACGAGAAATTCACACTGAGCCATTGTTAGCAAACTGTAGCGGGGTAATCTGTTGGAAAATGTGAAGAAAAGGTAAATTTTTCACTTTGTGTGATGATAGTGTAACTATATAGCCTAATTCAATTACTACTTGCTTATAGAAATTTGTGATAGACTCACAGAAGTATTAGAACAAATGAAAGTTTTCTTACAAATATTATATTCAAGGTAATCACTTATCATAAAATTTCTTGTTTCCTATCACGTCACCAAGCATTTCTTTCACAATGCTCAATGTCTCTTTCTGCTGATTTGGGATATATTATCAGAACTCTTCTCAAGATATAATTTATGCGCATGATTTATTAGAGCTTCTAGTTTACAAAGCCTCAGCTCTCTAATAACACTCACTAACATCACTGGAAATTCTTCAAGTTTTCCTGGTCACACAATGTCTGTCACAGTTCTCAGCCACATACACCCATTTGCCTTGCAGGGCTGAGAGCCAGGACAAACATACCTTCATGGTCAAATCTAAAGTCAGAGCGTGAGGAGAAAACTTTGTGATCATTCGTGCACGTTGAACTGCTAAATGTTCTGTTGTCCCATATGATGGCTCAAAATAATACTAAACAAGTCAGTAGCAATTGCAACAGAATCACTCCCATGGCAAAAGAATGCCTCACAGAATCTATAAAAAGTCTGGCAGTTATTACTCCATTTTGGGGTACCCTTAGGCACTTCTATGCTATTTGCAGAGAAGTGTTTACTGCCCTGTAGAACTTTCTTACAATCTCATGAGCCTAAGTACTCAAGTGTTTCAGTAATAGCCCAGTCATTTCCTGTTGGTCTGCCATTTCCTGCACTTCTTTCTTCTTACTGGTAGCAAGAGGTCAGTGTTGCACAAGTCCCTCAGCTCAGTACTCCATCAGCCCAGCAAATCTTCATAAAGCATTGTTGTACCTGTGAATTAGACAACATCATCAGGTGAGTCTATGAGAAAAAATACACAAAAGATCAATGTATTGTTGAATACTGTTCCAGTAGAAATGCAAAGTTCTTATCCTAAACCATAAAGGGAGGTATAGCTGGTACAGATTTTTATCAGAGACCTGTACTTTTAATATAGCACTCATAGCTATATAAGATTGGGAATTTTTCCTTCTCTTAGTATTTCTACCAGAAATAGCCAAGCAAAGTCCTAAATTGGAGGCAAATATCAGAATCTATTATTGAGTGACATGTAACAACTCATATTATCATGGTTAGCATTTCAGAAGGCTTATGAAGTTACAACAACAAAGAAACAGAGGAGAGGAGGAAAAAGAAGAACAGGAGCGATGGGAGGACAAGTAAGAGGAGGAAAGGGAATCAAATTTGATAAGTTGAAGGAAGATGAGGGAGGTGAGCAGGACAAGAGCAGAAAGAGAAAGGAGAGACTAGGAGTAAAAGTCAAAAGGATGGAGGGGGGTATCCTTGAGCAATAATTGACAGTGGGAAGGAATAAACAATACCAGTAAAAATCTTACTGAAAGCCAAAAGGTGGCTGGGAAGCAGCTCCAGCCTGTAGCTCTGTCTTAATTTGTTGTTGTTGTTGTTGTTGTTATGGTTTTTTGGGAAGGAGTGGGATATTTGGAATGTCCAATTTCACTGACAGGGTTTTATTGTTTTGTTTTGTTACACAATTTTGTTTTAATAAAGAGTTCCCCCCCCCCCCTTCTGGGGAGGATAATGCTAATGATGATACCAGGAAGTTATGGTTCTTGAAAATAAACAAACAAGCAAGAAAACAGCTTTTGTTTTAGATTTTGGCTACACAGAAAAAATCAATGCCTTTACTTTAATTTACATAATTTGTTTCATTAAGACCTCCCTGACCAATGGAAATTGCCTCAAAGCTCTGAACTCTGAATGACATCAATGATAGGGCATGATTGAATCCTTTAATTGTTGAACTATTGCCTTTTTCATCACCTAAATACAGGAGTCTCTTTAGTTTTATATATATATGCATGTGTATATGATATATATGTGTCTTTGTACATGTATATATATATATATATATATATATATATATATATATATATGATAATTACTATGTGTTCATGGCATCCCTATCCCACTCCTCCCTTTCTTGCCTTATTATCTGTCTATGATTTACAACTTAATATTTGTTCAAAATTTCTTCTTCAACAACTATAATCACAATCAAATGGTCCTCTTGAATGGTTAACTGCAGCTACAGACACTGGTTCTGTATGTTGCATACTCGACTAGAGTGTTCAGGGAAACTAAGTCAGAAGAAGAGAGCATCAGTATTTAAAATAAAACACACACACACACATTGCCTTAAGACATAATCTCTGGTGTGATCAAGATTCTTTCTAGATATTTTTGCCTAATTTTTAACTGAACATTAAGTTTCATTTTCTGACTAATATTTTCAACAAACCTTCAGAAATCTTTAATTCCTGAAGGATTTCAACTATGTTCTCAATTTAGATACTTTCCCATTGTCTTATCATTTGTAGGTAGAGACTTAATAATACCTATGTTATACTTGTAGTACCTAAACAACAAACAATAAAAGATAAAAGTAATGTATGTGTCACAATATTTAGACTTTTCCCAGGCCATTATAACTGTCACATTATGAATTAAGACTGTTCATGAAATATTGGTGTTCTTTTTGTCTCAGCCACTTCACTATGGGGTAAAAATCTGGCCTTCTAATTCTAATTGGTTTCAAGTACTGGACAAGGTTAAAGCTATCTTCATAAGCTGTCTTTTTGAACTTTCCTCAATTGAGAATTCTTTGTTCATATCTGTACCCCATTTTAAATAGAGTTATTTGGTTCTCTGGAGTCTACTTTCCTGATATCTATATCTATATCTATATCTATATCTATATCTATCTCTATCTCTATCTCTATCTCTCTATCTCTCTATCTCTATCTATCTATCTATCTATCTATCTATCTATCTATCTATCTATCATCTATCTATCTATCTATCTATCTATCTATCTATCTATCTATCTATCAATTGGATGTTAGCCCTCTTTTGGATGAAGGATTGGTAAAGATCTTTTCTCAATCTGTTGGTTGCCATTTTTTCCTATTGACAATGTCCTTTGCCTTACAGAAACTTTCCAATTTTATGAGGTCCCATTTGTCGATCCTCAATCTTAGAACATAAGCTATTGTTGCTCTATTCAGGAAAATTTCCCCTATGCCCATGTGCTCAAGGTTCTTCACCACTTTCTTTTCTATTAGTTTCAGTGTATGTGGTTTTATGTGGAGGTCCTTGATCCACTTAGACTTGAGCTTTTTACAAGGAGATAAGATAGATCAATTCGCATTCTTCTACATGCTAACCACCAGTTGAGCCAGAACCATTTGTTGAAAATGCTGTCTTTTTTTTCACTGGATGGTTTTAGATCCTTTGTTAAAGATCAAATGACCATAGGTGTATGGGTTCATTTCTGGGTCTTTAGTTCTTTTCCATTGATGTACCTGTCTGTCACTGTACCAATTCCATGAAGTTTTTATCACAATTGCTCTGTAGTACAACTTGATGTCAGGCATGGTGATTCCACCAGGGGTCCTTTTATTCTTGAGAATAGTTTTTGCTATCCTAGGTTTTTTGTTATTCCAGATGAATTTGCAAATTGCCCTTTCTAATTCTGTGAAAAATTGAGTTTGAATTTTGATGATGATTGCATTGAATCATAGATTGCTTTCAGCAACATGGCCATTTTTTATTATTAATCCTGCCAAACCGTGAGCATGAGAGATCTTTCTAGCTTCTGAGATCTTCTTAAATTTCTTTCTTCAGAGACTCACACCAAGGTATTTTTTTATTATTTGTGACTATTGTGAAGAGTGTCCTTTCCCTAATTTCTTTCTCAGCCTGTTTATCCTTTGAATAGAGAAATTCTACTAATTTCTTTGAGAAAATTTTATATCCAGTTACCACAATGAAGCTGTTTATCAGATTTAGGAGTTCTCTGGTGGAATTTTTGGGGTCACTTAAGTAAACTATCATATCATCTGCAAATAGTGATATTTTGACTTCTTCCTTTCTGATTTGTATTCTTTTGATCTCCTTTTGTTGTTGAATTGCTCTGGCTAGGACTTCAAGCACTATATTGAATAGGTAGGGAGAAAGTGGGCAGCCTTGTCTAGACCCTGATTTTAGTGGGGTTGCTTCAAGCTTCTCTCCATTTAGTTTGATATTGGCTACTGGTTTGCTGTATATTGCTTTTACTATATTTAGGTATTGGTCTTGAACTCCTGATATTTCCATGACTTTTATCATGAAGCAATGTTAGATATTGTCAAATGCTTTGTCAGAATCTAATGAAATGATATGGTTTTGCATTCAGTACAAATGTGTCTGCTCATAATTACAGTTACATAAAACCAACAAGTCAATATTTAGTTTCTTTAATGACCGTTTACTGCTCACCAGACTACGTAATCTAAAATTCTAATGAGCATTAGATAAGCCTTTTGAAATGTAGGTGGAGACTCTTCTACCATGTACCAATCCCCAAAATAAGAATTCTGTCAAACAATATCTAATATCTCTGTAAAAGGATCTCCCTGTTTTGCTGTAACCCATTTACCTGAATTCAATGTATTTTAAAATGCATTGATCTATAAATTTATTCCTTCTAACACTAAAAGTCTTCATGAAGGCGAAAAATTTCAATGTGTCAAATAAGAGAAAAAGAAAATAAAATAGACTACCGTAAAGAATTCACTTCTTATAAAACTAGGAAATGACACTGTGATAACAGTGTAAAACTCTGTAGAATCATCTCCTAGAGAGTCATATAAAATATCATTTACTGCCCAGGAGTTCAGTCATTGTATTCTTATTAGTAATTTTAATTATTTTAATTAGTAGTTTAACTATACAGGTACCATTATATAATCCACTTCCTGAAGTCTACATCTTCACTAAATTCTACACTTCACACTTTGTCATGAGACTAGGTATTCTGCCTTTTCTCAAACTATGAGCCACTTGTAGATTTTACATTTTTGTCCGTTGGCCCCAGAGTCATTATTATTCCCTCAATACTTCCAATTTTATTCATCTAAATCATGTTACTGTTTATTTGTGCATATTACACTGCCTTGTAGCCTTTAGAATATTCCATCATTTCCTCGTTTGATTTTTCCCAAGGCAGGCCTCCTATTGAGTAACTTCTGCTCACAGTTATGTTCATGTGCATCCCCTAAGGAACTAAGAATAGATAATACATATGAAAGATGTATTTGCTGTTGGAAGCAGGAAAAGATAGTGGCTGAATGCTAGAACACTGATCCAACACTTTTGTAAGCAGAGAGGGAAGGATAAGGCTGGAATAGGAGTGGCAGATTACTGAAACACTCAGAAAGAGTAATGAATCCATGAAGAGGCATTGAGGAAAACACTGCAATACTTTTAGCTCCTGATTTTCCTATAGGAGCCTTTCAATGCCACATTGGATACTGCTTTCACTGTAATTAGCCCATGGAAAGTATAGTCTGATAGATACATATAACCTGTATTTCCAGACATCAGTTTTCTGTCTTATATACCTAGAGAAAGAAAACTCATCTATTCCCAACTCCAGTCCAGTCAATGAACATTTATATGATGCAACAGGCGGTGGTGGGAGATATCATTGAACCATAGTCTTTTTGCATCACTTTTTCCATGTGGCATTCAAACTTACACAGGCTTCTTGAAAATTAATTGAAATATCAATACTTTGGATGGTCTTATGTGAACACATTTAGTTTCATGTCATATTTACATGATTTGCTTTTCTCAGAGCCTGAATTACTACCTGGTATTATCTCACTCACTAAAGTACAGATCTTTCTTACTGTGTGAACTGGACATCACAGCTGATTCATTCTCAACTTTGACAAGAGTCTTGGGATATTATTCAAAAGCAGTGTCTCCATGCATTATGGAGCATGAAACCATTGCTTTTATCAAAGTTTTTGTTTCCTTTTTAATTCCAAAACTAACTGTGGATTATACTTCCTGAGATCATTCCAGGCACTACATATGTTTCCCATATAACTGGATCCCATGAAACACTAGAAACTGTTCAGTTTTGTTTTGTTTTGTTTTGTTTATCATTTTCTCTCATACATCTGAGTTCCTCAAAATCTAAAGGACATTTGTCACTGCTCACAAAAGCAAATCTCATTCAGTTGACTACTGTTGGTGAATAGAGTAAATGAGAGACAGATCTCCAGAATACACAGTTCCCTCTGTAAGTAATTTCTCTTGAATGGGTAATGACTTGTGAGGTAGGGCAAGATATCATGTGCATTTGAATGTTCACACACCATGAGAGAAACTCTGCAGGAAGTATGTGGGAGATGAGCCTAAGCACAAGCAGGCTTAAGGAAGACTGTGAGCAAAGTCTATATGATGCCTTTTCTCTTTGCAGGAGGTATATCCATTTGGTGATCAAATAGAAACAACAGTGTCAGATTTGGAGAGGAAACCTGGTGTTCACTTTGTACTGCAGACAGGCCCTGTGGCTGCTGCCTGATCCTGGGACCAGGACAGGAGCTTATTGTTCCAATGCCCTTTCTTGTGAGAGTGACACCTTTGTTCAGAGATCAAAAGCACTTTTCCATGGCCTGTGCTACAGTGATACCTTCTCCACACTCCCCTGGAAGAAGTGTCCTCCCTCCTCTTTAAGCTGATGCAAGTACCTGGCATGGAAAGAACAGTTGAGATTCATTGTTGAGAATAAATCTTATCTTAAGGTGGGCTTTGTAATATCCAATGTAGGCTTTATCAAATGTTGGGAGTTATTTCAACAAAAAGAGAAGTTCTATTGGCATTCTGCTGGCAGAAAGATACACAGTAAGGTAAGAAACTGAAATTGGGTGTTTGAGAAGCCTGTGTAAAAATTTCAGTGCCAACATTTCCTAACTTGGCTTCTTTGGGTGAAAATCTCTGTGCATCTATTTCCATAATTCTGGATTCTATCATATGAGATCTCCCTCGTATACAAGAATAATACTGGAGGGTTTTAGCAGGCAGTTTTGGGTTCATAGTGTGTTCAAAATGTCACTGATGGATTTATCAAACATTTTTACCTTCCTAAAATTGAGTATGAACAATGATATTATCTCTCCCATGTTTATGCTGAAACTTAATGGGTGGTGCAGTAGTGTTGAGGGATAGGCCTTTGGACAGTGAAAAAATTAACAGGGATACATTCTAATAGATTAGTTTACAGTTGAAAAGAATAATATCTTGTCTTTACCTTAATCTACCATGTGAAGACAGTATCAGTTAACCCCAGCAGATACAACAGTGTACCATCTTGAGGTAGAGACTAGATGCATGACACAAACCAAATCTTTCAGCACTCTGCTCTTGGTTTCAAGGCCTCTAGAACTGTGATAAATGAATATGTGTTCTCTACAAAGTATTCTATCAAAGCAGAACCAATGGATTAAAGGCCTGATTTAAAAATAAAAAGATGAAACATTCTTTCTGATTTCTTCTAATTCCTGTGGAAGATTTTAACACTGAAAAAGATGTTGGTTCTCCAACTTATTTGAGCTATTGCTTACAGAAGTAGTTATGATGTAAAGAATCCAGTCAATGTACTTTCAAAAGACTGGAAAACTTCTGCTTCCAGGTAGGTGAATCAATTAGGGAGTATTGAGCAGGGAAAGTTCATCTGTACCTAAAGCATTTTACTACATAAACAAGTTAATTAAAAAATCAAGTGTAGGGCATTTGACTTCAACCCACTGTGGCTGAAGCTGATGGGAGAGGGACCACTGCTAGTCGATCTTATATAATCCTTTGTTATACTGTCTTAAAGAAAGAGCAGAAATCATGATGGAGAGAAGCTAGGGCTTCTGGCAAGTGACATCCAACCATTGTGACTGGTAATCGTTAGCTTGAAAAATTAAGGGCATGTGGTCTACTGCTCCTTTGGTGAAACAGAAGGACTTTTATCAAGGGGAGATTTTAGGCTGGTAGATTTACAGTAAAGCTTGCGTTTCTATCAAGTACATTGTTTTCTCTATATATATTCTTATTAATATAATCTTATTCACTAAAGCTGAATATTGGCATCTTTGCCAACAACCCTCAGTGTAATTTGCATCCATCCATAGGCAAATCATTAAAGGCCTCTTAGCACTTCAATCACTATTTTCCCCTTTCAGTCTTCACTCCTTTGTGTTTATGTTTATACAACTGAAAATACTATTGAAATAGTCAGCTGTCCACACTTTACATTGTTCTCTTATGGTCTCCATTCAGTCTAGAGAGAAAACTCAATAGTTAAAGAAATGCACCTCTAATTTTCTATTTACTGGCTCTAGGAAACTAATGTAATCTACTTATATGTAATATTTGATACAGGTATTATAGGGTCATTTACAAAGAAATATATATATATATATGTATATATATATATATATATATATATATATATATATATATATCCCAGAGGGTAGTTAATTTGGACCAATTACAGACATTCACAATATGTAAGGTGATGGGGAGATTCCCCAAGAATGTATGGAATATTGAACTTTATCCGATTTTTTCATTTTTCATTTTTATTGGTTATTTTATTTATTTACATTTCAAATGTTATTTTTTAACTATCCTCAATTAATTTCCCAAATAGAAAACATTTCAAACTCATCAGAGCATCAACTCAAACTTGTATAGTGAATAGGGAAGCAATTCTCTCTATCATCATTCTTTAAATATCTATGATATGTATTGTCTTATTAAATATCATGGATAGAAACATTGTTTGCAGATTTTCCAAGATATACCAACAAAGATCAGTTAATGAATGCCTATTCTATGAAAAACTTGAATAACGCACACCCAGAATAACTTATATAAGAAAAATCAATATACATAGTAGAAATGGGTCTGAAATGACCTTTCCAGATCAGTGGGTGAGCACATGGGAGCTACTGAGAATCTTAAATCAGGAAGTACATGAGAACTGGGCAAGAGAAACAATGTCCACCCATCTAGGTCAGAAAGAACAGAGTACAATAGCTTAAGAGCTCAGAACAAATCACCCAATTCTCTTTTCTGAATTGTTCATCTTCTGTGGGGCATGATGAATGCTGACTTTAGACTCCTTCCTTTGGTTCTGCCAGCAATTCAGTAGCTTAATCTTTTTCCAATCTCAGCTGTTGCCTAATAATCGGTTCCAGGCACAGAAATTTCATTAACTCCTCAATGATGTCCACAGGCTTTGACCACAGGATTTCATCTGTTAAGCTGCTTTTATTTCAACTGCTATACAAATTGCCCTCTGTCTGAGAAAGAAACAAGGAGAGAGAGGGAGAGAAGGACAGGTAGAGATAGGGGAAAATTCTGTGAAGCCCTTCCATATTTCTCAAACAATTTTTCTTTCCTCAGTGAAAATAGATTTCCAGAGGAAAAACTGGATTCTAAAAGCAATGTCTCAGTTTTGGAGTAACAGTGTTAAAAGAGTGACCATCGAATTTTCTCTTAGGAACAGGTACCGGTCGTAAGATCCAATAACAGAATAGTAGAAGGGGTTTAGTGTAATATAAAGTACCTTGTCCTTAACATGGGGTACAATATTTACACCATTCACTCGTGACCGTAGGAATCTCAGACTCTACACCCCTTAGAGTCTATGACAGTGTGTTTTGTACTTTTACTTAAGAACCACTGTGTTGCTATGTGTTGCCCAGGGCAGGATGTTGAAAGTACAGCCCCTTGGACAGAGGTCACTTCTGAAAATATATTCTCTTGAAAGTTTCTTCTAACAAGAAAAGTTAACTGCCGCTTCTCTTGACTCTCCATGACATACCAAGCCATATTCTCTTATATCCTTTAGAAAAATCTATTATATATCCCATTGAAAATCTTTCTCTTTTCTTTTGAGTTCTGTGGTAGCAAAATTTAACTTATATAAGACTCTCACCAGTGCTTAAGGACCAAAATCTCAATACACAACAGCAACATCATGATTAATGACAGAATTTCCTATTTGTAAGTCAAGGAAACAAGTAAAGTTAATGGTACGGCCAACTAATATAAAATGAAAATGAATATGAAATGGACATTCCATGTGCTTAGCAACTGCATGTCAGCGGCATCAGTAGGAAGTTATTCTGCCACTCAGTGGACACATCTACATTTAATGATTTCCACTTTTTAGGATTTTTGCTAGGCATTAGGAAGCTTCTGGGAGTAGAATAAATGGCTTAGAATGAAGTAATAGCTCATCTTATGTCTTTGATTTGCTAACTTGAAGCTTGTTTTATTTAGAAAATCTAGACTGCAGTTCTTTCTCTTGCTTACTTGCTCTCTCGCATTTTCTCCTGCTATCTCCCTCCTATCCTCAGGATCAGCACATTTCTAATTCATAAGAAAAGATGGAAGGTTAATGGTTCTGAAGAAAGGTCAAATGGAGTCCACTCTCAGTCTAGCTGATGTTTCCACAAAGACGTTTAGAAGGGTTGGATTTGGCATGTGTTGATTTCAGCACTGCTGAGGTAATTTCAAAATACTTTTCATAAATGACAGTAAGACTGCTGTCTTCTGTTAAAATGAATGGCAGCCTCTGAGCACTTCCAGATAGATGGATTTTAATAAATGTCTCAGAAATTTCTTGCATAGAGAAGATCTGGCTATGGTATAGCAAACAGAAGTGAGGCTGGCCCTCTGATCATATTAAACTAAAGCAATCTTTCAAGCATTGAAATACAACTTTTATTAATAAATGGCTATAATAAAAGTGATGATTAATTTAACTTGCTAACTTGATTAGATTAAAGAAAAAGATGCTTAGCCAGAGAAAATTAGTGGTCAATCAAGAATATCTAAACAACAGTCTCTGATAATGTGCAGTCCAACTTAAAAAAAAAAGCTTAAAGCTACTTAAAACATTAATAGACTTTTTATTTCTTTTTTCAATATTTGGAGTGTTATGTCAGTATTCATGGCCTTGTTTTTGCAAAGACAACATTATGCTACAATGCCAGAAGCCACACACACACCTGCATTAATGAAAGACACACTTCTGTGTGTCATTGAAGGTAATTCCCAAGAAATTATTTGAGAGGAGGTTATATACTTTGATTGGGCATGGCACCAGCCCAAGGGTTGGAGTCAAAACATAAAGCAGAATAAAGGAAAAGAAATGAGAAGGGGAAGGAAGAGAAGGGAAGGGAAGGGAAGGGAAGGGAAGGGAAGGGAAGGGAAGGGAAGGGAAGGGAAGGGAAGGGAAGGGAAGGGAAGGGAAGGGAAGGGAAGAGAAGGGAAGGGAAGGGAAGGGAAGAGAAGTGAAGGGAAGGGAAGGGAAAGGAAGGGAATAACAGAAAAGGAATAGATAAATATCCCTTCCTATCCTTTTGTCTGGTCTCATGGTATGAAATAAAGCTTCCCTTGATATATAAACACTTCTTCTGCCACCATGCCTTTCCCATCACATTAGATGGACTGTACCCTTAAATCCTGAAGCAAAATGATTCCTTCTTCCATTAAGGTGTTCTGGTAAAGTAAGATTTTATGTTGCATCAAAGAGAAAGTTAAAATTTTATAGTGTTCACATAATTATCCAATTTGAAGGTTCTTTATTTGGTACAATTATGACTATTCTCAATCACTTTGAGTCTTTTAATATAAATGTNTCTCTCTCTCTCTCTCTCTCTCTCTCTCTCTCTCTCTCTCTCTCTCTCCTTTATCTCTCACTTACCATTTCTTCTTTATGTAGATAAACTGGGACCATTAGTTTATAGAAACTTTGAGAGTATTAAAGTCCATGATACATCCTTTTCTTGAGAACAGCTATAGGACATCCCAAGTCGAATGTGTTAAGGAATATATTATTGTACTTTATTTTCCTCATTGTTCATCATTTTCCCTAGAAGATCAGTCTTCCATGCAATTACTATTCTCTCCTTTCCTCAAGGCCAGGGATGATCTCAATTAACACTAGTCCAACAAATTGGTCAGTACCTGATTCCTAAGATTTGAGATGTCATCAATGATGGTTTACCATTTATACTCTGAAAAAAGTCAGATGGTGAAATTTTGAACCCCATCAGGGTTCAATGTCTGGGAGAGTCCTATAACTATTAGTTACTTTAAGTAAGGACGCCATGTAACTAATCATCCATAGTTTCATCCTAGATGTGTTATAGATTTTCAATTGCACAAGGCAATGAAAGTATTCTTAAATTTTTTTCCTGCTAAATAACATAACTATTAGGAGAGATGAAATTAACCAGTCCCTGAATAGGGTTATCATATAAACCTAATTTTTTTCTTTCTTTTCACCCTTGTAAACAATTTGGTAAGTGGTACCATTTTCACTCACCATATTGCATTTTCAAAATGTAGTTACTCCACAAACCTACAGTTGTAATTTATTTTTAATCACATTTAAAAGATTAAAACTCTGCTATTTATCTGTTGAAGTCAAGAATCTTGCAATATAATACATACCCAGTTGATTCTGAAAAGTAATTAAAATTTTAGCACATGTGAATGTTATGGGTCATTCCTTCAATGCATTTGCTGATAATGTTCCCAGTTACTTTCTGGTTCTTGAGAATCCAATTTCTGTCTTCATTTTATGTTCAATCTAATTAGTGGGCATTTCCTAAACTCAACATTAGAGCCACTAAAGCAACCAATTCTGATACCTACCTACAGCAGTGTATACTAATTTCTGAACCATACTTCCCTTGGTCTCTGCCCATCAGGGTTCAGAGTTCAGAGTAAATGGCATAGATCCAGTTGTCAGCTTGACACAAACCAAAACACATGTGGCAAGATGTAATCTCATTTTTAAAAAATGGCTGTTATTGTCCTGTGAACATATCTATGAGGGCAATTTTTGATTGCTAATTGATGTAGAAGGGCTCAGACTATCCTTGGAAGTGACATCTCTGGGCAGATTTACCTGGGTTATATAAGAAAGGTAGCTGACTACATCAGTAGAAGAAACCCAATAAATAGTGTATAGCATGACTCTCTCTGACCCACCAGTGATATAAATAATGACACACAGGCTTTTTTAAAAATATTTTAAAGCTTAGCTCATTTGCTTGGGCAGTCCCCTGGCTACTCTAATCTTGACATATGTCCCATAGTGTGACCATCTCTGGTCTATCAGTTCATCACTCTGTCCCCTGCCTGAATCTCCTACTTATGATTTTTGCTCCCAGCAGCCTTCCCTCTCCCCAGAAGACCTAGCCACCACTTTCTGCACAGGTATTGGCCACTAGATCTTTAAAACATCAATTTATATGTTGCCTCCAGGTTAATGAAGATAGAACAATTCTAAGATACTGCCACCATTTAACTCGTTTCTGGTACAAAATTAACAAATGGATACACAGAGACACACCTTCACATAATGTACCCCAACACCATAAACAGCATATATTAATTAACCCATTTAATCTCCCTGTCTCTTTAACAATGACCACTAATCTATTCTGGTAAATGAAAAATAAAGCCAGGCGTGGTGGCACACACCTTTAATCCCAGTACTTGGGAGGCAAAGGCAGGCGGATTTCTGAGTTCGAGGCCAGCCTGGTCTACAGAGTGAGTTCCAGGACAGCCAGCGCTATACAGAGAAACCCTGTCTTGAAAAAAATAAAAAAACACCAAAAAAAAAAAAGAAAGAAAGAAAGAAAGAAAGAAAGAAAGAAAGAAAGAAAGAAAGAAAGAAAGAAAGAAAGAAAGAAAAGAGGCACTCTGATCACTTAAAGAAATATATTTTGGTTTAATCTACGGGAGAGTATGCTACAATCTTATTCCTGGCTCATACTACTATTTGTAGATTTAATCTCAAGGGTAATCTGAATTAAAATAATTATCCAAAAGTGGATCAATTTATTACTTTTTCATCTTCAGTGTGGAGGTCATTTATCTCCCTGGTATTATAGATTGTTTTCCATCTTTCATCATTTTATTTGATTAAAAATACATTAATGTATTAGCAAAAGTGAAATTGAATGGAGAAATACTAACTTTTGGTTAGTATCTTGTCTCTGGTACTCTAGCAAAGAAGTCTAAGCAAAGCTATGCTCAGTGTTCAGAATTTAATCATCGTTTAACTTAATGTGTTTACAAATACCTCACCATGCCTCAAAACTTTCAGGAAAATGCCTGACATAGTACTGGCGATTTGCAGAAATAAAGCCAAATGCATCATATATGAATCAGTACATAACAATGGTAGGGGCTGTGTCTACTAATAGAATCAGTAAAGCATCTGATGAATTTAATAAAACCAGGTCATATGTGGGCTGACTCATGAGAAAAGTGACCTCCATTTCCCCATACCCATGGGTGACATTAGAATCTCTGGACATACAAGAGCACACATCTGGAGCTATATTTTTTAATCGGTTTTATTAAGTTATAATTTACATTCTGTAAAAGGCACCAATATGTAGTGTACAGTTAGATGCTTCTTAAAAACTGAATGAAGGCAAGCAGTACTTTCCTTGCTTCAGAATCTTTCCTTCTGTCCTTGCTGTCAACCACCCCATCTCCTATCCCTCATGGCACTATGCAGCTTGTGGTTTACTTTTTGTCACTACAGATTATTTGTGTTTTCCATCTGAATTTTTAAGCACCCATCAAACAGTTTTCTAAGGAGACTGTGCTAGTTTACTTTCTCATCAGCATGTATGAAAATTCTAATTGCTCGTCAAGGTCATCAATACTTGTTACTGTCATAGTTTTTAGCCTCTCTAGTGGGTACATATTTTTTTGTATTTAATTCTAGTGTATTCTTTAAATTGAATGAAATATTCCAGGTTATTAAAACAATTGATCCTGTGTCTGCAGATGTGTGAACCACCTTTCCCCTTTATAAGGTTGCCACTTTGCCTTGTTTTCCCTCTTATTTAGTCAGTGTTATGACTATATTGGATTTTGCCTATAAAGTTTAGTTGAGGTGTCTCAGGGCCTTTGAAGGTAAAGACTAAGGAGACTGACAGCCTACACTTCCTTTCTCTAGAAGTGCAGTTATATCATTATAAGCCAAGCTACCATGTGACTGTATCCTGAAGAACCTAGACAATTTAGGTGACAGCCCTAGTTCAGCTCTCAAAGAGTTAGCAGCCAGCACAAACAGAGTGGGTTATCTAAGATAGTTCAGGAATGGCAAACATCATCCAAATGGTTACAACCTAGTGAATCCATTTAAAGCACAAATTAGGGAGATAGAAAGTTGGTTAAAACATGAGTTTGAAGATTATTTGTGAAGAAATTAAGGTGAACCATGATGTGTGCATGAAATTTTTCTAGGAAATGTTCATTGAGTAAGCACATTATCCTATTCAACAAATACTTCGTGTGCACTTAGCACTAAATTAAATATTCTATCTTTATAATATGCCTTAACAGTCATAAAAGACTAACACTTCTTCAGTTTGGGGGTTATATGGTAGTATTTAGTATTAATCTTTAAGAATCACTTGGCTGTGAATCAATGCCTTTAATTTGCTCTCTATATAGAGTCAGTATTCCAATCACGACCATTGAGAAGAGTTAAATTATTTCCTCAGATTCAAGTACCATGGCTTAATCACACCCTCTTCTTTATTGCAGCCCTCATGGGGACTGGGAAGCAAACAATACCTGCATCTTTAGTAACAGTGGAAGCATGACCTACTTCAGTCATGTCAGCAGAGATTTTGTCTTGCAACAGTTCATTCTTTGAGTAAATGAGGTGCAATCTTGAATAGCTAGAGGATAGTAAATTGATCACTGATGGAGCTCATTCATGCAGCCCCCATCACCCACCACTCAGTTGCAGTTTACAGGCAGCTGTGACAGATTAAGTCCAAAAAGAGCAGAGCAATTGCAGCTGCCTCGATGCCCAGAGCACAGGATGCTCTTTTTACCTCTTTTGAAAATGAAAGAGCCTGAGTGAATCACTACATTGCACTCTGCCCCAACTATCTTCCTTTCTTTCCTATCCCCACAACAAGAGACGTTGGAGACATATTGATCATTTGAACTGGATGGAACCTAATGTAGCCCAAACTCATCATTTACCTGATGATGAAATGAAGTCTTGAGAGGTTAAGTAATGCTGTGATAATCATACAGGAAGTAAGAACTGTTAGGACACTGAAGTATTAATCATATCTTTTTTTTTCATTTTAATATATTGTCTTTCTCTCTCTGCTACTTTGGTATTTGAGTCTTATTTTAATACAGTGTCTTATTTCAGAAAAAAATCTGAAGCTTGTTTCAGAAGACAGACCATGGGGTTGGGCAAAGGTGTCATAACCAACTCTGAGCTTCATTACTTTGTCACCAACAAACACCTTACCCATCTAACTTTGTATTTTATTCATTCAGCAAAATTATTCAAGTGGCTCACATATAGCATCTCTTCATAAAGTTTTTTGAGAGATGTAAAATTATACAATAGTTATGCCTGGGTATAAATAAATAAGTTTACATTCATGGAAAAAGATAATCAATAGTGCATTATTTAAAAATAAATAATTAATATGGGGTAATTTTATAACTATGATCATTTAGTTCACTTATTTAGTAATTTCATTTAAGTCAACCCTTATTTTTCCCACAAAAGTTGAAATCAGAAACATCATGGGCACCAAACAGGTGAACTTGTATAGTGTGATCTTTCTACCAGTGTCATAAGCATTGCCTGACAGACTATTAATAATATAAGTTGACTCTATTCTATTGGATCAGCCAGTAACAGTAATTTTAAAAGATCTTTGGGAGAATTGCAACTGTAGTTGAAAGAAATTGGAGCACTGTAAAAAGAGTAAATTAAGATCAATATTTTTTTCTAGAGTAATTAAGCGACACTCCAGAGCAGAATGGAACAGATTGAAACGTTCATCAAGGAACTTGGGTTTAGCCAGGAGAACAGGTGAACCTAATTTAAATGCCATTATTCAGATGCCAGTCATATTATAAAAACCTGCTTTTTAGGGTACAAGAAAATATTGAGAATACAGGATTCATGTCTTAATATGAATCAAATTTTGACATAGGGAGGAAGAGTATTAGAATAAAACTTACAATATTGAGGCAACTGGAATTACCACGGAGATAGCTTTGTGTTTAATATAGTCCAGGGTATTAATTAAAATAATAATTCTATTATTAGCAAAGGCATAAATGTGGTTTCATAGAGTTGAAGAAGATGATGTCGATGATGGGGATGAAGGTCATATGTAAGATTCTATCCTTCAGCCTTACTCACCTTTTCAGTCTTTTGACTCAAAAATTTCAAAACAGAGCACAGTGAGCATGAATATAATTTTTTTTCTCTCAACTTCAACCTTCCACTATTCTCCTCTGGACTTTTTGGATAATTCCTTGAAATAGATACATATCAATTCTTTAACTGAATTGTAAAAAGGTTCCCTAAATGCATCTTGATTTTTCATTTTACATAGCAGTTTGGTTTATGCACATATAAAGGGTAATTCAGAGTTGGGAAATAAGCAGTCAGGAGGCAGACCTACAAGGCGTGTTCCTAAGCAATTTGGTATTTGGTGTGTTCTGTAAGTTTTGTGTTTCTTCCCATACCCAGAGAAGTACACATTCCTCTCCTGATGACACTGGCAGAAATTGATTCTGCCATCTCATACTGGTGGTTCATTCCTGCAAGCAAACAACAACAACAAAAAAATTAAACTCATGTTCAAGACTTGAACTTAAAAGTCATAGCCAACTGAAGGATACTTTTGTTTCAATGGAAGGACTGATTTTAAAAAGGAATTATCGGCGGGCGTGGTGGCACACGCCTTTAATCCCAGCACTCGGGAGGCAGAGGCAGGTGGATTTCTGAGTTCGAGACCAGCCTGGTCTACAAAGTGAGTTCCAGGACAGCTAGGACTATACAGAGAAACCCTGTCTCAAAAACCATCCTCCTCAGCTTCTTCCAGCTTTTCCCTAATTCAACCATATGGGTCAGCAACTTCTTTCCATTGGTTGTGTGTAAATATCTGCATTTGGCTTTTTCAGCTGCTTTTTGGGTCTTTCAGAGGGTAGGCATGATAGGTGCATTTCTGTGAGCACTCCATACCCTCAGTAATAGTGTCAGGCCTTGGCAGCACCACTTGAACTGGATCCCACTTTGGGCCGATCACTAGACCTTCAGACAGGAACAATTATGGGTCAGTTTTGACTGTGGGATAGCAACTCCCTCCCCGACTTGATGCCCTGTCTTCCTGCTTGAGGTGGACTCTATATGTTTCCTCTCCCTACTCAAAGAGAGGTTCCTCCCTTTGAATTCTGAGTGTTTCTCACCTCCTAGCTCTCTGTTGTATTCCGGAGGGTCATCCCAACTACCTACCTCCCAAGGTTGCCTATTTCAATTCTTTCTGCTGGCCCTCGGGGCTTCAGTGCTTTCCCCCTCACCCAATACCATATCAGGTTCCCTCTTGCAAGCTCTCCCCATCTACTTTTCCTCCCAGGTCCTTCCCTCACTTCCCACTTGTTATTGCTTTCTTCTCCATCCCAAGTGGGACTAAGGCATCCTCACTTGGGCCCTTCAACTTGTTGAACTTCTTGAGTTCTGTGGACTGTATCTAGGGTATTTATTATTGAGTACATAGCATACATTCCCTTTTGGGATTTAGTTACCTCACTCAGGATGATATTATCTAGTTCCATCAATTTTCCTGAAAAATTCAGGATGTCTTGGTACTTAATAGCTGAGTAGTATCCCATTGTGCAAATGAACTGCATTTTCTATATCCATTCTTCTTTCGTGGGACATCAGTTTTGTTGTTGTTGTTATTGTTGTTCCAGCTTCTGGATATCACAATCAAGGCCACAATGAACCTAGTGGAATACACTATGCTCCTGTGGCATCGTGGGGCATCTTTTGAGTATAATTCTTACGAGTGGTATTGCTGGATCTTCAGGTAGATCTATTTTCAATTTCCTGAGGTGCCTCCAGATTGATTTCCAGAGTGATTGTACCAGTTTGCAATCCTACCAGCAATGGAGGAGTGTCAGTAGAAGACATCCTTGGTAATGTTTTATTGTCTCTGTGATTGATGAGTAGTAATCTAATTGTGGCCTTGCATCACTTCTCCTTGCACTTGGGGTCTAATATTTTCATTTCAAAGTAACTACATTTTAATAGAAAACACACCATACATTTTTAAAGTAACTATGCAAAATGCATCTAAGTCAGAATATCATCTCAAACAATGGCCCAGCTGATGCAGGTGAGAGAAGCTGGCTAGTACAGTTTTTCAACTTTCGTCTAGCCCAAAGAGTTCAGCTCTTTGAGAAAGTTTTCGCAGACTAAATTTAGCAGCTCCAAGCTGTTAAGTTGAAGAGAAACGGAAGATAAGGTAAGCTTTTTATAAACTTGAAAATTACATGTGTGAGCTCTGAGTTCAGCATCTTCTTTTCCATTCCCTCATAATTGGCTCTTCCACCAGAGCTTGGTGTGGCCCAGAGAAGTGCAGAAGGCAACAGTTGCACTGGAGGTTGTGAGGGATTATTTACAAAGTAGATCCACTTGCTGTGCAGGTCCTACTCTAATGGAGGCTTTATTGAACTTATTATTTTGTTGATAATACACAATTTCATTGCTCCCAGTTACCTCTTGTTTTAGGCCACCATGTTCTGATCTTCATGGGAAAATATAGTGACCCAGAGAGGATACTAAAATAGACAGCAACCAGTCTGTTGTAGTTTAGCTCAGTAGCAAAATATAATCCACTTCTACTCACTAAGTAGGATAATTGCAGTCCCTAACATCTGATATAAATCTAGTTTACATCCC
>LR749837.1:690365-917865 GCA_902729485.2 Mus minutoides
CATTGCTCCCAGTTACCTCTTGTTTTAGGCCACCATGT
Organism: Mus minutoides; assembly: GCA_902729485.2. Classification (NCBI taxonomy): domain Eukaryota; kingdom Metazoa; phylum Chordata; class Mammalia; order Rodentia; family Muridae; genus Mus; species Mus minutoides. The sequence continues at coordinate 690,404 of LR749837.1, forward strand.
TCTGATCTTCATGGGAAAATATAGTGACCCAGAGAGGATACTAAAATAGACAGCAACCAGTCTGTTGTAGTTTAGCTCAGTAGCAAAATATAATCCACTTCTACTCACTAAGTAGGATAATTGCAGTCCCTAACATCTGATATAAATCTAGTTTACATCCCTTCCATTTCCTCTTCCTTTTCACTAGGTTTAGAATTATTCCTTAAGGATGGTAGTTAATACAGGTATAGATTTTCTTCATCCGTTTTTTGAAGAAGAAACTAACAGGATGATAAATTATATGACTACTTAAGGTGTGGTAAAATAAATAAAGGAATATACATTGTACTCTAGTATTTTGACTTTAAAAACCCATGTTTCATGAAAATATGAAATATATATTGTGTGTATTTTATTTAGCTTATTCATAAGGTAACTAAAAAAAGGAAAACTCAGAATTATCACATTGACAGTCAAATAATTGCTGGTATGAATTTATGAGTCAAATTTCAAAGAAGAGGAAATCTATTCACTGTCTACAAATAAAGACAATTGAAAATCCATAGATCATACATCTTTATTGTAGGAATTTATAGCCAAACCAAACTCTGAATGTGTGTGTGTGTGTGTGTGTGTGTGTGTGTGTGTGTGTGTGTGTATATTGCCATAGAGAAATATGATCTCTGTTTTCCTCACCATATCTTTAAGAATATTTATTTAGTTTTATAAATTATATAAATATATATTTCATATTTCACAAGAGAATAATGAGTTTTCCTATTTCCTTCCTATGGTTTTTATTTGCCAAGCTTTCAATCACTGAAAACACATGGAAAATGGCAGTTCATCAACAATAATCTAGTATACTCTCACCACACCCAGTATTATTTCATCATGACTATCATGTTGCTGTGTCCACCTGGACCCATGAGCCTGAAATATTGACCAGGGACAAAGAATAGTATATGCAAGGAAGCAGTGACTAATTTAAACAGGGAAGGAAACTGGTAAAATATCAAAGTTAAGTCTGGATGCTTGCTACACTAAATCTTGAACAGATATTTTCTAAGTTAATTCTAGCAGCCCCTGCCAAAAGCAGGAGTTATTAATTGAATATTTTTTAGTTAATTTGAAGAATATATGAGGTCCAGCAATACTTTGAACCACCCTACTGGGTAAAGCAAATAGGTAATTCTTATATGGTAGAAATGAAAACATAAAAACAAAAAAAAAAAAAAATAGTTGATTTCAATCCAAACAGAAAAAAAGCTTATTTTGTGGAAATAATTAAACTCTAATGTACCAACAATCCTGCCAAAAGCAATAAAAGGCCCATCGATCTTCAAGGTAACCCCCTCATAAGATACAATTTGTCATTTTTGTTGGTGAAAACTCAGTTTTATCATTGATACAGGAAGCTTCCATTGTTGCTGTTGGAAGGGGAAGAAAAACAAAACAAAACAAAACAAAAACAAAAAACAAAACAAAACAAAACAAAAAAACATAAAGCACCTGCATAGAATTTCAGTGTCCTAGCATCTGTTCAGAGCTTACCATTACAAATTAATGAGATGCTTCTGCCCATGTTAGTATATGTTAAGAAGTGTTCTCTGTGCCTTCAAAGGAGAGAAGACTGAATGTTTGAATGAATAAAAGTAATATCCATGTTGCTTTTCTTGGATATATTTGTTAAGATTTTGCCTTGCTTTTCTTGTTGAAAAAAATGTTTTCCTGTGATATTTCAGTAGTTGTCTAAGACGATTAGATAGAAACCTTTAAGCAATATATGAAATTAGAGGTTCCATTTTCTATATGTGACAATGACAATGTGGAAAGCTGTGGAATTTTGGGGGTATTGTATCAGGAAAATTTGTGTTTACTTTAAATTTTATTTGTTTTTTATTCATTGTATTAGTCTTGAGAATTGCATACATGAGTGCTATATTTACGTTATTTTTCAATCCCTCCTTGCTCTCTAATACACACACACACACACACACAGAGAGAGAGAGAGAGAGAGAGAGAGAGAGAGAGAGAGAGAGAGAGAGAGAGAGAATGTCTAATATTCCTTGCATGTATATGTGTGTAGGGCTGATTATTTGGTATTAAATAACCTACCAAGAGATGCTTCCCTGGAAAGGATTGATTATCTATGTCTTAGAGGCTATTAGTTGCCTAAAATTCATAGAGGATTGTGAGATTCCCCAATTCCAGCATTGAGAGAGCAGAATAAGGCAAGTCTCTGTGAATTCAAGACCAGTCTGTTCTGCAAAGAAAGTTCTAACCCAGAGCTATGCAGAAAATCCTTTATAGAACCTCCCCTACCAAAACTTCTACAAAAGAAAAAGAATGCACATCATGAAGCTTGGAATTGGTCATCAGTTAGAAGCTGAATGTCTCTCCTTTGAATCTCCATTATACTTGGATCCAAAACAACCTATTCACTTATTAGTAGATCACTGTGTCGATATTTATTTATACATGTTATATGTAGCTCAGGCTGGTTTTGAGCTCCCAACTGAGGATGATGAACTTCTTATCCCCCTGCCTCCACCTCTTGACTGGTGTGATTAGAGCCTTCAAAAACCACTCCCAGTTTACTGGGTGCTGGAAGTCAAAGGCAAGCTTTCATGTTAGTCAGCACTCTACAGTCATGCTCATTTTACTGAGATTCTCATGTTACTAGCTCAGTTGGATTTCTCAGCACATACACATGAGTACTCACACATTCTCTTTCCCTCTCTCTCTCTNCACCTCTTGACTGGTGTGATTAGAGCCTTCAAAAACCACTCCCAGTTTACTGGGTGCTGGAAGTCAAAGGCAAGCTTTCATGTTAGTCAGCACTCTACAGTCATGCTCATTTTACTGAGATTCTCATGTTACTAGCTCAGTTGGATTTCTCAGCACATACACATGAGTACTCACACATTCTCTTTCCCTCTCTCTCTCTTTCTCTCTCTCTCTCTCTCCCTCCCTCCCCATCCCTCCATCTCTGTGTTTTTCTCTGTATATGTGATATATATATGTTTTCTATGTATATGTGATATATAAAGAGATATATCCATTTCTAGAATTATGATACCCCAGAGATCTAGAGAAATCCTTTTTTGTATATGACCTAAAATTTATGACTAAAATATTTCTTATAATACATAAAAAGATTTCATGTGTGTATCTCCATGTCCTTTATACAGGACACAGTCTCACAGCAATTGACCCAGTTCCCTGGCTCTTACACTCTTTTCTGCATTTCTTCTGTAATATTCTCTGAACCTCAATTTTTATATGATGATCATGTGTTTGAGCTTTCACATAGAGTATGAGAGGGCTGGATTCCATTTTCTTTAGGTCTTCTCACATTTTGGGGGGCATAACAATGAGGTGTTTTTGGTTTTTTTTTTCCAAAATATTTCTGTTCAGCAATTCTTAGTTTGTTTCTCCTTTATTTAGATTTAGGACTGATGAAGTCAATCTAGAGATTTATTTTTGCTTTCATTTGAGGGTTTTATTAGGCATGGTATGTGACACTTATTATGTTATTAATGTTTCAGTAAATGAGTCATCATTGTATACCACGGTTGCCAATGCAATTACAGAATATTGACCATAAATATGATCTAGAATAATACAAGGGCGTTCTAACAATACAAGAATTTTCAGTGAAAATTTAGGTACATCTATTTACTCTGGAAACCTGGATTTTAGTTTGGCATCTGATATTAATATGGCATATAACATCAAATATCTTCTCATTCCCACTGTTCCTTTAAGATATTTATTCTATTGTTTTAAATCTGTTTCATTAATATGAAAATAAATAACTGCTGAGGCATTATTAAGTTTTATTCTTAGCTGTAAATATTGAAAGTGAAAATGAAAGTATAAAACAATAATGATGGTCATGATAGTGGGGTTGAGATTGTGTGAGTTCATAAAGATCATAGAACATTATTGAATAGAGATAACCTTCATGGGCAGCTGACTAAAGTGCCTAAAATGATATATACAAAAACAACAGATTCAGGGCTTTGATGAATATCCTCTAAGGAGGCCTCAAAGCAAAAACTGCTCTTAGCATCTCTTAGGTTGCGAATATAAGAAATCAGTTGTTATTTTGTCAGCTTCCAAATCAAGGCATTAAAGCGATCCATAACATACTAACGGGGTCCTACAAAGCAAAGAGAAACCTTTGATGGCTGTGTGGGAGACAGAGTTGTAAAGGTTGTGGCCCCTAAGTTGTCAAAAGTGTGAGTTAGCCAAAAGCATATAGCATAAGCCAGACTCAGAAAACTGGTCCTCATGAACTGAGTTGTGATGCTCTGCTACTCATCTCTGTTGTAGATGCACACATGTGCAGGGCATAGCCTGAGGTTAAAATGACAAGACAAGAGTGATTTTTAGCCAGGGTGCACTAGTACCACATGGAGGGAAAACTATGGCTTTTCATCTGCTTTGAAATTGTTCAGCTCACCATCTTGAACTTGCTGACCTGCACCAGCAAACTCACCCTGAGCATCTACAGTAAATTACACAGGTCGTGCTGACCGATGGGAACTGATACACAGCACCTGGCTATTTTCTTACAACACCCTACCCGTGTTTATTTCTACCTCTTGAAGGATGGCTTGTTAGGGGGACAATTAACTCATCAGCTACTATTAGCAGAGCCTAATGACTGCCAGGCATTTCTGGGAAATTATAAACCTCTTAGTGCCCTTCCCAGAAAGGCCTCCTCCTGCCAGGAGGCTGTTTAATCATAACCACAAACAATTGTGAATAAGGGGAAGGTCATCATATTAAGCTATATCTCTTCTGTAGGGAACCCAGTCATTTCAGAGGAGACACATAGCACAAAGCCTGCTTGTAGCAAGTTGGGCTGTGGAAACAAACCTTCCTGTCTCTCCCAGTGTGAGAACAAGCTGCTCTCCCAGCCTTCCTGTGACCTCTCTTCCCTGATACTAAACTTGGTTCTTATTGTGCACCTTCTGAGTCTTCTATAGTCAGGCTGCATTATATAACTGTACTTGTGTACATTTACTTAGAATAGAGTTTGCATTTGTTCCAGAAATGTGTAATGCTTTTCCTCCTCCGAGTCTGCTGTCTCCAAGGCTACTTGAATAACATTCTAATGGATTTATGTTGATCCTCTTCTATCAGTCCATACACTACAAAAGAGTACCATTAATTTGAACAACAACAGGGATGACAACAACAGTGACAACAATAACAACAACAACAGCATATGCTTCATCAAATCACATTAGCCAAGTCTTTACAAATTTTTTCAATGGTTTCTTAGTAAATATGGAATATTTCTCTATTTCTGGGGGGATGTCTAGTGCTCCATATAATCTACATTCTGTCCCCTCCTTAAATGTAACCCATGGTATTCTTCCCCAAAATTAACTTGCTACAATTTTCTTTTAAATGCTGGGAAATGTAAAATTTTCCTTTATGGATGTATTTGGCCATCTTCATTATTTCATTATAAATATCTCTTTGTCTCTTTTCTTTTTAACCTTTTTATATATTCTCTTCTCAGTTCAAATCTTAGTTCAATGTTGCTTCTTCAGTCATATCTTTTCTGAACAATACAGATATTTCTTTATTTGTTTATTGTATTCCTTGTGACTCTTCATACTTAAGTAGCCATTATCTTTTTCTTTTATAACATATATTTACTTATAAAGTAACTATAAACTCTATTAAAATGGTACTGTTGGCCCTGTTTATTTATTGTTTTCTCATATATAAATTGCTATTTTGTATACAGCAGTTACTCTAGTGTTATTGTATTTTTTCCAACTTTTATTAGATATTTTCTTCATTTACATTTCAAGTGTTATCCAGAAAGTTCCCTATACCCTCCCCCATCCCAGCCCTGCTCCCCTACCCACCCGCTACCACTTCTTGGCCCTGGCGTTCCCCTGTATCGGGGCATATAAAGTCTACATGACCAAAGGGACTCTCTTCCCAATGATAGCCAACTAGGCCATCCTCTTCTATATATGCAGATAGAGACATGAGCTCAGGGGGTACTAGTTAGTTCATGGTTATTCTTCCACCTATAGGGTTGAAGACTCCTTCAGCTCCGTGGGTACTTTCTCTGGCTCCTTCCTTGGGAACCCTGTGTTCCATCTAATAGCTGACTGTGAGCTTCAAACCTCCATGGTTGCCAAGCATTGGTATAGTTTCCCCTGAGACAGCTATATCTGGGCCCTTTCAGAACTATCTTGCTGGCATATGCTATAGTGTCTATGTTTGGTGGCTGATTGTGGGATGGATCCCTGGCAGCCGCAGTCATTGGGTCCATCCTTTGGATTCAGCTTCATACATGATCTCTGTAACTCTTTCAATGAGTGCTTTGTTCTTAATTCTAGGAAGGGGTGACATGTCCACATTTTGATCTTCCTTCTTGAGTTTCATGTGTTCATCCTGAGTGAGGTAACGCATTCACAAAAGAACTCACATAACATGTACTCACTGATATGTGGATATTAACCCAGAAACCTAGACTACCCAAGATACAAGTTACTAAACACATGATACTCAAGAAGAAGGATAATCAAAATGTGGACACGTCACCCCTTCCTAGAAATATGAACAAAGCACACATTGAAAGAGTTAAAGAGAGCATTTGTGAAGCTGAATCCAAAGGATGGACCCAACGACTGCGGCTGCCAGGGATCCATCCCACAATCAGTCACCAAACATAGACACTATAGCATATGCCAGCAAGATGGTGCTGAAAGGGCCCAGATATAGCTGTCTCGGGGGGAAATATACCAATGCCTGGCAAACATGGAGGTGGAAGCTCATGGACAGCTATTAGATGGAACACAGGGTTCCCAAGGAAGAAGGAGCTAGAGAAAGTACCCAAGGAGCTGAAGGGGTCTTCAACCCTATAGGTGGAAGAATAACATGAACTAACTAGTACCCCTGAGCTCATGTCTCTAGCTGCATATATAGAAGAGAGTGGCCTAGTTGGCCATCAGTGGGAAGAGAGGCCCCTTGGTTATGCAGACTTTATATGCCCCAATACAGGGGAACGCCGGGGCCAAGGGGTGGGAGCAGGTGGGTAGGGGAGCAGGGCCAGGAGGGGGGAGGATACAGGGAACTTTCTGGATAACACTTGAAATGTAAATGAAGAAAATATCTAATAAAAGTTGAAAAAAAAAAGAATAGACAAATGGGACCTCATTAAATTTCAAAGCTTTTGCAAGGCAAAAGGCCCTGTCAATAAGACAAAAAGGCCACCAACAGACTGGGAAAGGATCTTTACCAATAAAAATATTCTTAAGGATATGAGAATTACGTGATGTTTTGATAATTGTATCAATATACAAGATTAATAAACAGTATTTATATCATTTATAAGATGTTACAACTTGGGATCTAAGTAACTAAATACCTAATTAAAGCAATTAAATTACAAAAGATTCATGTAGCAAATTATTTAGTGCAATAATAAGACCATTCATTACAGTGGATTAACACATTAAATTAGGACAGATCTTACAAACTTCTTCCTACTCAGCTAACTTTATCATTCAATTTTGTCCTCTTAAATAGTCCAGTCTCTGAACTACAGACATGACAGAGTGGTTGCAAACCTTTTCTTCTCTTGCAAAAGACTCAGGTATGGTTTCTAGCATGCACTTGAAATCTGACAACTATGTATGTCTTCAGATCTAGATCTGATGTCTTTCACAACACTGGATCCACATTGTATACATACATGTAGGTACAACACCCATATACACATAAAATAAAAGTAAATTTTTCAAAATATTCCCTCAATTAACCGGGTGTAAATATACATGTCTATAATCCCTATACTTTGTCTCCTAAGAAAAATAATAATTTCATATTCAGCTCATGGTATATAATGCAACTTTGCATTAAAAATAACTTCCCTTACAGATGCACTGTTCTGCAAATGCTTCAAAACTAGTTATGACTCACAATACCCAACTGAAAGAAGACATTTTAACTAATTCACTTATTTGTTTTGGTGAGTTTTGAATTGAATTTTGTTTTTGTTGTTGTTGCTGTTGTTGTTGTTTTTTACTGTTTGTTTGTTTGTTTGTATTCAAGGTGCTATGATGTACCTTATGTTGGTCTGAAATTCTCGATCCTGCTGTTTCACTCACCATAGTATTGTATTGTATGTCTGCACCTCAGAACAATGTGTTTCTTTCAGAAAATAAGGACTTGTCTTCTCAAGAAACCTTTCCAGAAGTTCTTTTTTAATGGATTGAACCAAGAGAATACTGTATATAAAAAGCGACACTCACAGCAATTAAGATTATCATAGCAGATAAACGTCATCATTTCTTTCTGAAGATGGAACAGAGGTCAGCATTTTGTAGAACCCAAACTGATTGTCAGTGTAAAGGTTCCTTAAGAAGTTGGGACTCAATTTGAAGCCATTTCTGACACTATTAATGATATTGTGCTATAGTTTCAGACAGGAGGTGAGAAAAACTGTTATCAAAGAGGCTCAATCCAACAGCTGATGGAAACTGATGCAGAGACCCTCAGTCAAACATTAAGTGGAGCTTAGGGAATCTTTCTGAAGGTGTGATAAGAGGATTGAAGGAGCTAGAGTCTTCATGTTCACCACAAGAAAACCTACAGAATTAATTATCCTGGATCCATATTGGATCAAACAAACTGAACTGCTAACTAGATATCATGTATGGAATGAACCCACACCCTCTGAAGATATGTAATCATTATGCAGCTGGGTCTTCATGTGAGAATCATGAAGCCGGAGCAGGGACTGTCTCTTAGTACATTACCTACCTGCATTTGGATTCCTTTCCCCTACTATATTTCCTTGTCAAGCATCAATTGAAAAATATTTGCCTAGACTTAGTGCAATATAATATGCCAAACCTGGTTGATATCCAAAGTAGGCCTCCCATTTCTATAGAGAAGTGGATGAACAAAAGATGTAAAGAGGGGAGAGGAGAAGGATAGAGTGGAAGGAAATTAAGCAGGAGAATCTATGATTAGTATGTAAAGTCAATAAGTAACTTAATGAAAATCATATATATGATTTTTAAATGAAAACCTTACAGTGGATGGCTACAAAATGCTATTCTTAGAACATGCTGCTTACTAAACATAAATCTCAAACCATTTGTGATATAAATCTTTATGATTTGTCAGTTAGTGAGACCCCATGATCTTCAAAGCAACACATGCTCACATAATTCCTTTGGTTTGCTCATCACAGTTGATGACAAGCCCCTTTGCTTCAGAAATCACACATTTTGGTTATATGATGCCAAGAAGAGAATGGCAAGTGTGGGACAGGTAAGAAGAGAAGATGAGATGAAGTGAGGGAGATGGAGGGAGAGAGAGGTCAGAATATATTTATACATTATACAGAATGTATTATGACTTGTATAAAATCATCAAAAATTTAATTATTGAAAATGAAAAATATAAACTTTAAAAATTGATAAAAAAACTGAAAATAAATTCTTTTCCTAGAGGAATTACTACAGGCAAATAATATATACCAAAGTAAGAAAAGAAATTACATTACAGGGAAGTTCAATTGAAAAGGGACAGCATTTAGATTATCTTTCACAATACAATATAGTTGCATGAGCTACATGATTCAAGCTGTCACGCATTGCAACAGTTTCCAGGCTGATGATGTTGGAGTGAGGCATTCATAGAAACATATGGAGCATTATAGATGACAGTTTTTCCATGATGCTCAATATGCTATCATAAATTTCCAATTTTTTTTCTTAGTAGAGCTGTTTTTTGTCCCATATGTCCCAGTGCATGGTAACAAGTGGCTACACAATGGGTCCTTCTTTCAAAGAACTTGATGCTAAAAATGAAAGAAGTGTGCTAAGGTCAATGAAGGAGTGTTTTCTCTCTCAAATGAATAGGTATACATGTATATGATATATATCTATATCTATATCTATATCTATATCTATCTATATATATATGCCAATATGTATATGAGATTATGAGATGGAGAGACAGCATGAGAAAGGGAAAGAGAAAAAGAGAGGAGGGAGAGGGTGAGAGAGAGAGAGAGAGAGAGAGAGAGAGAGATCATTTACATTGTACTTTTCTCCTCTTGACAAGATTAAGGTGTGGAATAGCCAAGTATTCCTAAGGTATGTTAAGCCTGAGAAGCTGTATAATATATAAAATTCCAAGAGTTGTCACTAGTATAAAGGACATAGAGTTTTGCAGAAGGATAGGCTGTACTGGAAATTTACTGTATATTTTTACTAAGTTCTTTAAAGTATCAGGACATTGCTCCATATTTTAAATGAAGAAAGCACCCATTTTCACAAGATGACAATTGGATATGTCACAGATACCTCTGGTTATTGATATTTGTTTTAAAAGTATTAAGGCCTTTTGATTTATACACAGGGATAGGAATAGGAGGTAAAATTTGAGAAAGAAAAACTAAATACAATACAATGTCTATTTGTGTGAAATGTCTTTACACATAATCACACATTCTGTGTTCATGGAATGGTTTATTTTTTTTTTAATTTTATTATCTTTCTAAAGAAGATACTGATCTATAGCCTTACAGTCACTAGTTTATAATAAAGTGTTATGTTAAACCAATAATTGTCTATACGGTTCATTTTCCTTTCCTAAATATGTGGAAAATAACTCCCTGTGGCTGAAATTTCAATCAAATTCAAGCTTATCCCAAATAGACCACATCTAAGATCCCAGCATTGAAAATGTACATTAATTCATGCAAATTTTAAAACAAATTCTCATGTCTTTTTGCATACACCTGGGTACATTTCATTGTTAAAGTAGTAACCAACTATGCTTTAATGTTTATATTTAGCTTATATCCTTCATGGAACAAGGCAAATGATTTAACACTTTTAATGACCAGGAGAAGGAAGTAAAATTTCTCTCCTAACCTATAAATAAGAGAATGAAATCAAACTATCCTTTCAATGTACATATTCCTTAGTTATTGGACATGACAACTAAGAACACAGAATATGCATATTTTTTGTTTAATAGGTCAAAACCCACTTTTACACTACAGAAGGTAACATAAGCAGAAGGTAATAAAATACCTTTACGACTTATGCAATATTAGAAATACCGTGAGAGTTATTTTCTATGGAGTTAGTGTGAGTTCTGCCTGGAACAGCTATCAATGATTCCTGCACCCTGATTTAGTTGCTGTATGCCATACATACATGATTCCAACACATAGAAAATTACTTTCCATATTTTTAGAGTCAATGGCAAGGCCTATTTTGTAGTCTTGACCTGAAGGTTATTCAATATCCTTATGTAGAAATCTCAGTGGGGATTTGTGGTAAAAAGTACTCCATAAGCAAGTTTATATTAACACTTAACGGGTCATTCTGAATAATCCAGATTAGTTAATGTCATGTATAGAAATGTCTTTTGATTCATTTAAAGGCACTATCAGAATGTCTGATATCTTGAAATGTCCAGAAGGAGTGGCACACTACATATCCTAGTCTCAAGACAGATGGAGAGCAAGAAATTGTTTGCAACCTTATAGGAAGAATATCATTATCAACCAAACAGACCTTCCAGAGCTCCCAAGGACTAAACAATCAGCAAAGAGATGGAGGAACCATTGACTCCGGCCGCATATGTAGCAGAAGATGGCCTTGTCTGGCATCAATGGGAGAAGATGCCCTTGGTCCTGTGAAGACTCAGTGCCCCAGTGTAGTGGAATGCAAATGTGGAGGGGCAGGAATGGGTGGGTGGGTGGTGGAGCACCCTAATAGAAGTAGGGGGAGGGGTATGGGATAGAGGGTTTCTGGAGGGAAAACTAGGAAAAAGGGATTGGATTCTGTATGGCTCTTTTATATCCCTGTGATGGAGTAAATGTAATATGGATACCTGTTTTAAAACATTGAATTATCCTGTCTCAACTCCTTCTACTGTGGTTCATTGTGATGAAGGACTAACCATGAACTAAAATAAGCCTATCTTCTTAAAGTTCTTTTCTCAAAGTATTTGTTCATAGAACCAGGAAAAGTAACTAAAAAGTAGTCTTTTTAAATAGAAAACATTAATTGGTTATCAGGTTTAATAAATACCCTGTGGATTAGGTAGCACAAATAAAAATAAAATAAAAATGACTATTTGACATAGCACAGTGAAACCATCCAATACACAGAAAAAATGAAAATCGCTTCAGAAATGAATCACCGGATCCAGACCTCATGAGAAAAATTAAAACATTTAACAGATTAAAACGAGACAGTTTTCAATGAATGTAGATTACTAAAGAAATTTCTTAAGATTATATGACTTTTAAAAGTGTAATAATATAGGAAGCGGCATTGGGTGCGTTGGGGAGCAGGGTGGGGGGAGGGTATAGGGGGCTTTGAGGATAGCATTTGAAATGTAAATGAAGAAAATATCTCATAATAAAAAGAAATGAAAGAAGGGCTGAAATGCAGTGGACACAGGAATCAAGGACAGTGGAGAATGTGTTAACCCTAGGCAAATAATTAGTATGAAATTATTGCAATATGGTCTAATTCAGTGTGGCAGCTGAAGCAGGGGAATTAATGATAATACTCAAGAAAAAAAATGTGTAAAATGGCATAATCTAAAGTAAAAACAGCCACTTCAAGTGGCAAGTAGATATTCAGGTTACTAGTTATCTAAAATGGAAGATTTTAGATATCTATCTAAAATAGAAGATTTTAGATATCTATCTAAAATAGAAGCTAATGGCCAACTTAGTAGAGGAGAAAAAAATATATATTTTTTTTAAAATCCAATTCTCAAAATAAAGAAAAAATAGAGGAAAATTGACAGGTATGATGGCATGTGTCTGTGAATCTAATATTTGGGAGGCAGAAGGACCAGGCGTTCATGGTCAGCTTCAGCTGCATAGTAATTTCAGGGCCTCAAATAGCAAAGACAAAAAGAGAGAAAAAAAGCAGGAGAGAGGCAGGATAGAAAGGAAAAAAGAGAGCAGAAGTGAACGGTGTGATGGTTGTATATGCTTGGCCCAGGAAGTGGCACTATTAGGAGGTGTGTCTGTTGGAGTAGATGTGTCACTGGGGATATGGGAAGCTAGTCTCCTGTTGATCTTCAGATGAAAATGTGGAACTCTCAGCTCCTCCTGCATCATGCCTGCCTGGATGCTGCCATACTCCCGCCTTGATGCTAATGTACTGAACCTCTGAACATGTAAGCCAGCCCCAATTAAATGTTGGCCTTAAAAGAGTTGAGCAAGGTAACCCTGTAGAAGCAAAAGGGAGACAAGAGCCTGGGAAAGAGTCAAAGACTTCCTCATTTCCACAATTAACAGTTCCAAAAGAAGCTATACAGTCTTAAACCATGACCCAATAAAGATATATCCCACATCCACCTGGTACAACTTAGAATTGCAAACCATTACAACCACTATTAAAAAAAAAAAAAAAAACTAAAGCTGGGCGTGGTGGCGCATGCCTTTAATCCCAGCACTAGGGAGGCAGAGGCAGGTGGATTTCTGAGTTCGAGGCCAGCCTGGTCTACAGAGTGAGTTCCAGGACAGCCAGGGCTATACAGAGAAACCCTGTCTCGAAAAACAAAACAAAACAATACAAAACAAAAACTAATTTTTTACATAGAAATCTGTTTTACTAAGTCTGTATAATTCTGATAGAAGTGAAAATCTAATAGCAATTCTAATAAGGTTAAGTATGAAGCACATGAAGGATTAGACAAATAGAGGGACTTACCTAAAATATAGTGACATAAATAATATATAAAATATGAAGAATGTTGTCATTATTTTTCAAATATAAAAATAAAACTGTGAAGCAGAGTTTTGGAGATGGATACTGTGAGGCTTGACTGAAATGGGGTGATAGAAAAAATACATTTAATACAAACTTAATGAAAGCTAGAGAGAGCCTATATCATAGAATTTTGCAGCCTGGAAAGTTACTAAGTGTTCCCAGTTCAGAGACAAGAGAGATAGATAGACTACAGGAGATTTTGAAAGAAAATCATAGATAAATCTAGAGGAATAACATCCTGTCAATAGAAAAATAGCAGACAATTTTTAGTATACCTGGGAGGGATGGTCCATTGCTGTAATGCCAGCACCAAGAAAGCTAAATCAGGATTGTGTCAACTACAAGGGCAACTTGGCCTGCATAACATTCTCTAGGTCATCTGAGAACACAAAGCAAGACAATGAAAATAAACAATGAAAATTATAAGAACAAAGTATTAATGAGAAATAAAATGTATTGATATGTTTTAGGAAGATTTATACAGCAGTATAGCTGATATTCTCACAGTCAAATGGGATGTAGGAAGTTAAAGGCCTTGGCAATGGTTAGAGAAAAAAAAAAAAAAAAAATATATATATATATATATATGTGTGTGTGTGTGTGTGTGTGTGTGTGTGTGTGTGTGTGTGTGTGTAGGTGTGTAAGTAAATGGTAGATTCTATATAGATTAAATGGCTATAATCACCATAATAGTCCACGATCCTTTCTGTTAACCATTGTATAAAGATTTATAAAACATTTAGAAAGAAGAGTAGTATTTATAGTCAATGATGGAAGATTCTCATGCATGACTGTATGTCACATGATACAATTATCAGAGAATGCAGAGCAAGCCATTAGACTACATGTGAAGCATTGTTATCTGAAAGGAACAGAAATCAGCTCTCCAGTCATAATGTACAAACAGAAAGCTCTGCTTTAGGAGAAAGAGCTCAAGGACAAATATGCCAGTATGAATGAGAGGGCAGTAGCCTTATAAATGACTTGTCTTCATTAATATGTGGAACAGAAGGGTCCAGAAAATCTACTATAATCTCAAATTCTCTGTTTCACTTCAATCCATAAAGAACCAGTGAGGTACCATCCCTTAGCCAACATCATTTTTGTACCATGGCAATTTTTACCTCCAAAGTACTGTCATCAACTCCCCCCATTGCAGTTATTTTCATAAGGAACTCCAGTACTAGAGTGAATTACAATTCCCCTTGCATAGTTAACTGTGTATATTGTGTTTGATATCTGGGTGTACATAACACTATATTTTCTTATGTAATTATATGAATTTTAAGGTTTCTTTTCCATAACATAAAATTATTTACTTTCTTTAATATCCCTTAATTTTTCAAACTATTTTCCCTCATTACCACTTCAGTTGCTTTCCCTTAGCTACTTTGAATTTTTGCAAGTTAGCCCAAAGCCAATCTTGCCGAATCAAAATGTATATTCCATATATAATTTTGCTAGTACAGAAAATACAGAGATAATGGGTGGGCATTATCCTGACACTGTATTTCTCTTAATAATTTCAAACCCAAGGGTTTGGCTGATGACCACAGTGAGATGTTTATTACCCAAAACTGGGTAGTACTTCCTTAAAGGCAATTTAAACACTTTGGAAATGTTGAAGACTTTTCCTGAGGCGGAATAATTATAGTTTGCATGTGCTTTCAATCTTCCATGACAAGTTTACAAAATCTAAAGATGGCAAAGTGAAGGAGATTAATAGATTATTGATCAAATAGGCTTGTAATTCCTTAGTGAATTGGATTTAGTTTCTTCATTGAGATCAGGTTAATACCATAAATCTTCTAGAAAATCAATCCAACAAAGGATGCCATGAACTAGCCTCATAGATATTTTCCTAGGTACATGAGGTCTAGGTATATATTACTCTAGCAGTAGAGAACAGAGAGGGTTAGGTAATTAACAGAGGAAGCACTCTAACATTGGCCTTATGAGTAGACATATGGCCATTCTTATCTGATTTAAGAAAGATATAAAATTTGGGATCACATGGAATGGCCTCTGTAACATATGACCTTATAGAACACTCATTGCTTTGAACCTTCCAAATGCTAGAATAACTGCCACAGGCCCTCTGGGTCCCCTGCCTGCGTGGGTCTAGTTCTCTTGAGGAAGTGGGCAAAGATTCGGCGAGTGACAAACAGACACGACACACAAGGGAGTGTGTTATATCTGAGTGTAATTTGTTAAATTGAGCATCAGACTTTTATACAGAAGAAAATAGGGAAGTTAGGTGACACACCAGCAAGATAACAAAACAGTAATACAAGCGGGAGGGGGGGGGGGAAGGACTGGCAAGAACCAACTGGGATAAGATTCAATGTTAACACTGGGATCAAAAACAATTCCACCTGAGGTCAGCTTAAACTTAGGAGCCAGGGGCAAAGGCTTCATGCCCTTGTCGTAGTCCACCTTCCCCCTAGGCCATTGTAAATACTTGTATCTGGGTGCAACTCAGCTAGCTATAGTTCTAAGTATCTAGTCTGGTTCCTTCTCAGGTTGCAAACTTCCTTATTCCTAGGTAGTGGTGAATTCCTGTGTAGGGCAGTGATTTAGCTATTAATGCTCAAGGTTGGATCAAGGACTGCCTAGGATCTAACTTGGCTATATGTTAAAATATGAATCCTTAGAAGCACTTATAATGAAGCAATATTAGGGGAAAGCACACAGATATGTTTACTAACTAAATCAAGGACGTTGGATCATTCTTTATACAGGATGCCACAATTCCAGGAGACTAAATTCCCAGGCTTTTTGCCCTGGGACCGGGCCTAGACTTTTCAGCCTGTCACACGGGTTGCTACTGGAGTGGATGTAGCAAATAACAATGTTATGTCAGACACAATATAATGACTTTGCTTCTCACCATCTTTTTCTAATCAGTTCACAACATTATGTCCTTGACCAACTCCATTCACTTAGAGCTGTTCAGATGGTGTATCACTACTTTTTAAACCTGAAAATCTGGGAATAAACTGACTAGTACTTATATTGTCTCCACTACTTAATTGTTCTGAATATATGATCATCTTATGTAACTATTATAAGTTTAGCTCCCCTTCCTACAAAACAGTTGAATTAAGTCCTAATTTATATCTTGTAGTAAAATAAAGTGATTAGTCATTGGTAGTCATTCATATCATAGTAATAATTACTTATTTATTATTTCTGTAGAAGAACGTGATTGACAAGGAAGCTAAATCCTTATCACTGTAAGGTCCTAAACAGTGACATAGAGAAGTTTATTGTGCTTTTTATGATATTAAAGTGTTAATTTGTCATCCATTTTTCATTAGTGTTTGATTCTTTTTGTAATATTATAGTCAAAACTTTTTATTGACAGACTTCTAATAAAAATCTCAACAATTATTCTCTTTTGATCTTAGAATTCAGCTAGTCCCTTTTTTAGAAAAAAAAAAAATTTAATATGGGCAATTGAAATGATTGTCTCTGTCCTTGAAGTGTTAGTTTCATTCTAAGGCAATATTTTGTTTTCTATATGTTTTTTCCTTGGAATAATTCTGGCCCCTGAATAATAAATGGTTCTTAATTACAGTTGGTTTTCCTATGGATTTGTCTGATACTTGTTCTTCTGCTTCAACTATATGTTTTTCTCTCCTCTATTTGCCTCCACTACTTCCCACCTGCAGGCCCCGATCATGAGCTTGAGTTACATGAGTAGTAAGTCAAGCAAGAGAAATACCTAACAATTTAGGTACATGTTAAACACATGTCCTGAACTTTAAATTATTACACTGGATTCTATGTCTATTGAGAGACTTTTTGGTTAGAAATGAACAAGCATGAAACACCACAATGACTTGAGCTCTGATCTAGAACTTGCTTTACACAGATCTACATGAAAAGATGAAGGATACGTTATAGGGCCAAGACTTCACCATATTTATATACCTCATTATTTTTTCCTCTTCTCCACATACTGTATATTTTAATATCACAAAACCTCTCACAATCTGTACATTATTGTCCCTTCTTCTTGTGCAACTCCAGGATAACTATTGTAACAAATGACTCCAAAATTAAATTACTTGAAACCTTAGTATTTAGGTGTCACTCACAAAAATATTACAAAGTGAACCTTGCCTCTTAGTGACACTTCAGACTCAGGTACCCAAATTTCATATTATGTAACCATGATGTTACATAGACCCTTGGCACATATTGCTTCCAGCCTTCATTGACTGAAACAGATTTCCACAGAAGGTAGGGTTAAAAACAGGGCGTAAGAATTTTGATGAATAACAATAATAGATACATTTTGAAAAATATGTGGTAATGTCTACAATAACCCCATCATCTCTACGTTTATAAAAACATATGAAACCTTAGAAGTTGATTACATTTGCATATAAAACACCCACACTATATTGCCTAAAGTTTCAACTATGCTGCTGTGAAAGTTATACAACAACCAGATAAAACAGGACCAGCAGAAGGGAAATTCAAAATGTAAAGGGAAAAATGGTACCAAAGGTATCTGAACAGATGCACTGTAGATAATTGTGATGCTTGGAAATTTCTTCATGAGACATCTCATTTGTTTTTACCATATTACTCTCCTTTATTTATTTTATATGAAAGAAATATGTCACTGTGTAAAGACTTTTAAAAACTTAGTTCGTGCATGGAAAGGACAAAACAGTCTTATTTTAAGAAAACCAACATAAATGTAATTTGACATTGACAAAGGGTGAATAGATGAAAGCAAAGCACCATAGATTAGTTAAAACCTTATGCTATCACATGGAAGCTTCTCACGGTTTCATAAAGTGTGCAGATTAAAGATACAACCCACTTTGTTTGTTTGTTTTTGTTTTCTGTTTTTTCAAGACAGGGTTTCTCTGTATAGCCCTGGCTGTCTTGGAACTCATTCTATAGTCCAGGCTGGCCTCGAACTCAGAAATCTACCTGCCTCTGCCTCCCAAGTACTCAGATTAAAGGCGTGTGCCACCACTGCCCGGCACAACCCACATTTTAAAAAGTATTCCATTTCTCTTTTCTCTATCCAAACCCTCCCATATATCTTTCTTGGCTTTCTTTTAAATTCATTGCATCATTTTCCATTAATTTCTACATACTAATATTGCGGAGTGCTCTGGGGCTATTTGTAATTGATGCTAATTCTGTTCTCTTGGGAGAGGTTTTGAACAAGGAATTAGTCAGCACTCAGGTGATTTCCTGAAAACCTTCTTCCCACCTTAATTTTTAAAATAAAGTCTATAGCTGGTGATTGGGCAGATGAAGGAGAGGTGGAGCTGAAAGAAGGGAGAAGAAGGGGATGGGGAGAGAGAAAGAAATGACTGAGGAGAAGGTGGAAAGAAAGTGGAGCAGAAACACATGGCCTAGAGAAACAACAAGTTCTAAGGGGTCTCATAGATGGGGAGGATGCTAATGTAGTGGTAGATCTGCCGAATCTAGGTGCACAGCTCATATTCATATTAATTGAGTTGTGTTTTCATTACCGGGGCATATTTGGGTTGGAGATTTACTGCAACAAACTTATATACATTCATATTTCTTAACACTCAGTTTTATAAGCTGCTTAGTCTATATAATGTTACTTGTATATATATGTTCAGGGCTTACTATTTAGAATTGGGAAACCAACTGATGTGTTTTTCCCTGGGGAAGACAATTTATCCAACTTTCCGCATTCCTTAGTTGTCTGCTTCTTTGTGTTGGTTTGAGGCTTCCTGAATGTTCTTTGTCTACTCTATCATGTCTACTGTTTTTGTGCTTGTTAGTTCATATATAGACAATCATATTATTGAATCTCCATGGGTGTATCTTTTGATATTTTTAGAAAACACAATCTAATAGCAAACTACCTGATCTTAAAATTATTCCATCTCCTTTTCTAAAATGATACTGTAGGCTTCAGTATTAGAGTCATATTGTAGATGTATCCATTGGGAATGCACTCCCCAACTCTGTATTTTGATTGGTTGTGATTTTTGTGTCATGATCCCCATCTACAATTCTAATTAATTAATTATTAATTATTATCTATTAATTTCTATTAATTCACTGAAATAATAATGCATCTTTTGCAAATATATCCATCATCATTTTGGTGGATTTATACTAGAAATAACAAAACCTTTATTATTTTTTTACATAATGATCTAATTTGCTTGTTCTTTTTAATGGATCAATAACTATGCTCTCTGTCATTCATGGATGATATTAGATTTCATTATTTGTCCAATCAAGTTTCACAAACTTGATACTTTGTAGGGATATTATTTATTATATTAAACTCTGATTCATAGACATATAGAGTACGATGGATATTCTCCTTTTATAGAGTAAAGTAATCAATTGCTGGGGTACTATCTAAAAACTACATATATTTGGTGTTTGGTTTATCAGCCTGTATGACTCTTAGTAATTTCTGGCACTGCTTTTATAGTTCCTTTTTCTTCTACCTTTCCAGATTCTTGTGTATGCCTTAAGGTTTCTCAGAAAACCAGTATTATTCCTTTACCTCCATATTCTTTATTTATTCACATCTGTTATGTCCCTTTCCCATGGATGGCAATTCATTTTTTGATGCCAGAGGTTAAGATGTGAACATATCTACATCTGGATGTAAAGTATTACCCATAAAAATCACAGCTAAATGAGGCTTTTAAACCACAACAAAATATTTCTAATGTAACCTAAGGTATGATCACACAGCTGGAATAGAAGAATAAGAAATTTCATCAAAAACATTTTAACAAAAATATACAATATATGTATTAAATTCTGTTTTCCTCATCTTTCAGAGAATATTGTGAACTCCAACCTTTATGTTTTAGCCTTAGAGGAAAAAATAAGAAAGCCAGAAAATGAGAACAGCAAAGGAAGTGTAAACAGGGGAAGCAAAAGAAAAGCAATGTCAGCGTTGTGAGTCAGAACAAGAAGAAAATGTGCTGGGATTGAAATTTTCCTTTCCCAGAGTTTGCAAGTGTGGCTGAGTTTTCCACTGCTTGCCACCTTCTCAAAATAGATGAAGAGTGCCCTAGAGCCCATCTGTAGTGAGAATTGGTTAGTGACACATGACAACCATACCCTGAAATGTACTCAGCCTTCTAGTGGCTGTTTGATGGGAATATGTGCCTTGAAAATGGCTTTTACCCCTTTCAGAACCAGTCCTGATCAGTTTGCAAATATACCATGAGCATATTTTAATTCTCTCTTCTTAAGAAGCACAGTTTCTGTTATACCCCTAATACCTAAGACCTACGTGTCCCTACAGAAGACTCGAGTCCCCTGAAATGCTTTCAACATGACAGAAGCCTAGGGAGACTCAAATAACTCCTATTCATTTAGTCTTAAAACATGGTTGTGTACATAAGTGTGGAATAAGCTCTACTCCTTGCTTCTTTTACTTTTCCAATTATTCTCTATTGTATCTTCTGTTATAATGTAGCTTTCAGTAAATGAATATAGATAAATTAAATATGTACTTTGCTTTCAATGTACAAACATTTTATTTTCTAACTTTTTTGATCCTTAATATCACCTGTATATAATCATGAATGGACTAAAAAATCTTTTCTACTAAGATCCAAATAAACTTGTGTATCTTTTGTTTTAAACAAGTTTAATCATTTATTATTTAAATGATTATTTAATTTCATATCTGTAAACAATGTATTTTGAAGTTTTTCTAACCATATTGATGATGTGCAAATGATTGCTATGACATTTTTGAGCCTGGACAACCTACCAGTGGCCACATCTGCAAACAAAGGTGACTCCCTCAACAGCCATCACTGACAAACTGATGTTCATCTAGGGGAGGCGACTCTGAAATCCCTTCTCTATCTGTGTTGAAATGTTGGCTGGTTTGGTTTGGAATAAGCAACCATATCTGCTGTGAATTGATTTGTGGCTCAGTTATGTCATGTCCAGAAGAAAGCATGTCCTCACTCTCTGACTCTTCTTATCCAATATTTTATAATGTGCCTTTATCTACTCTTCTCTGCTACCTTGATGCGAAGAAACTAAAATACCTATGGCTAAGTACTCACTATCACTTGTTCTCAGAACTTTGAATATTAGCACTATCAATTGCAAAACAAAACAAAACAAAACAAAACACTTCTCTGAAAAAGATTGAGTATATTTCAAGTATATTAGCACAATCATAAATATTGCAAAAGCAATATTGAACACATGTCCAAACATAAAATTATAAGTTGACCACTAATCTAGTAATCTGTATATATGCGTGTATGTATATGTATTACATGTATGTGACTGTATATTTAAATGTAACAATAATAATTGAATATAAACCATTAATTTAGAAGGAAGGAGTTATGGGAGTAGTTGGAGATGGAGAGAGGGACATCATTGACATACATGTAGTGTTCTTATATAAAGTTATCAAAATAAATTAAATTTAAAATGAATGTAGTTTGATAGTATAAACTTTCTTTTGTGGTCACATATTCAATCAGAAAAAAAAAAAATGATTTCTTCTGTAAGTTTCAAGCCTCCATTTCACCATTGCTATAACTTACTTGTTTCAGTACTGTAGCATGCAGTCTGGTACAAGATAAGTAAACAAATGACTTTTTTTCCCAAGGTTCTTGGATAGTAGCTTTCTGCACTATAAAAGCTAGCCAGCAGAGAGAAGTCTTGTGGGAGCATTATTGCCCACCCTTTTCAACTATTCTCTCACACATTATATATTTATTATATTTGATATTATATAATTTACCTGGTATACTGCTTTGCATTTTTATGTGGATGTGGAGAGGAGAGCAGGGAACTCTGCATGGAGTAGCTAAGATTAAGAATTTGTGTTTCTATTTTTAACACTAAAGAATATCCTAAACTATATAGCTGTCTCGTGTGAAGCTATGCCAGTGCCTGGCAAACACAGAAGTGGATGCTCAAAATCAGCTATTAGATGGAACACAGGGTTCCCAATGGAGGAGATAGAGAAAGTACCCAAGGAGCTGAAGGGGTCTCCATCCCTATAGGTGGAAGAACAATGTGAATTTACCAGTACCCCCAGAGCTCATGTCTCTAGCTGCATATGTTGCAGAAGATGGCCTAGTTGGCCATCATTGGGAAGAGAGGACCCTTGGTCCTGCAAATTTTATATGCCCCGGTACAGGGGAACGCCAGGGCCAAGAAATGGGAGTGGGTGGATAGGGGAGCAGGGTGGAGGATGGTGGAGGTTATAGGGATCTTTCCGGATAGCATTTGAAATGTAAATGAAGAAAATATCTAATAAAAATTGGGAAAAAAATAATATCCTAAACTTAGGCAACTTTGAAAAAACAGGACAAACAGTGTAGAAGGTTGGATATTTTTACATCAGAAATTTGGATTTGAATTAAATTTTCATTTTGTTTTTAGTGAGGTGATATGGAACAATTCTTTTTTATTGAATATTTTATTTATTTACCTTTCTAATGTTAGCGCCTTTTCAAATTCCTTACACTGGGGCATCAAGCCTTCAGGGAACCAACGGCCTTTTCTCTCGTTGATTCCCAAGAAGGCCATTCTCTTCTAGATATACTGCTGCAGCCATGGGTCCCTCCATATGTACTCCTTGGTTGGTGGTTTAGACCCTGGGAGCTCTGGTTGGTTGATATTGTTGTTCTTCCTATAAGGTTGCAAACCCCTTCAGCTCCTTCAGTCGTGTCTCTAACTCCTTCACTGGGGATCCCATGATCAGTTTATGGCTGGCTGTGAGCATCTGCCTCTGTATATGTCAGGCTCTGGCAGAGTCTCTCTGGAGACAGCTATATCAAGCTCCCGTCAGCATGAATTTCTTGTCATCCACAATTGTGTCTGCATTTATTGACTATATATGGGATGGATCCTCAGGTGGGGCAGTCTCTGAATGGCCTTTTCTTCAGACTCTGTTCCACACTTTGTCTCCATATCTGCTAACATGGACCAACTTTTAATGCTTCTGTGTCATCATAGATAAATATGTGATTCCAAATTCAATGTTCAGGTTATACATTAATAGCTGAAAAGGACATTTGAATAACAAAAACAAGAATAACATATGATCCTTTGTACTGATTTTTTTTTTCTATTTCTACCAGGTGTGAGTTGAAATTATAAATAAAGAAACTAAACAGATTTAGATGGTATGAATTAGTCAGAAATTTACATGACAGGAGAAGATCTTAAAAATAACCTAGAAGAAAAAAAACATTGGATACAAATATACCTTAAGTTAGGCAGAAAGGCACAACTTATTTAGTTTTTGATGAAGTCTAAGTCATGCAGACATTGCTGATCTCCAATTTTACCACTTGTTCTATAATTAGAACCTGTGGACTGATAGAGTACACTAGAAACCAAGACAGGACTAGTTTTCTTTGCAACCTAACACTAATTATACAAAATAATATCTGATATATCTAAGATATTAAACCTCTGTTCAACAATGTTTATTCATTTTGTCACATTTCCATAATACTAAAAACTTGAGGAACAAATTCTCCTTGACCACAAACAATTTCTCTACCCAGTGTTCATATTCCTTCTTCCCCATCATCCTTCATCAGCATCTGATTTCTAATTACATAGAAATGACATGGCAGTTTTAATGAATTTTTAAATAATATGATTTAGAATTAACACATGATAACACACACATATATAGTATATATAAATTATGAATGATAAAGATGATGTTCTGGTCATTAATTTTTCACAAATGAACACATTTAATCTTCTTGCCAATTCCTCCTTACTTCATTTACAAGTGAGGAAATAGAGGCATGATTTTTATGACCAGAAGAACATCATCCTACTACTCCCTTGACACCCATGTTCACAGTAGGTTTCAGTTTTGACTCATATTATGGTCAAATAATAGTGTTGAAACTTAAGAATTTGTGTGTATGTGTGAGTGTGTGTTATTTTGCGTGTGTTATTTAATGCATATAACATTTATATCATATACTATCATATGCACATATATATTTGTCACATATATGCTAGTTAATAGTCTAAAAGTTAAGTTCACAATTATACTAGATTTTATAAATGTTCACACAATGTCAGAATAGGTTTGCTAATGTAATATTCATAGATGTCACTGATTTGATCAGCAATTATTAGCCAGTAAGTATCTGAAGATATATAGCTTGTTCTTCAGGATTAAGTAAAACCTTTGGTCTTTTAAGATTTATTTATTTATTATATATAAGTACACTGTAGCTCTCTTCAGATGCACCAGAAGAGGGCATCGGATCCCATAACAGATGGTTGTGAGCCACCATGTGGTTGCTGGGATTTGAACTTATCACCTTCGGAAGAGCAGTCGGGTGCTCTTACCCGCTGAGCCATCTCACCAGCCCCCAACCTTTGGTCTTTTAAATTGTGTGTCATCCAGCCAAGGAGGCAAATAAGTTTCATGTAAAAACAAGGAAATAAATCATTGAGCAAAAAATACCAGGAGGTGTTACAAATAACAGAGAAAGAATACGAGATAAAAGCAGAAAAAAGATAAGGAAGATAAGCTAAAGGATGGAGACAGGGAAAAAACTAGGAAGGGAGAGAGTGGGTGATTTCTAAAATGAAATTCAGCCAAGAGTCGGAAAGATTCTCCTCATGTCAATACTGAAGTTTTTCAGGATGTCCTTTTTCTAAATCAAACTTTCTTGATTACAATCTGGCAATAATACAAGATAGGTAATTACATTCCCAGTCAAGGAGGATAACCCAGGGATGAAGAGATACACAGGGCAAACAAAGAATAAAAAGGGGATGATCTTATTATCCTTGCAAAAATATGTTTCTATGAAAACTATGAAGTGAATTACAGAAAAGCAGAAACATAAACAAAGTGTTATCAAAGCCTTTTCTGACTGAAAGCCAAAAGAATAACACATTGATTGAATGACAGACAAATAAATAATTTATTATGTTAAATAGGTAAGACTTTCTAGAAAATATAAAAAAACAGATGCCTGATGTTTAAGATAATATGAAAATATTTTCAGCAATGAAAATGCATTACATTGCATTACATTACATTAACAAAATACATTACATTACATTAACAAAAAATCACAATATATTGTTTTGGTATTATGTCCCATTTTGCTTTTAATTTTTGATATCAGGTCTCAATAAATTGCTTATCATGGCCTAAGCCTACTCTGTAGCTTAGGCAGACATCTCTTGAACCTACATTTCTCTATATTAGTCAGGAATATAGGTCTGAGCCACCATGTCAGGTTGTATCTTTTTTTAATCTATAATAACAATAGTGTTTAGCTGATACAATTGAGTACAATTCTTTTATTTTACTATTTTATTAAGTTATTTATATACTTTACATCCAGATCACAGCTTCACCTCCATCCTCTCCCCCTAGTCTCTTCTTCTCACTTCCTTCCCCATCCATACTTATTCCTTATCTCTTTTAAAAAAAAATGTTGTGGCCTCCCATTTATATCAGTCAGCTTTGGCATTTGAAGTTGCAAGGCACATCTTCTATTGAGGCTAGAGGTCCCAGTTTGAAGAAAGATTCTCAGGGCAGGTAAGACCCTATTCTCTCTGTTAGGAGTCACACATGTAGACATAGCTGCACAATTTTTCATATGCAAAGAGGATCTAGGTCCATCCCTTGCATGCTGTCTGATTTGTAGTTCCATGTTTGTGAGCCACTATGGGCCCCAGTTAGTTATATCGGTAGGTTATCGTGTGGTGTCCTTGACACCTGTGGCTCCTCCTTTACTTTCTCCATTTCTTTCACATAATTTCTCAAGCTCTGCTTAGGGTTTGGCAGTGGGTCTATGTTTCTGTGTCCATAAGCTGTTGGAGGAATCCTTTTTGATTATAGTTATACTAAGATCCTGTTTGCAAGTATAGCAGAATATCATTAATAGTGTCAGAGGTGAGCTATCATTCATGGCATGGTCTCAAGCTGGGACAGTCATTGGTTGGATCTCAGCTCAAATTCTGCTCATATTTTTATAATTTATTTTTTATACTCCATGTTTATCCTCCCATCATCCACCCTCAGTAAGTTTCACATCCCATATCTCCTCTCAACCCCTCTAACCTCATGTGGATGTCCCCACCTCCTATACCACCTGACCTCTAAACTCCCTGGGGTCTTCAGTCTCTTGAGGGTTAGGTACATCATCTCTGAATGAGCACAGACCTGGCAGTCCTCTACTGTATGTGTGTTGGGGGCCTCATATCAGCTGGTGTATGCTACGTGTTTGGTGGTCCAGTGTTTGAGAAATCTTGGGAGTCCATATTAATTGAGACTCCTAGTTCTCCTACAGGTTGTCCCTCCTTTTCAGCTTCTTTCAGTCTTTCTGTAATTCAACAAGATGGGTCAGCTGCTTCTGTCCATTGGGTTGGTGCAAATATCTGCATCTGACTCTTCCAGCTGCGTGTTGGATCTTCTGGCGTGCAGTGATGATAGGTCCCTTTTTGTGAGCGCCCCACAGCCTCAGTAACAGTGTCAGGCCTTGAGACCTCCCATTGAGCTGGATCCCAATTTGGGCCTGTCACTGGACCTTCTTTTCCTCAAGATCCTCTCCATTTCATCCCTGTAATTCTTTCAGACAGGAGCAATTATGGGTCGGAGATGTGATTGTGGAATGGCAACCCCATTCCTCATTTGATGTCTTGTCTTCCTGCTGGAAGTGGGGTCTATAATTTACCTCTCCCTACTGCCGGGCATTTCTTTTAAGGTCCTTCCATTTGATTGAAGGAAGGAGTGGGAGAAGAGGGGAATCTGATATGTTATTGGGTAAGGGAAAAGGACTGAAACCCTGAGGGCCAACAGAATGAATGTAAAAAGGCAGCCTCAGGAAATAGGAGGTTGGGGGGACCCTCCAGAATGCACCAGAGACCTGGTAGGTGAGAGAGACTGCTCAGTGTTTAACCCTGTTCATCTTGTAGGCAGGCAAATCGCTGGTTAAAAGGTTTGTGACTGGATTGGTGTTCCAGTCCCTACACTGGAAGTCTTCCATGCTTTCAGGAAATGGTCATTTCAGCCTTTATATCCTCACTACTAAGATTCATAGGTTAGGTCATCTGAAAGATTCTTGGGATTTTCTATTGTCTTAAGTTTCTCCTTCATCCCAGAGATGATTCTTCTATTCCAGGTCTCTCTCCCTCTTTCCTCTCCCCACATGATCCTCTTCCTATTTCTACTTCCTCTGCCACCCAGTCTACTCATTGCATCCATCCCAATATCTAATATATTTTCTCAGTTAAACTCAAGAGTACCTTTCATGGACCCTGCTTGTTATTTAGCCTTTTTGATTCTGGGGATTGTAGCATGGAAATCCTGTACGTTATAGCTAATATCCACTCATAAGTAAATACATATCACGTTTGTATTTCTGTGTTGGGTTACCTGATTTAGGGCCATCTTTAGTACTTCAATCCTATTCCCTGCAAATTTTATAATGTCATTGTACTTACTAGTTGTGCAGTAGTCCATTGTGTAAATGTAGCACATATTTTTTTATCCATTCTTTGGTTGAGGAACATCTAAGTGGTAGTTTGGGCTATTTTTCATAAAGCTGCTATGAACATAGTTGAACAAGTGTTCATGCGGTATGGTGAAACTTCTTTTGGGTATAAGTCCAGGAGCAATATAACTGAGACTTGAGGTAGAACTAATCCCAGTTTTCTGAGAACACAATAAACTGATTTGTAAAGTGGTTTCTCTTCCCAGGAGCAATGGAGAAGTGCTCCACTTGTTCTGCAACCTCACAAGCATGAGTTGTCATTTGAGTTTCTCTGAAAGTTGTAAGACAGAATCTCACAGTTGCTTTTATTTGCATTTCCTTGATGATAAAAGATGTTGAACATTTCTGAATGCTTCTCAGCCCTTCAATATTTCTCTGTCAAGAATTCTGTTTATCTCTATATCCAATTTTTAGTTGGATTATTTGGTTTGTTGATGTCAAGTTTCTTGAGTATGTATTTTGGATATCAGTCCTCTGTCAGAGAAGGAATTGGTGAAAATCATTTGTCATTGTGGAGACTGCCACTGTGTACTTTTTTTATTATTTATTAGATAATTTCTTCCTTTACATTACAAGTGCTATCCCAAAAGTCCCCTATACCCTCCCCCCGCCCTGCTCCCCTCCCCACCCACTCCCACTACTTGGCCCTGGCATTCCCCTGTAGTGGGGCTTACAAACATTGCTAGAGCTAGGGCCTTTCTTGCCCAGTAATGGGCAACAAGGCCAACTTCTAATACATATGCTGCTAGTACTTTTAACAGTGTACTTTGATTTAGTGAACCTTTTCTGTTTCATGAGTTTCCATTCATTAATGGGTGATCTTAGTGCCTGAGCTGTTAGTGTTCTTTTTAGGAAGTTGTCTCCTGGGCCAATGCATTCAAGACTATTCCCCCTCTCTTCTATCAGTGTAGTGTATCTGTCAAAGTTTGGCATCCTCATGGACTTGAGTTCAGTGCAGTGTGATAGATATGAATATCTTTACATTATTCTCATTTTAGAGATCCAATTAGTTCAGCAACATTTGTGCAAGATGATTTCTTTTTTCCATTATCTAATTTTGGCTTCTTTGTAAAAAAAAAATGTAGTGTCTATGAGTGTGTACATTTTCTTTGGTAGGATTCAATTGAATACTTCTGGGTAGTCAATCCAATTCTACTTTTCAACCTGTCTATAAGCCAGTATTGTGAAGTTATTATTACTATTATTCTGTAGTACATCTTGGTATCAGGGATGGTGATCCTTCCAGAAGCTCTTTTATTGTACAGGGTTGTTGTGGCTATCCTGGTTTTGTTTCTCACACTAAAATGAGAGAATTATTCTCTCATGGTCTGTAAAGAATGTATTGGAATTTTGGGGAGAATTGTGTTGAATATGTAAATGTCTTTTTGTAGGGTGACTGTTTTCACTATGTTAATCCTAACAATACAGGAGCATGGGAGATCTTGCCATCTTCTGATATCTTCTAACAGCTTTCTCTCCAAAGTCTTAAAATTCTTGTCATGCAAGGCTTTTACATGCTTGATTATAGTTACACAAAATATCTTTTATTGTTTGTAGCATTTGTAAAGATGCTGTTTTCCAATTTTTTCTCAGCCTGTTTATTGTTTTTATATAGAATGACCATTTTTTTTGAGTAAATTTTGTATCCAGACCCTTTGCTGATGGTGCTTGTCATCTATAGAAGTTTCTTGGTAGAATTTTTGTGGTCATTTATGTATAGCATCATAAGTGAATAGTGATAGTTTGACTTCTTCCCTCACAAATTACATCTCCTTTTGTTGTCTTACTGCCCCAGCTTAAACTTCAAGTACTATATTTAGTAAATATGGAAAAAAGTACACAACCTTGTCTTGTCCCTGAATTTAGTGGAATTGCTTTATGTTTCCATCAATTTAATTTGATGTTCTCTATTAATTTTCTATATAGTATAATTATTGTGTTTATATATATGCCTTGTATCCTTGATCTCGCCAAGAGTTTTATTTCTAGGATTAGTAGTATAAGGATTATTAGATTTTGTCAAATTCTTTTTAAGCATCCAAGTAGATGTTCATGTGGGTTTATTCCTCAGTGTCTGTTGTTATATTCCTCCTTTTTGTTGCAGGAAATATTAAAAATTGAACCAACTCATCCTTGTTCTTGTATAGCAAACTCTCTGCCCAGGTGGCCTGGCTGATCATGCACTGGTGAGCAATGGCTGACCTGATTTTATCTCATGGAGACTCTGACTCAGAACTCCCCAATCTCTCCACCTAGCTCACTAGGTTCTCACTGGCTGTTAGCTATCATGACTACCCTCTGCTTCAAATCCCCATGGCCTTTGTGGTGTACATCTGGCAAACTCATGTTTTGCCAGGGTACCTTTCTCTCTTGCACCCAGTAGAACTGCTTCATGAAGGAAAAGACCACACAGACTTAGCTCAGAAACAATGATAACTCAATCACTGGGCATAGCAACTAAAATCCTAATCTTGTAATCCTTTTTAAATCTAAATTCTCCACTGGTGTATCCTGATGGATCACCCATTGAAACCAGGAGACACTCTTAACCTCATGAAACTAGCTACATCTTGTCCTCATACTATCCCAGTCCAAAAAGACCTCTCTCCTGCTTCCTCTCCCCCCCACCCCAACTCCACCACTTTCAACCAGGAAGTCCTGCCTACTCACCCAGTGATTGGCTCCTTTATCCATTAGGGAATTGGTTCACAAGAACTCACATGAGTATGACTCACTCCTTGGCTGCAGCTCCTTTCAGGAGAGCAGAATTAGCATAAACATAGGAACAGCACCAAGCCCATCCACAACACCTCTCTTTTCTGATTTTGTTAAATTGGATGTTCTCTCTCTGCCTTTTAATGACTTCCACTAAGATTTTGTCTATCTTATTCATTTTCTCAAAGAACCAGCCCCTTATTCTGTTGATTCTCTTTTTCTCCTTTTTTCTACGTTATTAATTTAAGCCCTGATATTGATGATTTCCTGCTGGTTACTATTCTTGTATATTCTTTCTTCTTCTTCTTCTTCTTCTTCTTCTTCTTCTTCTTCTTCTTCTTTTCCTCCTCCTCCTCTTCCTCCTCCTCCTTCTGCTCCTCATCCTCATCCTACTTCTTTGTTCCTATAACTTTCAAGGACCCTTGAAGTTTTGTCCACTAATATGATCGCACTAATTTCTTTATATTTAGTATGGAATAGTTTAGTCAGGATATGGGGAGGGGAGCTAAGAAGGTAGTAGAAGCCAGCCATGAGAACATGGAGAGAGGGAGAAGGGAATGGAGAGAGAGTGGGAACAGGAAGGCAAGAGCAAGAGAGGAACAAGAGCTCACTAATTTCTTATGAAAGCACTTAATGTTATGAAGCTTCCTCTTGAATTATTTCATTTTGTCCCACAAATTTGGATGTGTTGTGTATTGCTTTTCACTAAATTCTTTAATCTCTTTTCCTTCCTTCCTTCCTTCCTTCCTTCCTTCCTTCCTTCCTTCCTTCCTTCCTTCCTCTCTCTCTCTCTCTCTCTTTCTTTCTTTCACCCAGCAGTTATCGACTAGAAACTCTCCATAAAATTTAGACATTCTTTCATTTCTATTGTGTTGGTGTACAGCTTTAATCCATGGTCATCTGATAAATACATGCAGTTATTTCAATTTTTATGTATCTGCTAAGACTTGTTTTGTGACACTGTATATGATCAATTTTGGAGAAAGTTCTATGAAGTTCTTAGAAGTAGGTATATTCTTTTGTGTTTGCATGAAATGTTCTTTAGATGTCTGTTAAGTCCATTGAGTCATACTGTTAGAGCCATTATGTCTGTGTTCAGATTCTGACTGGATGACTCATCCATTTGAAGAGTGGTATGTTGAACTCTCTCATTATTAATGTGTGGGATTCATTTGTGATTTAATCTTTGATAATGATTTTGTTGTTGTTGTTATTGTTTTGTTTTGTTTGTTTGTTTTGATAAATGTGGATACCCTTCATTTGGGGGCATCAATATTCAGAATTACGAAATCATCTTGGTGAATTTTTCCTTTGATGTATATGACATGTTCTTCCCCATTTCTTTTGATTAAGTTTGAAATTCTATTTTATTAGGTATTAGAATGGAAACTCCAGATAGCTTCTTGGGTCCCTTTATGTGAAAAATATTTTCCAGCCATTTATTCTAGCTTTGATGTTAAAGTGTGTCTTATATGTAGCAAAATGATGGATCCTATTTTTGCATGCATTCTGTTAGCCCAAATATTTATATTGGGCAATTGAGTAAAATGATGTTGGGAGCTATTAATATCCAAAGAATATTAATTGCCATTTTATTGATGATATTGTTGGTGGTATGGTTGGTGGTGGTGGTAGTGGTGGTGGTGGTGGTGGTGGTGTGTGTGTGTTTCTCTGGTGTGAAATTATTTATTTCCTGTATTTTCTGTGATGTAGTTCACCTTATTGTATTTAAGGGTTTGGTTTTGATTTTGATTTCCTAGTATGTTCTGTAATGCTAAATTTGTGGATATATATTCTTTACATTTGTTTTTGCCTTGTAATATCTTCTTTTCTCTGTTTGTAGTCTGGCTGACAACTGTGAGCTCTTAGAGACTATAGTACATCTTCCCAAACCCTTCTAGTTTTAAGGTATCTATTGAGAAGTCAGATATAATTTTAATAGATTCTGTATTTATACAACTTAGTCTTCTATTTTTGTTGCTGCTTTGAATACTTTCTTTGTTATGTACATTTAGTATTTTTATGATTATGTTGCTTGAGGTTTGATACCATGTATTTGATGCCCAGTGAGCTTCTCGTATTTTTATAGGGATCTCTTTGTTTAGGTTAGGAAATTTTCTTTTTGAAAGTTGACAACATTTTCTCAACCATTGAGCTGTGATGATGATGATGATGATGATGATTCTTTTCTTCTCCTCCTACTCCTCCTCTTCCTCTTCTTCTTCCACTTTTACCTTCATCTTCTTATTCTTGTATTCCCATTATTCTTAATGGTATTCTCATGGTATTGCATATTTCCTGGATGTTTTGTGCCAGAAACTTTTTAGATCTAACATTATCTTTGATTTATTGATCAGTTTCTTCTATCATATCTTTTGTGATTCTTTATCTCATCTCTTGAATTCTATTGATGTGTAAATATAGTAATATAGTCTTTATCCATTGGCAGACATCTAGGTTGTTTTAAATCCCTGCCTGTTATGAATAAAGCATCATGAATATGGTTTAGCAAGTGCTTCTCTGGTAGAATGAAGGGTCCTTTAGGTATATGGTCAAGAATACTTTAGCTAGATCTTGATAGAGCTAGATCATGCAACAACACTCTGATTTATATACCGGCTGCCCAAGTTTGCACTCCTACAATCATGGATGAGCATTTCCCTTAGTCCACATCCTTGTCAGCATGTTCTGTCATTTATTTTATTGATCTTGGCTTTTATGTCTGGTTTAAGAAGAAATATCACTGTAGTTTTTTCTTTCAATGGCTGAGTGAAGGTATGAAATTTGGAGGTAAATGGTTAGAACTAGAAAAACATTGTTTTGAGGTATCCCAGACCCAAAGATAATTTAATATGTTTTAATGTTATATGCTTATTATTTGTTAAATCTTTAATAAACTGACTCTAATCTGTATAACCACAGATCATAGGTAGGATGAAAGGACTAAGTTGAAGAATGGATCTCTCTAGCAAGGGTATTTGAATAGATAATTATAGGTATATGAGTCGAATTGGTCAATAAACTGGGAGGATCAAATAGGGAAAGAGTAGGAAGAAATGTCAAAAGAGACAGTATAGGGAAGAAGAGCTAAAACTATATGCATGTGTTTGTGTATGCTATATATATATATATATATATATATATATATATATATATATATATATTGTGTGTATGCTACTTAAAATTCATTGTTACACTTATATATTTTGTAATCTTAAAATGAAACAATATTTTCACATCAACTCCTATTGTCTTTCCTTTCCTCTTTTCTGTATCCCTTCATCCTGCTTTCCCATTCTTTCCCTCTCTCCCTTTCTACCTTTCTTCTTCCATTTATACATATAGAGCAATTGGTTTATAGAGAAGTAAATTAGATAGATGTGAAGTATGATTAATTTCAGAGAAAAACTTTTGCTGAGAATGGTGTGTGTGTGTGTGTGTGTGTGTGTGTGTGTGACATATATGTCAAATATGTGTGTATATGGCTTACATGTAAGCACACATGTATTCTGATGTGCATAGAGCTAAAGAAGGTTGTTTGATATCTTGGTCCATTACTCTACATCAAACTCCTTCAAGATGGAGATTATCATTGAACTTAGACCTGAGAATATGCATAGAGAATTATTATGTCCTACCTTAAAGATATCTGTTACCACATGTTTATTGTGACTCTATTTACTATAGCAATAAGATGGAAACTCTCCTTGATCAACAGAAGAGGGATGTGTAATGAGTATCTTGAACATACCTAAAATGGAATAATATAACTTAGACATAAAGAAAAATGATATTTTTTTCTAGAAAATATACTTAGCATGTAAAATAGAGTGATTTCACCCAATGTCATAAACCAAAAAATACAAAAATTTCTTATGATGATCTATACTGTAATATATTATGTATTAATGTAAATATATGTATGTGTAGGTATACAATAATATTGAGAAGAGAGACCAAGGAAGGGTAATAAAAGGCAAAATACTTACTGATATAATATAAAGTAAGATAATTCTTAAAATTCCTTTTCATGATCTCTCAAAACATAAGATATTTTCAAGGATAAATAAGTCCTGAAATGAGTAGTGTCAGCACGTGATTCCATGAATGGCTTACCTTACTGGAATCATTGAAGTGATCTGAATTTTAAATGATGTTTTCATTGAGTAACCCTATGGAATATTTCTAAGTACCATTAAACTTACTCTATTTTATGGTTAAACAAGAATTTTAATTAATAAAATTGGGGCATATAAATGTTGTTAACAGTACATTGAAGTATTTGAAAATATTTATACTAAAGAAAACCATTTTTTGGTCTGAACTTTCTAACATTGAGTTACTGCCCCACATCTCTAAAAAAACATGCCAGGAATGTGAACTTTTTGTAATTTTGAATTACTACTGTTATATGATTCTAAATTTTTCATTGTTAATAGATAAATGTACTTTGTTAAAATTTTAAAAAATAAAATGAAAAGGTTTATTTTAAGTTGCTCCCCTTCCTAGTACATTCTGTCTTTCTCTCCCTACTAGTAGTGCCTTTATTTAGTTTATTTTCTCCCTAAGGATTCCTTCCAGAGTAACTAAGCATACCTATGACTGAAAGATACAGTCTTTCTGGGTTGCTCTTGGGGAACTACAAAAGAACCTTATAATCAAGACAAAAGGTGTTTGAATTTTAAAATATTTCCACCCCGTTCCGTGCTGTACTCTGCCTGCGCCAGGGACACAGAGGGATTTAGCTCAAGACTTGAGTTTGTCTTTGTCCCAACACTTGACAATTTAATAATTCAAGCTGTTTACATTCTCACAAAAACATGAGCCAGGATTATTATGATATTCCTTATTCCCATGTCTTTTTTATTTAAGTCATTACATACTATGGACCTTGATGTCAGATCAATGTCTAATGATAACTGGATGATGTTTTTTCATTTCCTGGGCATTGTCATCTCTCAGAACAATGTGTGAACTTGGCAGGTGTCTTTCCTCCTAATGCATCCTATCACTTCTAACTACAGTGTTGCATTCATATAAGCCATCATATTTCAGCTATAGGTGGCAAACTCTTTTCAAGGAAATATTCCCCTTTCCCATTCACATTTTGTATCTTTTCCTCTAGTCAACTTTACTCTTAACTCCTAAACTCCACTCACGTTTTCACAGTGATCCTTTATAAAAATCCAGATCAGAAAAATTCTCTAGGGATATATATGAATAGTCTAGTAGATGCCACTTGACAGATGTAGAAAGTAAGGCCCCATAAAGACAGCAATTTTTCCCAAAATAAGCTACCTACCCATAAATGGTAGTAATTAAACTAGAACTTTGATCTTAAAATTTTCAACTCATCAAAAATTCTTTCCTCTGTCCTTTCTTGAGTATTTTAGTTCTATGTGTTACAGCATTATTTCATCTATTACTTATTTATAATCCACTATAAATCCAGATTTGTTAATTTATGACACTAGGAATATATTTATCTCACCATTCTTACCATTAGACGCTGGATTTCAATTGACCATTATCTTTCGATTATAAATATTCACAAAATTACTTGAAAATCTAGGCTGAATCTCAAATCCTGGGATTGTGATTAGAAAACATTCAGTGGGGACATTAGCTTGATACAGACATAAATATAGAAGAAACCGGTATATCTTTTCTCAGCTTCAAAAATATCTTGAATGAAACTTATATCATTGTGACATTTTCCACAGGTTTGGCACCAGCAAGATTGATGACATGAAATAAAGAAGAAAGGCATTTTTGACCCCTTCATATTCTCAGTCACTAGCAATACTTTTGACAAACATTTTTGTCTTTATCACTTTGCAGAGAAGATAGATCTTGTATTTTATATATACTTTTTTTCTATATCAAAATTATTGCCTCCTGTGAATAATAAAATCAATATAGTCTCTTCTTGAATAAAACCTCTAGACAACCTTCCCTTACCAATTAATTAAACATTTGAGTCAATCTAGTTCTAGGTTTATTCTAGGTTTTATAAACTCTGATGCTTTTGCCATTTTCCCCTGGAATTCTCATTATTTAACAGAGAAATAGCTTCTAATATGAGCTCTTGTTGAATTTAACCCATCAGCATTGTTTGAAGACTAATAATGCCCAAGAAAGGAGAGTGGTTCAAAACAATCAAGACCTGGTATGAGCTCCAGCTGAGACTTCAAACTGAACTAACATTGAACTAATGTTTTTAAGTCTCAAATTGTAAGAGAGATTTCTGGAGCATAACAAAAGAAAAATCTACTTAAGCTGAGG
Source organism: Mus minutoides (assembly GCA_902729485.2). Lineage (NCBI taxonomy): Eukaryota > Metazoa > Chordata > Mammalia > Rodentia > Muridae > Mus > Mus minutoides. The sequence goes on from LR749837.1 coordinate 727,713, forward strand.
TTGTATTGAAGGCAAGTTAAGTTGTGCAAAATAAACAATCCTGGGTTCAGAGACCTAAAAGAGTAACTCAGATTGTTAAATTGGGAAGATGATAAGGGGAAGGACTTTCACATTACTCGGTTAGTAAAGTGCTTTCTGCCCAAAGATAAGGGTCTAAATTCCAATCACAAAACTGAGATAACAAAAATCAGATGTGGTGATGCCCACTTAAAATCCCTGGATGCCAAAGAGGTAGAGACAGGTGGATCTCTGGGATTCACCGGGCCAATGAATCTAGTTTATTTGGAGATTAAGACTCAATATTAGTCTCTGTCTTAGAAAAAAATAGGTTGCCAATGTTTTATGAATGATGACTCTACATGTACGCATATATATCTGTATCCACATATATGAACAATACACATACAAAATAAAAGAAAGAATGATGTTCTAATGTTTACTTCAGCCACTAAAATTTTATCCCATTTTTGATTATTTCTACTTAAAAGTATTAGCTTATGCACATTAATTGTGTTTAGAGGGGAACCAATTCTTCTCCATTTGAAGTCCTATATTAGCTCTTTAAAAGAATATCCACTGTCCTTTTACAAATGCAACCATGGCATTGTTCTTTATTATAAAATAAGTAAGAACAAGAGAAAAAGAAGAAAGAGAAATGATCTTCTATTTATTAATGTTACTTATATTCCTTCCTAGAAAATATACATACATTTCTATTTCTTCTTGGAAGTTGCTTCATTTCCTATATGTCCCTCTAAACCTTTAATATTTTTTCCTGTTCTTTGTGTCTATCTTAACTTTGACTATATCATGACTTTCTCCATCCTCAAAAAAGGATAAATCATCATGAATTGTCATTCATTGGAAATGTCACAGTTTATAGTTATTTGCAAGATTATATGATTATTTCATTAATATTTACCTTTAATTGGACTGTAAACATCATAGGACAGAGAAAATACCAAATATATTCAATATTTGTCCATTACACTATCAGTATTTAAAATATGAAAGTATAAATACGTTGTTTATTCACTGCTAGTGTGTCCTTTTACTTTTCTGAGAACTTTCCAAAGTGATTTCATCTGACAGGTAAAGCCAGCTACGGATGCTTATCAACAATATGAACTAACCAGAACCCCCAGAACTCATGTCTCTAGCTCCATATGGAGCAGAAGATGGCCTAGTCGGCCATCATTGAGAAGAGAGGCCCCTTGGTACCACAATCTTTATATGCCCCAATACAGGGGAACGCCAGGGCCAAGAAGTGGGAGTGGGTGGGCAGGGGAGCAGGGAGGGGGGAAGGGGGAAGGGGACTTTCAGAATAGCATTTGAAATGTAAATTAAGAAAATATCTAATAAAAAAATTGGAAAAAAATTATGAATTAGTCATTTGCTTGTATTTCTGCTTTTGAGAATGTTGTATTGAATTCCCTGCACCATTTTGAATTGGATTCCTTTTTGATGAATAAGGGTTTGTTGTTGTGGTTTGTTATATGTGGTAGATACTATTTGGCTGTCAACATTGTAGCTACCAAATATTCTCTTATTTTGTGGGCTACCTCCTTACTCAATTCAGTTTTTTGTTTTGTTTTTCTGGTTTTTTTTTTTTTTTTTTGGTTTTTGTTTTGGTTTGTTTGGTTGGTTTTGTTGTTGTTGTTGTTTGCTTTGTGTGTGTGTGTGTGTGTGTGTGTGTGTTACAGAGCTTTTAGTTAAATGACCTCACATGAATGTACTTAGACAGCATAGGTTTGATTCAGTGATTTAAATTAAAAGGAAAGACAGGAGGTTGTGTAGGGATAGTTTAAAATGAGTAGAGACAAAGGAAAAGAAGATGTAAACAAGTAAAATGAATTGTATGCCTCTATTAAACTTTCAAAGAATAACCTTTTGAAAAGAATTTATTTACTAATTTATTTTAGGTAATTATTCTAAATTTATTGAGAACCTGTTACACAATTCAAAAAAATTTTTAATTTTTTTTTTCTGGGTACATAATAGGTGGAGAAAAGTAGCTGTGGTTGTATGAAATAACTATAAAAATTGTAATGTCGACAGGATAAATTTTGGGTTGACAGTTTTGTGAGTGGATTTGTTTCACTAGGGTGTGGGACAGTGGCCTGTGAAAGGTATCCTGTTTTCCAGCTGAGCTAAGGCTAGAAATTCTGGAGACCCTGAAAGGAAGATAGGTGTTTTGCCTGTTGCTGGGAACTAGGCCCCCTGTCTTGTAGCTATAGCCCTCCATGGAGAGGCTTGTGGCCATCAGTTACATAAGGGTTATCCTCCAAGACCCTCCATTTATAGAGGAGGTGACCTATAGTCACATAGGCTCTCAAGACATCTCCAATTTAATGAGGTGCCTAAAGGACTGGCCTACTTAGCTAATAAGCTTTCCTTCCCAGACATTCCTCCCTGCAAAAGAATTTAAATCTCAAGCCCACCCTGAGAAGAGGGGAATGATTTTACTCATCTACTTTCCAACATGACAATATGCCAGGGACCGGGCCTAGTTGGGCCCCCCTCAATCCCTGGGAATCAGGGGTCGGTGGAAGTGGGGTGACAAACAGACTCAACACAAGAGAGTGTGGATCTGAATGCAATGTAACATTGAGCATCAGACTTTGTTTTTTGTTTTTTTTTTTTTTTTTTTTTTTCCCCCTTTGGTTTTTCAAGACAGGGTTTCTCTGTGTAGTTCTGGCTGTCCTGGAACTCACTCTGTAGACCAGACTGGCCTCGAACTTAGAAATCTGCCTGCCTCTGCCTCCTGAGTGCTGGGAATAATGCCATGCGCCACCATGCCCAGACTTTTTATACAGAAGAAAATAGGCAAGTTAGGTGACACACCCGCAAGACACGAAGAGGTTACTAGAGGTTACTGGATTCTTACACAAAACAGAGGAATGCAAACATGGAAGAACTGGGATAATACTCAATGTTAACAACTGAGATCAAAAACAACATCAGTTAAGGTCAGTTTAAACTTAGAAGCCAGGGGCAAGGGCTTCATGCCCTTGCCATAGTCCACCTTCCCCCTAGGCCATTGTAAATGCTTGTATATGGGTGTAATTTAACTAGCTATAGTTCTAAATATCTACTCTGGTTCCTCCTCAGGTAATAAACTTCCTTCTTCCTAGATAATGGTGAATTCCTGTGTAGGGCAGTGACTTAGCTATACTTTGCTAAGCTTGCCTTGAGATTTCTAACTCTTATGTAGTAAAATACTGTAAGAAAGCATATAAGATTGCTTCCAGCTTCTCTCCCTCTGGTGGAATCACCATGCCTGACCTTAAACTGTACTACAGAGCAATCTTGATAAAAACTGCATGGTACTGGTATAATAACAGACAGGTAGACCAATGGAATAGAATTGAAGACCCAGAAATGAACCCACACACCTTGGGTCACCTTATCTTCGACAAGGGAGCTAAAATTATCCAATGGAAAAAAGACAGCATTTTCAATAAATGGTGCTGGCACAACTGGCGGTCAACATGTAGAAGACTGCGAATTGATCCATTCCTTTCTCCTTGTACAAAGCTCAAGTGTAAGTGGATCAAAGACCTCCACATTAAACCAGAGACACTGAAATTCATAGGGTAGAAAGTGGGGAAAACCCTGGAAGATATGTGCACAGGGGTAAAATTCAATAAAGATGAGAAAGGACACTTCATACTCATCAAAGAAGAAAATCTTCAAGATTAACTCTCAATTCTGAACATCTGCTCCAGCAATACCCAGTTCATAAAGGAAACTTTACTGAAGCTCAAAGCACCCATTGCACCTAACAAAATAATAGTCAGACATTAACACCTCACTCTAATCACTGGACAAAACATGGAAACAGAAACTAAATAGAGACATAGTGAAACTAATTGAATTTATGAACCAAGTAAATTTCACAGAAAAATAGAGAACATTTCATCCTAAAACTAAAGAATATACCTTTTTGTCAACAACTCATGGTACCTTCTGGAAAATTACTCATATAATCAGTCACAAAACAGGCATGACAGCATATTGAAGCAATGCCGTGCATCCAATCAGATTAACACAGATTAAGGCTAAGAGAACACAATGCCAGCCAAGGCTAATACCCAGCAAAACTCTAAATTACCATAGCTGGAGAAACCAAGCTATTTCATGACAAATCCAAATTTACACACCTTTCCACAAATCCAGCCCTACAAAGGATAATAAATGAAAAACTCCAAGACAAGGTGGGAAACTACACACAAGAAAAAGTGAGTAAGAAATCTTTTTTCCAATAAACCCAAAAGAAGATAGCCACACAAACAAAATTCTACCTCTAACAACAAAAATAACAGGAAGGAACAATTACTTGTCCTTAATATCTCTTAACATCAAAACAAAACATCAGAAAGCCCACACACACATGGATGCTGAACAACATCCTACTCAATCATAACTTGGTCAAGGAAGAAATAAAGAAAGAAATTGAAGACTTTTTAATATTTAATGAAAGTGAAGGCATAACGTACCCAAAGTTATAGAACACAATGAAAGATGCACTAAGAAGGAAAACTCATAGCTCTGAATGTTTGCATAAAAAAACTGGAAAAAGCATACACTAGGAGCTTGACAGCACACCAGAAAGCTCTAGAACATAAAGTAGATGACAAGAAATAATCAAGCACAGGACTGAAATCAATCAAGGTGAAACAAATAGAACTATGAAACCAAGAATCAACAAAACCAAGAGGTGGTACTTTGAGAAAATCAACAAGAGAGACAAACCCTTAGCTGGACTAACCAGAGTATAGAAAAACACTATCCAAATGAACAAAATCAGAAATGAACAGGGAAATATTACAACAAAATCCTAGGGGAAAAAATCAGATCCTCCCAAAAAAGCCTATGCTCAGCAAAACATCAAAACTGGAAAATCTGGATGAAATGGACAATTTTCTAGACAGATACCAGGTACCAAAGTTAAATCAAGATCAGATAAACCATCTAAACTGTCACATAACCACTAAAGAAATAAAAGCAGTCCAAATCACGCATTGGTCTTCCTTGATTTTCTTGTGTTTTGGAAATTGTATCTTGGGTATTCTAGGTTTCTGGGCTAATATCTGCTTATCAGTGAGTGCATATTAAGTGCCTTCTTTTGTGATTGGGTTACCTCACTCAGGATGATATCCTCCAGATACATCCATTTGCTCAAGAATTTCATATATTCATTATTTTTAATAGCTGAGTAGTGGTCCATTGTGTAAATTACCACATTTTCTGTATCTATTCCTCTGTTGAGGGATATCTGCTTTCTTTCCAGCTTCTTGCTGTTATAAATAAGGCTGCTATGAACATAGTGGAACATGTGTCCTTTTTACCAGTTGAAAATTCTTCTGGGTATATGCTCAGTAGAGGTATTGCTGGATCTTTCCATAGTACTATGTCCAGTTTTCTGAGAAACCGCCAGACTGATTTCCAGAGTGGTTGTACCAGCTTGCAATCCCACCAGCAATAAAGGAGTATTCCTCTTTCTCCACATCCTTGCCAGCATCTGCTGTCACCTGAATTTTTTTCCCTTTTTTTTCTTTTTTTTTTTTAACATTTATTAGATAATTTTCATTTACATTTCAAGTGTTATCCAGAAAGTTCCCTATACCCTCCCCCCTCCCGGCCCTGCTCCCCTACCCACCCGCTCCCACATCTTGGTCCTGGCGTTCCCCTGTACTGGGGCATATAAAGTCTGCATGACCAAGGGGCCTTTCTTCCCAATGATGGCCAACTAGGCCATCCTCTTCTATATATGCAGCTAGATACATGAGCTCAGGGGGTACTAGTTAGTTCATGTTATTCTTCCACCTATAGGGTTGAAGACCCCTTCAGTTCCTTGGGTACTTTCTCTAGCTCCTTCCTTGGGAACCCTGTGTTCCATCTAATAGCTGACTGTGAGCTTCCACCTCCATGTTTGCCAGGCATTGGTATCGTCTCCCACGAGAAGAACTCACATAACATGTACTCACTGATATGTGGATATTAGCCCAGAAACCTAGACTACCCAAGATACAATTTACTAAACACATGAAACTCAAGAAGAAGGAAGATCAAAATGTGGACACGTCACCCCCTCCTAGAATTAAGAACAAAGCACACATTGAAGGAGTTACAGCGATCATGTGTGAAGCTGAATCCAAAGGATGGACCCAATGACTGCGGCTGCCAGGGATCCATTCCACAATCAGCCACCAATCATAGACACTATAGCATATGCCAGCAAGATAGTGCTGAAAGGGCCCGGATATAGCTGAATTTTTGATCTTAGCCATTCTGACTGGTGTGAGGTGGAATCTCAGGGTTGTTTTGATTTGCATTTCTCTAATGATTAAGGATATCGAACATTTTTTAATGTGCTTCTCAGCCCTTTGGCATTCTTCAGTTGAAAATTCGTTGTTTAGCTCTGTACCCCATTTTTAATGGGGTTATTTGAATTTCTGGAGTTCAGCTTCTTGAGCTCTTTGTATATATTGGATATTAGCTATCAGATTAAGGATTCGTAAAAATTCTTTCCCAATCCGTTGTTGGCCTTTTTGTCTTATTGACAGTATCTTTTGCTTTACAGAAGCTTTGCAATTTTATAAGGTCCCATTTGTTGATTTGTGATCTTACAGCACAGGCCATTGGTGTTCTGTTTAGGAATTTTACACCTGTGCCCATATCTTCAAGGGTTTTCCCCACTTTCTCCCCTATGAATTTCAGTGTCTCTCGTTTAATGTGGAGGTCTTTGATCCACTTACACTTGAGCTTTGTACAAGGAGATAGGAATGGATCAATTTGCATTCTTCTACATGTTGACCACCAGTTGTGCCAGCACCATTTGTTGAAAATGCTGTCTTTTTTCCATTGGACAGTTTTAGCTCCCTTGTCAAAGATAAGGTGACCAAAGGTGTGTGGGTTCATTTCTGGGTCTTCAATTCTATTCCGTTGGTCTACTTGTCTGTTGTTATACCAGGACCATGCAGTTTTTATCATAATTGCTCTGTAGGGATTAAAATATACATGGAAGGAGGTGCAGAGATAAAGTTTGGAGCTAAAATGAAAGGAGTGCCCTACCCGGGTGGTCCATCACATAATCAGCCACCAAATGCAGACACTACTGCATAGGCCAACAGGATATTGCTGAAAGGACCCTGATATAGCTGTCTCCTGGGAGGCTTGACAGTCCCTGACAAATACAGAAGTGGATGCTCACAATCATCTATAGGGCTGAACACAGGGTCCCCAATGTAGGAGCTAGAGAGAGTACCCAAGAGCTGTATGGGTCTGCAACCCTATAGATGGAATAACAATATGAACTAATCAGAACCCCCAGAGCTCATGTCTCTAGCTGCATATGTATTAGAAGATGGCCTAGTTGGCCATTATTGGGGAAGAAAGGCCCTTGGTCTAATAATGTTTATATGCCCCAGTACAGGAGAATGCCAGGGGCAAGTAGTGGGAGTGGGTGGGTAGGGGAGCAGGATTGGGGGAGGGTATAGGGGACTTATGGGATAACACTTGAAATGTAAATGAAGAAATTATCTAATAATAAAAAAAGTATCCAAATAAAACACACACACACACACACACACACACACACATACACACACACACATACACACACACACAACAATACAAAACAAAACAAAACAAAACAAAACACAAACAGGACTAGATGGTTTTAGTGAAGAATTCTATCAGACCTTCAAAGAAGCCCTAATGCCAATGCATTTCAAAATATTCCACAAAATCAAAACAGAAAGAACAATTTGTTCTATGAAGCCAAAATTATGCTGTTACATAAACCACACAAAGTCCCAACAAAGAAAGAGAACTTCAGACCAATTTCCCTGATGAATATCGATGCAAAATACTCAATAAAATTCTGAAATCTAAGAGAACATCAAAATGATTATTCACCACAGTCAAGTAGGCTTCGTCCTAGGGATGTAAATGTGGGTCAATATATGGAAAATCATTAACATGATCCATTATATAAACAAACTGAAAGAAAAAAAAACACATGATCATCTCAATAGAGGATGGAAAAGCATTTGACAAAATTCAACATGCTTTAATGGTAAAAGTCTTGAAAAGATCAGGAATTCAAGGTCCATACCTATATGTAGCAAATTCAATATACTGCAAACCAGTAGCCAACATCAAACTAAATGGAGAGAAACTTGAAGCATTCCCTCTAAAATCAGGGGCTTGACATGGCTGTCCATTCTCTACTTATCTATTCAATATAGTACTAAAGTTTCTAGCCAGAGAAGTTAGACAACAAAAGAAGGTGAAAGGGATACAAGAAAGAAGTTGAAATATCACTATTTGCAGATGATATGATGGTATACTTAAGCAACTCCAAATATTAAACAACATCAGCAATTATATTTTATGGATGGATATAAAATTTACTCAAACAAACTAGCAGCATTTCTCTACTCAAAAGATAAACAAGTTGGAAAGAAATTCACAATAGTCACAAATAATATAAAATATCTTGGTGTGACACTAAGCAAACAAGTGAAAGATCTATATGATAAGAAGTTCAAATCTCTGAAGAAAAAATAAAGAAAACCTCATAAGATATAAAGATTCTCATGCTCATAGATTGGCAGGATTAATATCTAGACAAAAGCAATCTACAGAGTCAATGGAATGCCCATCAAAATTCCAAATCAATACTTCTTGGGTTAAAAGGAACAATTTGCAATTCATTTGGAGTAACCAAAACTCAAGATAGTGAATACTATTCTCAATAATAAAAGAACTTTTGGGGTAATCAGCATCCCTGACTTCAAGCTGTACTACAGAGCAATAGTGATAAAGACTGGGTTGTATTTGTACAGAGACAGGCAAGTAAATGAGTGGAAAAGACCAAGAAATAAACCAACACACCTATGTTCACCTATTTGATATTTGACAAAGGAGCTAAAACCTTCCAGTGGGAAAAAAAGACAGCATTTTCTACAAATAGTGCTGGCTCAACTTGTAGTCAGCATGTAGAAGAATGCAAATTGATCCATTCATAATGCCTTGTACATGTTCAAGTCCAAGTGGATCAAGAACCTCCATATAAAACCAGATACATGGAAACTAAAAGAAGAGAAAGTAGGGAAGAACCTCAAACACATGGTTACAGGGGGAAATTCTTTGAAGACAAAACCAGTGGCTTATGCTCTTAATTTCAAAAACTGACAAATGGGACCTCATACAATTTCAAAGTTTCTGGAAGGCAATAGACACTCTCAATAAAACAAAAGAGCAAAGTATAGATTGGGAAAAGATCTTTAGCAATTCTGCATCTGATAGAGTGCTAATAAACAATATATACAACAAACTCAGGAAGATAGACTTCAGAGAACAAATAACCCTATTAAAAAATGGAGTACAGAGCTAGAGAATTCTCAACTGAGGAATACTGAAGGGCTGAGAAGAACCTAAAAGAAATGTTCAACACACTTAGTCACAAGGAAAATGCAACTCAAAACAACCCTGAAATTCCACCTCATACCAGTCAGAATTTCTAAGATCAAAAACTCAGGTGACAGAAGATGCTGGCAAGGGCATGAAGACAGAGGAACACTCCTCTATTGTTTGTGGGATTGCAAAAGGTTGTAAGTATTCTGGAAATCAGTCTGATGGTTCCTCAAAATATTGGACACAGCACTTCCTGAGGACCAGCAATACCACTCCTGCGCATATAGCTGAAAAATTATCCTACATAAAACAAGGACACAACCTCCACTATGTTCATAGCAACCTTACTTATAATAGCCAGAAACTGGAAACAACCCAGATGTCCCTCAACAGAGAAATGGATACAGAAAATGTGGTATATTTACACAATGGAATACTACTCAGTTATTAAAAACAATGACTTCATGATATTCACAGGCAAATGGAAGGAACTTGAAAGTATCATCCTAGGTGAAGTAGTCAAGTCACAAAAGAACACACATGGTATGTACTCACTGATAAGTATATATTAGGCAAAAATCTGGGATATCCACTATACAACTCAGAGACAAAAGCACCAGAAGAAGGAAGACCAAAGTGTGGATGTTTTAGTCATACTTTGAAGGGGGAACAAAATAATCACAGGTAGTAGATGGTGGGGTGTCTTGGAAAGAAAAGAGGAAGCAGAGGGGAAAAGATGGCAGAATAAGGTATGGAAGGATAGGGTGGAGAATTACAGATGGTCAGGAAATTGAACAGAGATATAGCAATAGGGAATGAGCAACTGAGGATAGCCATTGAAAATCCCAGATGCCAAGAAAGCAAGAGGCTCTGAGAACCCAATGGAGATGACATTAGCTGAAGTACCCAACAAAGGGGAAAGAGAACCTATAAAGACTATATCCAAAGGTTATACACAGCCTCTGGTTGAGGGATGGTGCCACACACCCATCTCAAAAAATATTAACACAGAATCGCTCCTGTGTAAAGGAAATACAGGGACAAAGAGTGGAACAGAGGCTGAAGGAAAGGCCATCAAGACTACCCCACCTGGGGATCTATCCCATATACAGACACCAAACCAAAACACTATTGTTGATGCCAAGTAGTGCTTGCTGACAGGAGCCTGATACAGCTGTCTCCTGAGAGGCTCCACCAAACTTTGACCAATACAGATGCAGATTCCTTCAGCCAACCATCACACTGAGCATGGGGACCCCAATGAAGGAGTTAGGGGAAGGACTGAAGGAGCTGAAGAAGTTTGCAACCCCATAGGAAGAACAACAACATCAACCAACCAGACTTCCCAGAGATGGAACCAACAACCACATTTCACAGGGAGGAGCCCATGGCTCCAGCTGCATATGTTTCAGAGGATGGCTTTATCTGATATCAGTGGAAGGAGAGGTCTTTGGTCCTATGCAGAATCAATGCCCCAGTGTAGGGAAATGCCAAGGAAGTGAGGTAGGAGTGAGTGGGCAGGAGTGAGTGGGAAAGCACAGTCATAGAAGCTGGGCGAGGTAGAAGAGATACAGGGGGTTGTAGAGAGGAAACCAGGGAAAGAGATAAGATTTGAAATGTCATTAAATGAAATATTCAATTAAAAGAAAAGAAAGAAATACAGTCATGGAAGATGGCTTATAGGCAGAGGAATGGCTAACCAATAACCAGCCCAACTTCAGACCCATTCTATGGGCACATAACACTCAATGAAACTGCTTATAATTCTGTTATGTTTCCAGACAGAAGCAAATTGTCATCTGAGAGGCTCTGTTAGCAGCTGTCTCAGACAGATATCTACATCCATATCTAAACAGTGGATGGAGTTTTGAATGCTTATAGAAGAGCAGGAGGTAGGACTGTGGGCTTCTAAGGGTATAGGAACTCCACAGGAGGATCAAGAGAGTCAATAAACATGAATCTTTGGGACTCTCAGAGTCTCAACACCCAAACAATGAACATATACAGGTTGGACCTAGTCACACATGCACATACGTAGTAGATATACAACTTGGTCTTCATATAGGTCCAGAAAAAATTGAATGAGAGATATTCAAAAATATGTTGCTTAAACGTGAGATATGTTGTTCTAGCAGGGAGAGGAAGCACCTATTTTGCAAAGACTTGAAATGCCATGGTGGAAGGATTATCAAAGAGGTCCCCACATGGTCAGAGGAGAGGAAAGGGGGGAAGAATTTTAGGATGGGAACATTGAGTGCAATGTGAAGTGAATAAATAAAATACAATCTTAAATTAAAAAATAAAATATTACTTCATTGCTATATTTATTAAAATCTCTAATGTTTTGCCTTTTTGTTTTGTTTTGTTTTTTTTAGAATGGCAAACAGGATCTCTGCATCTACATGATTACTATACAAATCATGTATATTGGATTGTGTGAATGTATGTGTAAATACATACACTTAATCACTTAATAGTCATATCCTCCAAAAGAGTTATTCTTTGCCACAAATGTAATATCATACTTAGTGAGGTAACCCAATCACAAAAGAAGTCACTTGATATGCACTCACTGATAAGTGGATATTAGACCAGAAATTTAGAATACCCAAGATACAATTTTTAAAACACAAGAAAATCAAGAAGAACCAAGACTAAAGTGTGGATACTTCATTCCTCCTTAGAATAGAGAACAAAACACCCATGAAAAGAATTACAGAGACAAAGATTGGAGCTAAGACAAAAGGATGGACCATCCAGAGACTATGCCACCCAGGAATCCATCCCATAATCAGCCACCAAACTCAGACACTATTGCATATGCCAGCAAGATTTTGCTGAAAGGACCCTGATATAGTTGTCTCTTTTGAGGCTATGCCAGTGCCTGGCAAATACAGAAGTGGATGCTCACAGTCACCTATATAATGGAACACAGGACCCCCAATAGAAGAGCTAGAGAATGTACCCAAGGAGGTGAAGGGGTCTACAACCCTATAGGTAGAACAACAATATGAACCAGTTAGTACCCCCAGAGCTCCTGTCTTTAGATGCATATGTAGCAGAAAATGGCCTAGTCTGCCATCATTGGGAAGAGAGGACCCTTGGTCTTGCAAACTTTATATGCCCCAGTAAAAGGGAACACCAGGGCCAAGAAGTGGGAGTGGACAGGTAGGGGAGTAGAGCAGGGGGGGGGTAGTACACAGAACTTATAGGATAGCATTTAAAATGTAAATAAAGAAAATATTTAATAAAACAATTACTATCATTTGCTGAAGGTATTTAAAGATCCATGGTCAAATCTTAAAATTAAAAAAAAAAAAAAAACAAAAAAAAACATAATATGGAATTATTTAATGTGGACTATGTGGAGAAGAAGCCTAAGTGCAAAGAAGGGTTTGTCTTCACACTGAGTTCTTCTATATGCCACTGCTTCTTGTTTCCTCATCACACAGGCCTTGTGAGGAAAGGTCAGTGGTGATTGACAACCCAAATTCTCACAGAATAGTAAAGGTTTTGATGTAGAATAGAGCTAAGTAACTTCAGAGTTGGCAAAAATGCTATTCTATGATTGTTCTCCAAGCATCCTTTCCCTTTATAGACTAACTGCAACTCATCCCTGTGACTTCTCAATTTGGATCTTCCTCAAGATCCAGTAACAATATCAACCTTGGGAGCCAACCAGCTCTGAGACCACCATATTAAATTGAGAACTAAAAGAAAGGTGCTGTTGCCACCACATTATATAAGAACTGTGGATATTTATATTTCTTCAGTCTCATCACTCCTCACTTCTGAAATGGAACTAGATAGATTCACCATTCCTACAGTGTGCTGCAATTCAGCTTCATGCTTCCTCCTTTTCAGCCCTACCATCCAAATGCCCCAGGCATCATAGACCATTCTATGATGTATTCTGATGGCAACAGGTTACAGAGGCAAGACTATTTTGAGTAAGGTATGTTAAATAAAGATGGACACAGTTCTTTTTGAAATGGATATTTTGTGGTCTGTAGTATGTAAACAACCATGAGGACTATATACCCTATGCAAATGATTTGTTGTTGTTGTTTGTTTGCTTCAGGATTTCTAACCTTGTCCTTGAGAAAATTTCTTTATTTTGTCTTTATTTTTTCCCCCAGAGTTGAGGGCTGATCCCAGGGCCTTGTGCTTGCTAGGCAAATGCTTTACCACTGAGCTAAATCCTCAACCCCATTAACTTTCTTTAAACCCTGTTTTTCTAGGATATTTTAGACTATGAATTTTTTCTCCTTTCTGCTCAGACCCAATTCTGTTTCATGAAGATGAGAAACTGGATTTGGATATCTCTACTTCCTAGATTGAATCTGGTATGAATCTCAGAACTTTAGAGATTTCAGTGTAAATCCATAAAGGCTTGGAACTCTTGCTAGGACTGTGTGAGAGTCCTACAGAAAATTTGTATGCCAACATATGCTCACCTACAGAGGTGGAAAAACTTCCCTGGAGGTTTCATTTAATGCCTAGTTCTGTACTACGAGATGCTCATCTGTTCTAAAAGATGCTTCTTTTAAATTTTAATTCTTCACTAACTTTCCCATCCTAACTTCCTCTCTCTTTCTTTCTTTCTTTTTTTCTTTCTTTCTTTCTTTCTTTCTTTCTTTCTTTCTTTCTTTCTCTTTCTTGTTTCTTTCTTTCATTCTCTCTTTCTTTCTTTTTTTAATTTCAGGTCATTAATACATATACACAAATGAGACATATGACATATAGTTCATATATAATTATTGAGATTCAACTTACTTAGTATAATTTATTACATTTTCCTTCCCTTTCCTTTCTTCAAACCCTACTACCCTTACCAATCCTTCAAAATCATTGAATCTTCTTTTTTTTACTAATTATTATTCAAATATATATGTATATATTTTTACAGTCTATCAATGGATTTTATGCTCTATAGAACATACATTTAACAGAACTATCTGAAGCATGTGTCAAATTTTTGATGACGCTTTTACAAACATAATAGAAACTGACCTACATGGCTAGAACTCCTCAAGCTAAGAATGTAGTCGTGTTCTTTTTTTTCTGGAAATTTATTCTACTAAATCTTTTAAATGGACTGGCTTAAGTGTTATCCATTTGTCAGGGGATCTTTCAAACCCTTATGGCAATTATTTAATTTTAACTAAATGAGGAATATTCATTTCCATTATGATTTTAACATGAGAAAGAAGTATTAAGAGAACTTGTGTGACTTCTCTGAAGTCTATACCCACTAAGGAGACAAGAAAGATTCTCAGCTTGGTTTACCTGACTCTAAAACCTTGGAAAGTGTATCAAACTATGTCTTATTAATTAGTAGTGATACACATTCCTCCTTCTCTCTCTCTTTTCCTCTAGGTCTTATAGCTTTACAAATTCCCATCTCTTTATTTTCTTATCTTTTTACCTCATTTCCCTTTCTTTGTTCTTTGCCCTCTATCTTCTCCTTGCCTTTCTAGAACTTTACAGCTGCCCCCAAATAACCCTCAATGTATTTGCAAACTCTATACTGTTTTGGCTACCCTAATTTCACCATTTCAGCCCTATTCTGACTTGGCATTCCCTGCCATGTCTCCCTAGCCAGTGAGAGGGCCTTTAAAGTGTACATTTGTTCCAGCACTTTCTGAGGAAATGTACATTCCCATAAGGCCCCATTTAATTTTTATCACTAGCACCACTAAAATAACTGCTCTCAATACATCCATTTCCAGCTTTTGCAGCCAGCAACTCTATCTTCCGGTGCTTCCTCTGCTTTTTTCAAACCTGTCAGAGAAAGGTGTTCAAAAATATTTCATTTTGTTGCTACTCAGAACAGTAAGTTTTCATCCGCACCATTTCAGGGACCATGAGTCAGTGCTGAGAACTGACTCTTGATTTCTTTAGATTTTCTCAGGCTGGGAAATGCACACAGCTCTGTGTCTGTCCCTGATCTCGAATGAAACATTCCCAGTATTTGATTCAGTTACTGAAACTGTGCCTTCTAACCAACCTAACCCCTTCAGATGAGTTGTTTGAAATATCTCTGGAAACTTCCAAACACTGGAGAAGAGTACACTATCAAAAGCTTATATTAAACTCTCAAGAACATGACAAATGATTCAGTCTGCCACAGTGCTGAACTTGTGAACTTAGAAGCTGTTTGTCTTCTGTCTGGTTCTATGAACTTTTCCAGTTCGAAGATAGTAACTAAAAGACTCAGAACATATGCCATTCTATCCCAGAGACTCTCAGATTTTATGTGTGTCATAATTACTTGACTTTGGGAGAAGTATGAATCTTTCTTTGTAAAATGGATTGTCCCAGGAGAGGTAAGAAAAAGAGAAATCTGACAAAAAAATGAATTGGGGGCTGGAGAAATGAGTTGATGGTAAGAGTGCTAACGTGCTGCTCTTCCATAGAACTACCTTCTGTTGCCCATGGCAGGTTTCTCACAGTCACATGCAACCCCAGATCCAAGGAATCATATGTCATTTTCTAACCTCTACATGTATCCATAAACACACATGCACATGCAAATGCACACACACACGCACAAACACACAAACACACACACTCTCTCATGAGTGAGCTTGCACATGCATGCACACAAATACACATTAAAATTAAAAGTAAAACTCTAGAAAAAATAAAAAGATAAAAAAAAAAAAAGTTTAGAAGGAAATGCCACAAGTAAAATGAATTTGGACAATCTTCCATTAAATAAAATTAACCATTTCTATATTTTTTTTTATTTGATGAAAATATTTCTTCAGGGACTCTCCAAATTTTAAAATGTCAGGAATATTTTGTTAGTTATTTTATTATTTACATTTCAAATGTTATACCCTTTCCTAGTTTCACCTCCCAAAATCCCCTATCCTCTCCCCCTCCCCCTGCTCCCCAACCCTCCCACTCCCATTCCTGGTTCTTGCATTCCCCTATACTGAGGCGCAGAGCCTTCACAGGACCACGGATCTCTTCTCCCATTGATGACCTACTAGACTATTCTCTGCAACATATATAGCTAGAGCCACAGATTCCACCATGTGTTTTCTTTGATTGGTGGTATAGATCCAAGAAGCTCTTGGGGTACTGGTTAGTTCATATTGATGTTCCTTCTATGGGGCTTCATTCCCCTTCAGCTTCCTGGGTATTTCTCTGGCTCCTTCATTGAGGAACTTGTGCTACATCCAACGGATGACAGTAAGAATCCAGTTCTATATTTTCTAGGCACTGGCAGATCCTCTCAGGAGACAACTATATCAGGCTCCTGTCAGCAGGCTTTTGTTGGCATCTGCCTAGTGTCTGGGTTTAGTGGTTGTATATGGGGTAGATGCCTAAGGTGTGTGGGGGGGCAGTCTCTGGATGGTCTTTCCTTCAGGATCTGCTCCAAACTTTGTCTCTATAACCCCTTCCATGGGTATTTTGTTCCCCAATCTAAGAAGAAACAAAGTATCCAAACTTTGGTGTTCCTTCTTCTTGCCTTTCATGTGTTTTGCAAATTGTATCTTGGGCATTCTGAGCTTCTGGGCTAATATCAGTGAGTGCATATGATATGTGTTCTTTTGAGATTGGGTTATCTCACTCAAGATGATATCCTCCAGATACATCTATTTGCCTAAGAATTTCATAAATTCATTGTCTTTAATAGCTAAGTAGTACTCCATTGTGTAAATGTACTACATTTTCTGTATCTATTCCTCTGTTGAGGGACATCTGGTTCCTTTCCAGCTTCTGGCTACTATAAATAAGGCTGCTATGAACATAGTGGAGCAGGTGTCCTTATTACCATTTGGAACATCATCTGGGTATATGCCCAGGAGCGGTATTGGTGCATCGTTCAGTATTACTATGTCCAACTTTCTGAGGAACCATCAAATTGATTCCCAGAGTGGTTTTACCAGCTTGCAATCTCACCAGCAATGGAGGAGTATTCCTCTTTCTCCACATCCTCACCAGGATCTGCTGTCACCTGAATTTTTGATCTTAGCCATTCTGACTGGGTGAGGTGGAATCTCAGGGATGTTTGATTTGCATTTCCCTGATGATTAAGGATGTTGAACATTTTTTCAGGTACTTCTCAGCCATTTGGTATTCTTCAATTGAAAATTCTTTGTATAGCTCTGTACCCCATTTTTTAATAGTGTAATTTGATTTTTTGAAGTATAGTTTCTTCACTTCTTTATATATACTGGATATTAATCCCCAATCAGATTTAATATTGATAAAGATCCTTTCCAAATCTGTTGGTGGGCTTTTTGTCTTAATGACAGTGTCTTTTGTCTTACAGAAGCTTTGCAATTTTATAAGGTCCCATTTGTCGATTCTCTATCTTACAGCACAAATCAGTGCTATTCTGTTCAGGAATTTTTTTCACTGTTCCCATATCTTCAAGGTTTTTCCCCACTTTCTCCTCTATAAATTTCAGTGTCTCCGGTTTCAGGTGGAGTTCCTTGATCCACTTAGACTTGAGTTTTGTACAAGGAGATAAGAATTGATTAGTTCTCATTCTTCTACATGATAACTGCCAGTTGTGCCAGCACTATTTGTTGAAAATGCTATCATTTTTCAACTGGATGGTTTTGGCTCCTTTGTCAAAGATCAAGTGACCATAGGTATGGGGGTTCATTTCTGGGTCTTCAATTCTATTTTATTGATCTACCTGTCTCTTGCTGTACCAGTAAAATGCAGGGTTTTTTTGTTTGTTTGTTTGTTTGTTTGTTTTTGTTTTTGTTTTTGTTTTTGTTTTTGATCACGATTGCTCAGTAGTACAGCTTGAGGTCAGACATGGTGATTCTACCAGAGGTTATTTTATGGTTGAGAATAGTTTTTGCCATCCTACCTTTTGTTGTTGTTGTTGTTGTTGTTGTTGTTGTTGTTGTTGTTATTCCAGATGAATGGGCAAATTGCCCTTTCTAACTTGGTGAATAATTGAGTTGAATTTTGATGGGGATTGCACTGAATCTGTAGATTGCTTTTGACAAGATAGCCATTTTTACTATATTAATCCTGCCATTCCATGACTATGGAAGATCTTTCCATCTTCTGAGATCTTCTTCAATTTTTTTTCTTCAGAGCCTTGAAGTTCTTATCATACAGATGTTTCACTTCCTTGGTTAGAGTCCCACCCAGGTATTTTATATTTTTTGTGACTATTGGGAAGGGTGTTGTTTCCCTAATTTCTTTCTCTGCCTATTTATCCTTTGTGTAGAGAAAGGCTATTGATTTGTTTGAGTTAATTTTATATCCAGCTACTGCACTGAAGCTGTTTATCAGGTTTAGGAGTTCTCTGGTGGAATTTTTAGGATCACTATCATCTGCAAATAGTAATATTTTGACTACTTCTTTGCAAATTTGTATTCCCTTGATCTCCATTTGTTTTCTAATTGCTCTGGCTAGGACTTCAAGCACTTTATTGAATAGATAGGGAGAAAGTGGGCAGCCTTGTCTAGTCCCTGATTTTAGTGAGATTGCTTCAAGTTTCTCTCCATTTAGTTTGATGTTGATTATTGGTTTGCTGTATATTGATTGTATTATGTTTAGGAAGGGCCTTGAATTCCTGATCTTTCTAATAGTTTTATCATGAATGGGTGTTGGATTTTGTCAAATGCTTTCTCAGCATCTAAGGAGATGGTCATGTGGTTTATGTCTTTGTGTTTGTTTATATAGTGGATTACTTTGATGGATTTCCATATATTAAACAATTCTTGCATCCCTGGGATGAAGCCTACTTGGTCATGATGGATGATCGTTTTGATGTGTTCTTTGATTCAGTTTGAAAGAACTTTATTGAGTATTTTTGCATCGATATTCATAAGGGAAATTGGTCTGAAGTTCTCTTTCATTATTGGATCTTTGTGTGGTTTAGGTGTCAGAGTAATTGTAGCTTCATAGACTGAATTAGGTAGAGTACCGTACCTTCTTCTATCTCGTGAAATAGATTAAGGAGAATTAGAATTAGGTCTTCTTTGAATGACTGATAGAACTCTGCACTAAAACCATCTGTTCCTGGGCTTTTTTTTTTTTTTTTTTTTTGGTTGGGAGACTATTAATGACTGCTTCTATTTCTTTAGGGGAATTGGGACTGTTTAATTTTTTTAATCTGATCTAGATTTAACTTTGGTACCTGGTATCTGTCTAGAAAAGTGTCCATTTCATTCTGGTTTTCCAGTTTTCTTGAGTATATCCTTTTGTAGTAGGATCTTATGATGCTTTGGATTTCTTCAGGTTCTGTTGTTATGGCTCCCTTTTCATTTCTGATTTTTCTTAATTAGGATACTGTATCTGTGCCCTCCAGTTAGCCTGGCTAAGGGTTTATCTATGTTTTTGATTTTCTCAGTTCCTGGTTTGGGTGATTCTTTGTTTAGCTCTTTTTGTTTCTCCTTGGTTGATTTCAGCCCTGAGTTTGATTATTTCCTACCAACTACTCCTCTTGGGTAAATTTGCTTCCTTTTGTTCTAGAGCTTTTAGCTATGCTGTCAAGCTGCTAGTTTGTGCTCTCTCTGGATTCTTTTTGGAATGTCAGGAAATTTATGGGTTTGTTTTTAACTTAACACTGTTAAGTTAGATTTTAAGGCTCTTTCAGTTCCATAGAGATGTATAGATCCATCTGCACTGTTCAAACCTTAATTTATTGATATACAAATTCATACAGGCAACTATGTATTTATAAGTCATTTAAACAACAATACAAAATTTTTGCTGGGGCTCACTCTTGAGATCATAAATGTAAAAAGGAATGTGAGACATTTCTAATAGACTAGTGGTGTATAACTTTCTTGTCTACCAGGGGTTGAAGCTGAAAAAAAAATTAGGACATGGAAATCCAACAATGAGAGATGAGACTTGAATACATCTTTTTTTGGCCTACCTACAAAAATAATATGTAGACTGCTAGAGAGAAGTAATTAAACAGGGCTATCTAACTACAACACCTATAAACCATGATAACCACCAGCACAGCAAGATAGAACAAATAAAGCAGTAACTGACAGTTGGACATTGATGATAACAAGATAACCAACAGCCTTCTATTTGCACTTAAATCCCTCTTAACAAAAGGTTAAATCATTCCTGCTACTGCACACCTTCCTGGGGCTTAGTGTGAACATGGACTTAGGAAGAATCTTCTACTATCACTTTGCCAGATGAATATGATCCCTTTCTATTTTCTTGAACACTAATATATGTGTAGCTACCAGCTTTCTTAAATGAAACCTCTTTTTTTTTTCAAAAAAAAAAAAAAAAAAAAAAAAAAAAAAAAAAAAAAAAAAAAAAAAAAAA
The DNA here is from genome assembly GCA_902729485.2 of Mus minutoides. Taxonomy (NCBI): domain Eukaryota; kingdom Metazoa; phylum Chordata; class Mammalia; order Rodentia; family Muridae; genus Mus; species Mus minutoides. The sequence continues at coordinate 748,422 of LR749837.1, forward strand.
AAAAAAAAAAAAAAAAAAAAAAAAAAAAAAAAAAAAAAAAAAAAAAAAAAAAAAAAAAAAACCTATTAAGAAGAAATGAAACCTGTGAGGAAAACTATCTTTTCCTAACACGAACCCTCCTACTCATTGTCCAAAGAAGAGTGAAGAGCCTTCAGTCATATACACACCATCAACACAAATAAATGCAGTAATTTGTATTTTACATGCTTGTATGCTGATGCCTATATCTCTGCACATATGTATGTAACAATACTAAGAGCAGCATTAATAATCAAAGCAAAAGAGCCTATCAATTTGAAAGTGGAATATACATGAGAAGGATAATATGAAGACAGATCTTAGGAGAGACTGGAAGGAGGAAAGGAAAGAGGAAAAATAAGATAATTCTTTTTCAGTTAAAATATAATACTCAAAACCTCAAAGACCAGACCACTGTTTTAGAAAATGGACATTTAGATGCACACACTATAAAATGAAGTCGTAAGTGGCATAATGGGGAAACAGAACTATGAGAGCACACAGTATGGATAACCACCTTTCTCATTTAGCTTAAAGTGTGCTAATTGTTCTGTGCTTCTGGCTGTCATCTCCTCCGCAGGCTACTTTATTGAATATTGTACACTTCAGGAAAGTGGCATGACTAATCTAATCTCATGATTTGTGTTTTGTGAACTCAGTGGCACAGAACGTATTCAAAGAAACCCATGAAAATTTTCAGCATGCCAAACTTCTGTGTGAGTTGTCCCGATTAAATGAGAGAAATAAAAGACCTCAGCAAGCATTAAGAATAGCTGAACTATTGTGTTCAGCTAAAGGTGCTTCCAAGTTACAGACAAAAATATACCACAAAGTGGCTGATTTTGAATCCCTGATAAGTTCGGGCCCATCAGTGTATCTTAAGCGAGATACACAGCAGGTTTCTCTGCTACTTTTTGGATCTTTTTCATTTCTCCATTCCTAAAACTTTTTGCTCTGGTTCGTTCTTAGGTTCTTTTCACTATGCACCCATTCTGTGAAGTGACTGCCCTTTTCTGAGCTTTTCCTACAGTATCAGCTTCATCCAAACACACCAGTAGCTCCTAGTAACAGAAAGTCAGCTGATCAGAGAGCAGCAAGAAACATTGCCTACTTCTCAGAGGCTCTGGAATCCTGCTGTACTCTCCACAAGCAAGTATCTAACATGTTGCTGTGTGATGTTCTTTTGAAATCTCAGAGGATGAAGTATACCATATAAAACCAGATTCTCATTTCTTATAAAATTGTCTTTAAAAAATCTTTATGTCTCAGAGGGAGGTTGCAGTTGAAATAAACTCAAGAATAGCTTTGCTAACTTTTATGACAAAGCCAATAGTATTTGAGATATTTTAACATAATTCAGTTGAATTTATTTGTTCAGAAAGGTTGTGTGTGTGTGTGTGTGTTCAGTTCCTTTCTTAAGGTTTTTTTTTTTTTTTTTAAGACCTGAGAATTGAAATAAATGAAGAAGAAAATGTTGGTAACTGCAGTTAAATTTTCTTTCAAACATTTGTTCTGAATTATATTAGCTAGATTAGCTAGCTAGGAGGCAGCTACCTAATAGAATTACTAAGCCTGTCCTTGGCTCCAAAAACAAGTGAAAGTTAGTTGGAAAATAGTAAAACTGAGAAACTTTTCCAGAGAGCAAAATGAAACTGGTAAAATTATGTACTATTTTCTTATTGGAAAATGCTTTCCATATATATTAATAAGATTAATTTTACCTTTGAAGAAGTTGAGGATCAGAAATTGTGTAAACATATCCAAATAAAACATGGTTCATTTACACTATATAATACTACTAGACTATTAAAAATAAGGACACAGCTGGGTGTGGTGGCACACGCCTTTAATCCCAGCACTTCGGAGGCAGAGGCAGGCAGATTTCTGAGTTCAAGGCCAACTTGGTCTACAAAGTGATTTCCAGGACAGCCAGGGCTACACAGAGAAACCCTGTCTCAAAAAAAAAAAAAAAAAAACCAATAAATAAATAAATAAATAAATAAATAAATAAATAAATAAAAGGACACTATGAATTTTGCAGGTAAACTGATGGAACTAGAAAATATCCTGGGTGTGGTAACCAGACCCAAAAGGACATGCATGGTAGGTACTCAATAATAAGTGGATATTAGGCATAAAGTACAGGAGACTCATGCTACAATCTATAAACCAAAAAAAACAAACAAACAAATAATAATAATAATAATAATAATAATAATAATAAAAATAAAAATAAATAAATAAAATAAAAAAGCAAAAGAATGAGGACCCAAGGGAGGATGGTGAATCTTTCTCAGATGGGAAAATAGATATTAGACTTGGATAAAGAGAGGGAACTATTGGGAAAGGAAATGGGGAGGGGAGTTTGACTGGGGGCATCATATGTAGGAAGAGCAAAGCAAGGGAACATAAATTGCTATTTAACAGGGATGGTGGGATGGTGGGACATCCCTAGGTCATGCCAAAGACCTGCGATGAAGGAGAGTCTGCTGGATGTCTGTGGAACGACTTGATCTGAGACTCCTAGTGGTTAGGACGATGACTCCTGAATTGGCTACTTCCTGTAGCCAGGAAGGACTCTCAGTTGAGAGATAAGGACAATAATCCACCTACAAAATCTTTGACCCAAAATGTGTTTTAACTACAAGATGTTCAGGAACAAAGAGAGAGCAGAGATGGAGAGTATGACCAGCCAATTACTTTCCCAAATTGAGACCCATCTCATGGGCAAGAAACAATCCCTGACACTATTAATGATACTCTTTTATGCCTGCAAGCAGGAGCCTAGCCTAAATCTCCTCTGAGAGGTACTACCCAACATCCAGCAGAAACAGATGCAGAGACCCACTACCAAACATTAGATGGAGCTCAACAAGTCTTGAGGCAGTGTTGCTGGAAGTATTGAGGGACCAGAAGAGGACAGAGACTTCATAGGATGACCAACAGAGACAACTAATCTGAACACTTGGGAGCTCTCAGAAACTGAACCACCAACCCAAAATCAAGCATTGGCTGGACTGAAGATCCCCACATATATGTAGCATATGTACAGCTTGATATTAATACTGGTCTCCCACCAATTAGAGCAGGGTTATCCCTGATTTTATTGTTTGCCTATGGATCCTGTTCCCTTAAATGAGTACTTGCCTGATCTCAATGGGAAAGGATGTACCTAGTCCTGCAGTGACTTGATGTGCTGTGAGAGAGGTATGGGATTAATACTCAGGGGCTTCCTCTTTTCAAAGGAGAAGGGGAGGGGGAAATGTAGGGAAAAAGGGGGCCTGACAATGAAATATAAAATGAATAAATTAATTAATAAAATCAAGAAAAATAAATTATTTACACATATTAGTTAGGGTTTTACTGCTGTGAAGAGACACCATAACCTAGGCAACTCTTGTAAGGGCAATATTTAATTGGGACTGGCTTGCAGGTTCAGAGTTTCAGTACATTATCATCAAGGCAGGAGCATGGCAGCAGCCAGGCAGGCATGATGCAGAAGCTGAGAGTTCTATATCTTCATCTGAAGGCTGCTAGCAGAATACTGGTTTCCAGGAAACTAGGATGAGGGTATTAAAGCCCACACCGAGACTAACACAACTACTACAACAAGGCCATACCTACTCTAGCAGGGGAACATCTTCTAATAGTGCCACTCCCTGGACTGAGCATATACAAACCATAAAAACACATATCCCAAGATTAAAGATACTATGGCTAACATATTACAAATGATAAACCTCTGCTAGACAATTGTTATATACCTTCAATTATTTTGATTTTTATGCTATGATAACTTAAACTTTTCACTTATTTCATTAATGTACCTATTTAGTCAATCAAAAGATTAATATTAGAAGTGTATTTATTGAAAAAAAACACAAATATTTAAAATGACCTTGCAGGTTAAGGTTAATTTTATTGTTGAGGATATATGATTTAGAATAATTGATGGGGTTTATTGCTGTTACTGTTGTTGTGTTTTATTTTAGAATTATAAACATATTTGTGATGGAGATGGCACTGAACCTCAGGTGTTCTGATAATAAAAGCAAAAATAAAATTGGTGCCTTCAAATCAAAATTGCATAAACGGAATCCTATGTGCTATTGATATCTATTAAAATGGGCGAATGTTTTATCTTTATTTCTGATTGATTTCCAATGGCTAGCAGCCCTGAACATTTTTAATATGTCTTGTTTTGAGCAGAATCATCTTTCAGCCAGACACCCTTTCTAGTAAATGATCTTTAAACAAACTCATCTGTTAATAGGAACTCAGAATTTGAAACACCAATAAAATGAAATAAATTTTCTGGAAGGCTTCTTCTTTATCTGTTTTTGTGTTTAGGTGTCAGAAATGGAATATTTATTATTATCTGTAAGGTAGTTTGCCTGAAACTTTAAAAATATTTTAATGTTTTTAATTATTATTTGGTTTACTCTTCCCTTTCCACCTGTAAGCCCCTCCCAGCAGCCCTCCCTCCCACCCCTCCCAGGTACACTTCCTCATTCAAAGTGATAGTCTTCCTTTTTTTTTTTTTTTGACTATTTTTACTAGATGCATATGTGAATGCACATAAATAAATAAATACAGCCTCCTGGGTATGTTTCTGCTATATCTATGAATATGGTTTCAAGACTAGCCATTCTGCATTGGACAAATAAGGAGGCCTTCACACAGACTTTTCCCTTTCCATGATATTGCCATTAATCTGGTCTTATTTGGCAGGCATTTCCAAGAGAGACTATCACAGAAGACTTTTGACTCTTAACCTCTTTGTACCCCCTCATTCACGATGTTTCCTAAGTCATAGATGCCTGAAATATGATGTACGGATGCTTTAAATCTGTTGAATCTGTTGTTTTCCATGATGGTTTCTATTTATTACAAAAAGAGGATTTAGCATAAGGGTTGAATACTTTATTTTGCCATAGGAACAGAAAGAAACATTAGAATGTCATTAGGGATTATGTTTCAGTAAAGTAGAAGTTTATCTTCCATGATCAATGAATTTAGTAGCACTGGGTAGTTGGTTAGGATTCCAGTACCTGGAATTGTCATCCTATTTTTTTAATCTGGTCTTAGACCTGTCAGCAAGTTTTTTAACTACCACCAAGTTATGTGTGTCTCTCCTGCACACTTAGGTTTATCATACCATGTTGGAAATTATCCCCATCCATATACAAACTGTGTGGGTTCAATGGTTGATTCTTTGTCTCCTTTAGGATCCTTTGCCTTGCCACTTCTAGATTCAACCAAGCTAGTCATCAGGGAGGAGGCTTAAGGTTGGGTGCAATGTGGGGTGCCACTGGATAATGTGCTAACATGTCTGGTGTTTTCAGTAATGGGGATTTACTTTGCAGCTCAGGAGGCAGCAGTTAAGAGCAATAGTATATAAGCCCAACTAACCATGTAAAATTTGGTACAGAGATTAACAAAGAAGTCTCAGCTGAGGAATACTGAATGGCTGAAAAGCACCTATGAGAAATTTTCTACATCCTTAGTCATCACGGAAATGCAAATCAAAACTACCCTGAAATTCCACCTCACATCAGTCAGAATAACTAAGATCAAAACCTCAGGTGACAGCAGATGCTGGCAAGGATGTGGAGAAAGAGGAACACTCCAACATTGTTGGTGGGATTGCAAGCTGGTACAACCACTCTGGAAGTCAGTCTGGTGATCCCTCAGAAAACTGGGCATAGTACTAACTGAATACCCAGCTACAACACTCCTGGACATATACCTAGAAGATGCTCCAACATATATTAAGCACACATGCTAAGTTTATAGCAGCCTTATTTATAGTAGCCAGAAGCTGGACACAATCCAGATGTCCCTCAACAGAAGAATGGATACAGAAAATGGAATACTACTCATCTATTAAAAACAATGACTTCATGAAATTCACCGGCAAATGAATGGAACTAGAAAATATCATCTTGAGTGAGGGTACCTAGTCACAAAAGAACACACATTCTATGTACTTACTGATAGGTGGATATTAGTAAAAAAGCTTGGAATACCAACCATCTAACTCATAGATCATACAAAGCTCAAGAAGAAGGAAGACCAACATGTTTTTCTCCTTCACTCCTACTTAGAAATGGCAACAAAATAATCATGGGAGGTAGAGGGATAGTGGAAACTAGGAAAGAGAGAAGAGGGGTAGAAAAAAGGAGACAGGATCAGGTGTGGGAAGAGACTAGGGAGAAGTACAGAGGGTCAGGAAATTGAACAGAGTTGTATAGCAGAGGGAGTGGGAGGACTAGGGGTAGCCACAAGAAAATCCCAGATTCCTTAAAAGCAAGAAGTTCCCAGAACTCAGTGGGGTTGACATTAGCTGAAATACCCAACAAAGGGGAGAGAGAACCTGTAGAGACCATATCCAGAGCATAGACATGACCCCTGGTTGAGGGATGGTATCACCCACCAATCTAAAAAATATTAATCCAGAATTGCTCTTGTTTAAGGGAAATGCAGGGAAAAAGTTTGGAGTAAAGACTAAAGGAATGTCCATCCAGATACTGCCCATCTAGGGATTCATTCTTTACGCAACCACCAAACCCAGACACTATTGCTGATTCCAAGAAGTGCTTGCTGACAGGGGACTGGAATAGCTGTCCCCTGAGAAGCTCTTCTAGAACCTGACCAATACAAATATGGATGCTTGTAGCCAACCATTGGACTGAATGGAGGAGTTATGGTAAGGACTGAAGGAGCTGAAAGGTGTGAAACCCCATAAGAAAAGCAACAGTATCACCCCCCCCACACACACACACACACACTGCCTCCAGCTCCCAGGAACTAAACCACCAACCAGAATACACAGAGAGGGACACATGTCTCCAGCTGCTATAACAGAGAATTGCCTTATCTGTCATCAGTGGAGTGGGGGAGGTCCTGGTCCTGTGAAGGCTCAATGCCCCAGCATAGGGGAATGCTAGGGCCCTGAGGTGGGTGTGGGTAGGTGTGTGTCGGAGCACCCTCATAGAAGCAGGTGGAGTCCGGTTGGGATTAGGGAGTTTGCAGAGGGGAAACTGGGAAGTAGAATAACATTTGAAATGTAAATAAATAAAATAACGAATTTCAAACAGAGAGAAAAACGCAATAGTTTTAGCAGAAACTAGGAATGTACAAAGTAGGCATTGTGGAGAAAGGCAGAAGAGCAATGGGAGGAAAATTAGAAATGATGCTGAATTAAGGAGAAAATTGGAAAAATGTGGGGCTCTAATCAGTGAAAAGCAAGAGGAAGGCAAAATAAAAGTAAGGGTATCTGAAAACATTATTTGGGGCTAGGGAACCACACCTCCAAACCAAAGAACTGGTAAGGTTGAGTGAATCCAAACCCGTGAAACTCAGAATTGAGTATGTTAGGAGTGGGGCAGGCTCTAATTGCTCTGAAACATGTGACCATGACTGCCAAACTATAATTGCTCTACAACTTGTGACCATGACTCCCAACTAAGAGGATCATAATGATAAGTCATGTAGGGAAAAGACCTGAAGTCTTTCCCCACTCTAATAAAGCATCACTAGCATCTCAAACCGATTCATGGAAAACATCTATCCCTGGACCTTACCCCACATATCATTGTTTATAAAGTCTCTATCCACATGGAATAAGTGCATAGGTTATTTCAAGGAGAATCTTCTGAGAGTGGGTATTCTACTGAGCTTTAACACTTTGGGGAAGAGTTTTCTCTTTAGGAAGCATTCATCACTGGACCATAGACCAGCCTACTAGGCCAGGCACATACCCCTGCCTTCCCTGCTGTGTTGGTCCCACAACCAACCAACCACCCTTTGCATATACCCACTGTGGCCCACTGCTACTGCCATTGTCACTGGCATTGGCACTGCCACATTAGCAGCCGAGACATGGGACCCCAGCTACCTACCCTACACAGGCTTCCCTTCTATAACACTTTGGCCACTTCCAGCCAGACCAGACACCCCCAGAAACCCAGGCTCTACAGAGGACAACAATTTATCAGGAATCATACTATTAACTATTTATTCCAAAATACCTAAAATATATTTTAAGTTTGTATATAAACAGTCATAATTTAAATGAATTTTTCATGTATGGGATGATCCTGATTCCACAAGTCAGAGATAATTTAACAAAAACCCTAATGCCAATGCCTTTTGAGTTGTTCAGAATTGTTCAAGAGAGTCCCAAATAATTATAGGTTTTAGTTATTGTTTGTGATTACTCCCTATGGGTGTTAGGTTGCTTCTTATTGTATAAGTATTTTTAATTGTTTATATAGGTTCAACTGAAACTACTTAATAAGCCCATTTGCCTTAAGAAATTATCATAATTGCAAGCAAAATAACTAAATTATATTTTGTAAGACGATAGAAAGAAGATCTTTTGGGTGGGTTTTTTTTTTTTTTTTGTTATATAACCAGAAAAAGATTCATATTTTGAATACCAATCCAATAATGTTATCCAGACTTCTGTTCATGTTAGTTAATACTTATTTAATCAATTGGTAGTCAAGTTGCAAAAGACCATGATGATATATAATGGTAGATATATTGCTGTCACATCTCTATTTTTTGGCCAATGCTGTTGGCAACCTATTACCTCCACTCCCACTGTGAGATTGGCTCCCTTCCTCCATAGAAGCTAATGCCTGCTCAATCAATCCAACGCCGTCTGGACCTTAATGTGGACCACAGATTGCACTTGAACTTTCCCTTTTTTTTCACTTTGTACTTCAGTGTCATCACTGATTCTCAGTGGTGTGGAGCACTGCATTTCCATTTTTTCTTTCAGATGATCTTTCAAAGTCTTTTTGACCTCAATGTTAAGGCATATTTCCTAATAGTTACACTAATTTCACTTCCGGAGTCTATTCTATGATGCCTGTTTAAATGCTTTGGGGTAATGCCAGGAATCTTCCTCCTTCTGTGTACATGTTTTTCAAATATTTATGTGGTTAGTATTTCCCTCCTTAGCGCTGCTTCAGCTATATAGATATTACCTAGTTCTTTTAATCTTTCCCCATAAATCAATCCCTCTAGTCCTTTAATCATGCTCCCTGGTGTTCTTTAAATCTCTTCCAATTTCTTGACAGCTCTCTCATGTTGAGATGCCCAGAACTGTTTACACTCTTCTAGGTGCTTCCTCATCAGTCTCACACTGAGCAGCTTTCTCTCCTTGATACATTTGACAGCCCACCTCACAGTGGTTCAAGGGAAGCTATTTGGAGGCCACATTCACCATTTAATCTTGGAGGACATTCTTTCACTGTTAACTTCAGGTACACTTTAGTATCTGTTACCATCCTGAGAATTCATTATAGGATGATAACATTTAAGAAACAGTAAGTAAGGAGTGCTGTTTGTAAAGGCTGTAGACTTCTGAACGGGCTGGGTTATAAAGAGATGTGAACTGTCCTCCTCCTTTGGCTGTAAGACTAAGTAGACCTGACTTTCAGCTCTAGAGTGTTTCTGTTATTTGACCTTGGTAAGGTTTCTTGAGGCTCATCATAAAATAAGGAAGAATTCCCTCAAGATTACTCTAAGTAAGCAGCATGATTTGTATAAGTGCTCAGAATATTTGTTGGCATATTAGATGCTGACAATGAAATCAATGTTAACTTCTTCACTTACATCATTGAATGGAGGTAAATTAGCATACTATACACATATTTTAAGTGCACATTAAAGAGTGTCAAAAATGTGCACACTCATGTAACCAATATCTATTATGCGTATATCTCTATGCACATTTTTATGTTCATATTTCACTCCTTGATCTCGAGAAAGGTATCAAGCAACTCATTTTATTTAGCATGTCTTTATTTTGCAAAATAATGTTAATGGAATCATATACTACTAATTTTGCGTGTCTGTTATGTGCATGTTTATAAAGCTTAATAAGGCAATATTAGAAGGATTCATTTTCTATATAGATTCCAGAATACATATGGGGAGAGAGAGAGAGAGAAAGAGAGAGAGAGAGAGAGAGAGAGAGATTATTCTTCTGTATAACTTCCCATTGAATTAGTAATTTGAAGAAAAAACTTCTCATTTTCTCTGCCTAGAAGCTGAGCTGTTCTCAGTTCTCACTATTTTAAATAATACTAATATGAATACCCTGATGGCTGACCATATGTTGAAATAGTCTCTAATCACAAGACCAGCTGGTAAACACAACTCTAATGATGGGGTAAAAAAAATACAAGAAACAAAAGAATTAAAGTAATTTCAAAGTTGAACAGGAAGACATGGATGTGTTGTATGAGTAGAAAGTGGAGGAGTGAATACATTCAAATATATACAATTTAAATGAATCATTGAAAATATGCTCACATCATTATTCAAAAATTAAGTAATTGGGTTTTTGGCTATATGTTTTTATTTCTTTCCATTGATCTGCATTTGATAAGTTTTAGCAATTAGATGGCTAATTTACTTTTTCCAAAGAGTCCATTCTTCTTGCAAAAATAGCTCTTGTGCTTTTCCTCCTTACCAGTGGTCTGTGCTTATTCCAGTAGCTCAACATTCTCATTGATAGTTGGTGTTGCAAGACTTTCTAAGCTGTTCTTTAGTCATTCTTTCTACTGCATATAAACACATTTGTGGATTTAATTGTAATTTTGAATGGCAAATTGAGGAACTTCATTATGCTTTTTATTCATGCTTCATCATTTGATATATGCTCAAATAATATATCAATTAAAATTAGATTTGGGTTTACTATATCAATTCATGCATACTCATTATATACAGTCATATACATATATATATATATATATATATATATATATATATATATATATATAGTTTTTGCCTCTGGCATATTTACCACTATATATATAAAATTCAAATACTTATTTTTATGAAATTCAATGGTTATTGATTATATTTATCTTATTGATTAATTTTTATACCATTAAGATTTTTCTTATGTTTACATTAGAAAGTTTCATGTTTGATCTTCTTACATCTAGTGTTATAGAATAATATTAAAAGAAATTTATATATTGTTGAACAATTAGGTGTGTGTGTATGTGTGTGTGTGTGTGTTGTGACTATAAAAATATACTGGGATCTACTTCTTAAAACATCTACTGCTGAGAAAAATTATTTCCCTCTAAATTTCCTTGACATTTTTTTCACAAAAATAAATTAACATTATGTATATAAGTCTGCTTCTTCATTTTTACTAAGTTCCTGCAGGGAGTTTCCTAAGGACTACAAGGGAAAATAGATGGATTTGGACAGACAAGAAAAGATGACATTATTTAATCATTCCTAGAAATCAAGGGAGTCTTTCATTTCTTCATTACTTGGTTTCTTACTGAAATGCTATATGGCAATATGATTCACTATAAAATTCCTTTGCATTTGCTTAAATGTTCACTTAAATAAAAAAAAAATGTTTAGTGATTCAAGTGGCATTATTTCATGTTAACATCATTTTACAATTTATTTTTTTTAAGATTTCATATTAATGGAGATTATTTTTGAACATTAATTCTCTTCCCTGTTACAATGATAATTTCACTTGTTTTCTTTTTTAAATTGTATTTGTGGATAGGCTGTAAATTCCTCCAGGTTCTCTGTGTCACTGAAGTGAATACAATACGTTGCTTCACCCTATTTTCTGACCTCTTTTGTTTGCTGTCTTCCATATTATCATACCTGAAAAATGGAAGAGGTAGGAATGTGTGTGTGTGTGTGTGTGTGTGTGTGTGTGTGTGTGTGTGTACGCTCACGTGCACATATACATGTGTGTGTTACTTTTCTTATCTTAAAATGGCATTATTGTAGTTTTCCTATTAATTAGTAAGAAGAGTGCTAAAAATCTTTAAGGTTAGGATTTAATTAAGACCTTTTGGCATGGTATTTGAAATCAAGTTCTTGGGTTGTTCTATATTAACATGTCCACACATTGAAAAAAAGGAAACTTTTCATTCTAAAACATTATTTTTCATGATCCTCCTAGACTTCAGTTTCATTTCATGTGTTATTAATGCAGGCCCATCTGCTGGAGTAGATATATGATTTTTTTCTGGCATATTGATATTTTGTCCTTTACTTCCAACCTTATTTGTGTCTATGAAAATTTTGCATTTTGCTAATAGCTTATGATTACTACTTCAATGCCCAGCTTCTGAAAGTCTCTAAATGGATCCTTGTTTGCAATCATTTGATAGTACTATGTAGTCCATTTTTGAATTAACATAAATTAATGATATTGATGCCCGGGATTTACCTCTCCATGCCTCTTCACTCCCTCTTTCTTCCCTTTTTTCTGTTTTTCTTCCTCTCCATATATTCTGCTTTTATTCTTTGTGAGCTTTGATTCCCTTAGAACATTTCATGTTTGTTGAGTCCTAGCCATTTAGAAATATTTGTTTATAATTTTCCTCTGATAGGTGTCCAGGATATTGACATATTTATGCTAAGACCTTTTAAGTTTGTATTTATGGACATCTAGCATATGATAAAAGAAAACTTTATGATAAAATTTTAGATCTAAAACACCTCTTAGCATCCATACTGTCATGCCAATGCATTTATGTATACATGATGTAATTCCTATTCTATATCTGGATTTCTTTTCATTCTAAGCCTTCAAGACACATTTGGAGAGTTAAAATATGGGAAATAAGTACAGTCTATATTTACCACGTGTGCATCATTACCCAAGTCTTCACTTCTTGGTGATTCAAACCTCCATATGGCATTATTTTCGCATCAGCATGAGAACTGCTTTTAGTTTTCATGTTTAAATTGGCTGGCAATAAATTCTCTCAGATTTGGTTTACAAAAGAAGTGTGTATTTTATTTTATTTGAAAAATGTTTTCACTGGAGAGAAAATACTTGGATAAAAGTTGTGGGATCTTTTTTTAATGTTTTATTTTTCTTGTTTCACTTAAAAATATGTTTATGTGTGCCTTCATTATAATTGTCTTTTTGTAATCAATACATTTTGCTCTAAGAAATATTTAAGAATAGAGTTATCTTAATTAAAGCTTGAAAACAGCAGAAAAAATAGTTTTGAGGAGGGGTGTATGTAGGCCCATAGTTCTATTAACTTAATATATCTACTAGACTTGGACATAAAAATACATGAGCAGTTTAATAAATGCATATATCTTTTAGAAATCTGTGTTGATTTCTGATGTTAGCTTGGTAAGTGACACAATATAGATGCATCACAAGGTTATGAGATTGAATACATGTACCACAAATTTAATGTGTATAGAGAAGATGGGAAATTGTAAACTAGTCCACTTGTGCTAAGAAGCTAAGAAATATCAAAAATGAACAACATTGTATGGAAAGAATACATGAAAAAGTGTGTCTTAGAGGCCAAGGATGGACAGGAAGATGAAATGAAATTCACACAGCTGGCAGATAATACATATCATTGTAATAATCATAATAATATTGATGTTGATTGTTAGTATTGACAACATGACTTAACAGTGAATAAAGGGTTACTGTCAATAACAAGAATACTTTTTGTGATATGACTGAGAGAGCAACTAATTAATTATATTTAAAAGAAACATGAAATAAAATTGGGGAAAATAAATACAAGCAAGTTTGTAATAGAAATGTTTCTCTGTGTGGCAGTACTGGCTATGTTGGCTGCAACACTTTTAGGGTTAGCCCTAAGCAAGAGCTGCTAGTGAGCTTGCCCCAAGGTTGTGGGAGATTTGCCCCAACAAAATGAAGGAGGGAAGTGGGAGCATTGTTTCTATATGAATAAGTTAAAGAGGTGAAAAGAGATGAAGCCTACAATGGAAGTTTCTATTTCTATGTCTGATGCTTTGTAATGATAATAAAGTTAACTCCCAAATTCTATGTGAGGAGATTTCTTTCAATACAGTTTTAATATATTCAAAAATATTATATGCCTATGTATACTTATTGAAACAAATACTTTTAAATTTTATCTGCATTTTTATTAGATATTTTCTTTATTTATATTTCAAATGCTATCCCCTTTCCTGGTTTCCCCTCAGAAAAACTCCCTATCCAATCCCTATCCCCCTGCTCACCCCCCACCCCATCCACTCCTGCATCCTGGCCTTGGCATTCCCCTATACTGGGTCATAGAACCTTCACAAGACCAAGGGCCTCTCCTGCCATTGATGATGGAATTGGCCATCCTCTGCTACATATGCAGCTAGAGCCATGAGTCCCACCATGTGTTTTCTTTGGTTGGTGGTTTAGTCCCAGGGAGCTCTGAGGGTACTGGTTAGTTCATATTGTTGTTCCTCCTATAGAGCTGCAAACCACATCAGCTCCTTGGGTTCTTTCTCTAGCTCCTTTATTGGGGACATTTTGTTCCATCTAATGGATGACTGTGAGCATCCACTCTGTATTTGTCAGGCACTGGCAAAGCCTCACAAAAGACAGCCATATCAGGCTCCTGTCAGCAATCTCTTGTTGGCATCCACAATAGTGTCTGGGTTTGATGATTGCATAGATCCTCAGGTGGGGCAGTCTCTGGATGGTCATTCCTTCAGTCTCTGCTCCACACTTTGTTTCTGTTACTCCTTCCATGGGTATTTTGCCCTTCTAAGAAGGATCAAAGTATCCACACCTTGGTCTTCCTTTTTGAGTTTTGTATGTTTGCGAATTATATCTTGTATTGCAAACCTCTTGGCTAATACTCATATCATGTGTGTTTTTTTGTGATTGTGTTACTTGAAGAGATTTTTTACTTATTTATGTGTTCTTAGTTGCACCGTATACAAGGACAGTAGCCGAATTTGAAGATGGCAATGGAAAGTTTGGGGGATTGAAAAGAATATAAAAGCCACCTAAGTAGACATATAGCTGTATGAAAGGATGCTTAGGATCAGCAAATACAGAAAGGTCATACAATATCATCTGAAACTGATATCTGCAAAGATAAAGTACAGCAAACCTGCATATCTGTTTATTTCCTATATCGCTGAGTTGCTGATGGACAGAATAGAACAAGACTAAGAACTCCATATCACCGTGCCTTGTGCTTTGCCATATGAACCCAATGAAGGGATAAAAGAGTGAGAAAGTTAATGTAATGGTAAGCCACATAATGTAAGTCGCTAGAGACTGAGAATGCAAAAGAAGACAGAAATATGGTCAGAGCATTGGGCCATTAAGTTTTATGTTGCATTAGTTTAGTAAAATCATTGATGAGGTGAGTCTCACTACAAGAGAAGGTGTTCTGAAACTGTGCAGGTGGTAGCCAAAGGTGGGTGGGTTTAAGGTTATGAATCTTTTACTATAAATGACATTACTACAATTATAATATAACTAAGCTGTATGACAGAAGTTCAAGAATTGCCAAGTTAACTTATAAAAATGACTTTTTTAATAGTTTAGATAGAGATATAGACTGAAAATTACATTTAAGGATGGATAGCTTAAGAAAGGAGGTTAGGTTGATCTCAAGGGTCCAATAAGTAGCCAAAGGGATGGTTTCTCATCTCAAGAAATGACTGTAAATATCTTGTGGGAGGAAATGCATTTGCAATTTGAGAAGAATGCATGAATGCAAATGTTCTTATAAAAATATGTGTTTTTAAAGAGCAAGAACATAGGCAAAACTGTGTCACTCAAATTATCCTCCATCCTCATGCTATTTTTTTTTTTTTGGTAAACGTTTTATATTCTATAGATGGATATAGGCATTAGAAGACACTATAATGTCATTTATTATTTTCTACTATTTATCATTGAGAGATAAGCTTCCTTAACTTCAAGATGTTAAAATAAAAATTGGGTACTCCTTATTTTATAGGTGATATAATCCTTAGAAATACAATGGATTGGCAATATTCCTTGTGTATCATAGTGTAAACTTGTGTTTACAAGTTCTGTAACCAAAAGATTTTCTCTGGTTAAGTTTATGGAAATACATTTACCTTTCTCAAGACCCATGAGAACTTGCCAAGGCCATATCTGTGAGTTAAACAGGAACATAATAAGTTGATACTACAGCCTATCACTGTTTTTGACTGGCATTCATGATTAGAATTTCTGATGATTACTGAGTTTACTTTTGAATCACCCTCATAGCCAACAGTGGTGAATGATTTTCAGAAGTGTTTCCTTGATCATCCATAACATAAGGAATATTGCTTCATGGATAAGCTGATAACTATAAACATGTGGCATAGTTGAAATATATTAGTTAACAGAGTTTAAATATTGGACACTTTGTCCCTAGTAAAACTGTGTTGAGAAGTTAAGATAGTTAAGAAGCAATTAATTAACAAAGACTTTGGCTATCAGAAGAAAATAATGACATTGCAAAAGTTAGTTAGTTATCACTGGAATGCTGATAAAATGATGAATTTGGCCTTTTCTTCCTGTTCTCAATTTAGTGTGCCCTCTTTTCATTCTGTCGTCTGTCATTGTATGATCCAGCAAGAAAATTATCCTTTACTAAATCCACCTTTGTTTTACAAAAACAAATGTTGAGACTGGGTTTTATCAACTGGTATCATCTTTGGAAGACAGTATCATGAAGTATTGCAAAAAAGATCAGGATAATAAGTCTAGAAGTAAGAACAGAAAGATAGAACCTGTTAATTTATTAGTAGTTCTTTAGAATGTTCCTCAAAATTGTCCCACAAAAGTGCATGAAAAATGTGGCACTCCCTCATCTATAACACCCCTCTTTCATTAATAGTTCCCACAAAGATACTGGCTCCATATTTTAAGTATGCTGTGGCTACAGATTAAGAAAATCCTGGAAGTCCCATTAGAGATAGTCAAGTAACAGAAAGGTGTCAGTCCTTAAGGGAATGAGTTCTTAAACTGGAAAATATTCATCTCATATGTACATAAAATTAGTTGGGATAAGTAGAGGGAATGCTGAAAAGACACATCATTTGCATCAGAAATTTAATGAGGTAATGCATGCTAAGTTTCAAAGTAGTCTGAAAGACCATCAATGCTATTATCTCTATCATAAACCTAATCTCATTATGTTCCCCCATTACCTGTGCTTTTACACATCATCTTATGTATTGATTGATTCTATGAAAGTATTCATATTGTCTTTATCACTCTTTCAATTCGATGTCTGTCCCATATTCTTTGTGTCCTACTTAATAAACATAATTTAGGGACTGACCGTATTAATGGTCAGAATAATCCAGTGAAAACTGATTTTGTGAAGGGTGCAAATTAGGCTTGTGATTTATATTTATGTCCAATATCTACAAAATAGTAAAATACTACATTACTAAGCTCCTGGCTTTGCATTTTACCATTGTTAAGCATGTGAGTATAAACAGTGGCTTGAAGCTATAACTTTCTCAACTATTCCCGCTTTGAAATCCATTCACAAATAGTCTATGTGGACTATTGTTTACAAAAGTCTGCTGGTGAAGTAGCCAACATTTTTACCCAAACTTCCCATCATTATGAACCTTTTTCTGAGAGTTTTGACAAAAGTATCACTCAGTTGAAGATTTTGTGTAGCTGCATATCAACATCTCATAACCTGATTTCTAGAGCAAACGTGCAAGAATCAGGAAGTCATGGACTTCTCTCAGACCCTTAACACATTATTGGATGTAGCCACTCTGAAGCCTCAAATATTTTTATCTTTAAACAAGTACTGATATTGCCTAACTCATTGAAAGATTCAGTGAGATGCAGTATAGTGCCCCCCACCCAGGATTGATATATTGCATGCATTTTGTAAATACTTTCTTTTGTATTCACGTTAGATATCTCTTGAAGTTTCCAAGCAGTCTGGAGGCTGTCATATGAGCAAGCATGTCTATATAACAAGTTTAGAGTAGCCTGTACTACAGAAAACTGTGAATCAAAGAACAGGGCAGGAGGAGGGTATAGTAGACTTTCAGGATAGCATTTGAAATGTAAATGAAGAAAATATCTAATAAAATTTGTTTAAAGTTTAAAAAAAACATTTAAAAAATAAAAAGAAAAATGCTATTCCATTATATAAGGCACAAATACACTTTCTAAATACCCCAAAGGGACAGGTTTAGGGACAAGAAGTTCAAGATGACCTTGGTTTACTGATATTAACACTTATTATCTCAGTCAAATAAGTATGAAATCAAAGCATGTCATTCCTTTACTAATATAAAATAAGTATTCATAATATTTGCTGTAAGTATTAAGACAAACATATTTGCATTCTCACTATAAAAATATATGTATATTTGCACAATAAACTTGTAATCCCATCACAAAAGTCCTGGTTGCTATTCTAATAGACTGGATACAATGTCAAAAAATATAGACATTTATTCTATTTCGGTCACTACCATAAAAGAAAAATATTTTCGAAGGAAATAAAAATGGATTAAGAGTTATTAATCCAACTTTGTGGCATATGTTCCTTAATGTAGGTAAAATGTAAGAAAAATTATAATAAAAAAAACTTAATTCATCTCTGTAGACCATTCTTTTCATAAGACAAAACACAGCTTTCTATAACTTTGGAACACTTGAGCAGCACAATTCTGAGAACCATTAGAAGAAATTAAATTAATGCCTGCTCTAACAATTAAAAGCAGTTAGCTGCATCTCAAGAAACAAGGGTTAAACATAAAGTTGAGTTTTGATCATAAGGATCTTTCTAAATATAAAACTTGTCTTTATTTATTAAGCTTTAACAAATAGCAGTGTCTGTCCCCAATACTTACTGGGCTATTTGTTTATATTTGTGTAGTAATTTGGGTGATTAAAATAAATGATTTAAACAACTTATTTTAAATATTGTACTGCTTTGATCAAAATGCAACATAAAAGGCTTGGAAAAGTAGGTTCAGTTGGTAAAATACTTACTGTGCAAGAGACAAAAAATTAGATACTGAGAACCTACCCAAATATATATTTGGGTTGGTTCTCAGTAGGTTATCTATCTATCTATCTATCTATCTATCTATCTATCTATCTATCTATCTATCTATCTATATCATCATATAACAGATGATAGATAGATAATAGATAGATAGATAGATAGATAGATAGATAGATAGATAGATAGATAGATAGAGAGAGAGAGATAGACCTTAAGTGGAGCACTGATCCTGGTATTCAAACATTGGGGAAGTGGAAACACTCATATGTATGGAGCTTGCTCTCCAGCCATGCTAACCAAGTTACTGAACATTGGTTCAGTAAAATGATCTGTCAAAAATTAAGGAGAAGAACTTTTCAAGGAAAAAAAAAAACAACCTCAACCTTTGATCCCTAAGCGCGCGCGCGCGCGCACACACACACACACACACACACACACACACACACTACACAAATACACACACACCACTAACTATTCATTCACACATAAAACAAATCATACTATAGTCAGAAAATGACACAAACGTTGTATGATAATAAGAAACTGAAGTAAAAGTAACATATTCATGCAAAGTGTGTTGGAACTGCTGCACCACTAACCTTGACCTAAGACAGTGAAGACATTCTAAAATGAAAGGACTAGATCCAATTCCATTTTCAAAAACTTGAGTGACTGTAATTAGAATGTGTATATACTATATCTATATACTGCATATCTATGTGTTGTATATTTTATTGTTCATGTAACATGCATGTCATACATATATGTATGTACACATGTAATATGTGTATATATATATATATATATATATATATATATATATATATATATATATATTTACAATAACTAAAGGATTGCCACTTATACCTAAATCATCATTTAATGGGCAGATAAAAAACTAAAAAAAAGTTGCATGCTCTCCTCCATAATTATCTATGTAAATTTTAGTGGAAAAGCCATATATGTGTGCTTTCTTAATGGAAACACAGTCAGTTACCTCACCAATTTGTTCTTTATTCCACAAATATTCATTTTGCTACTGATCCACAGGAGAGCACTGGGGGTGAAGTCAAGGAACAGTACCATCAGCCTGTTCTTGGATGCTGCTCTGCCACTGGATGGAACCTTTATCAAGTGTCAGCAAGACAACCTGGCATTTATCAGGGTGGGTACTGCACTGTGCTGTGCTGACAGGGCAGACTCAATGCACGTCATCCCCACTGTGCTAAGACGCTTAAATGGCTTGCTCTTGGCTGCCATCACACAGGCAATTTTCTTCCTTTTCAATCTCTTTTTTTTCCACTAAACCCCATAGTTCTTCACACATGCTGCATATGTGCATAACTCTGAAGAAATCAGTGACTGTTTTTCCATAACCAAGAATGAAATGTGAGAATTACTACATTTCCTTTGATGTTTTATCTAGCACTTTTGTACTAACATTGTATAGTTTTTGGTACTCTACCTTACATTACATCTTTAAAAATCAGCCTGATAGAATGATTTTTTTATGGAAGAAGTTTATTTTCAATCTTTTGCTCTAACATATGAGTAGTGACTCAGAAAACTGAATCATGAAAGAACGAGAAACTATGGGCTTGAAGGATTCCTTCAGTTTGTGTAGGATCCAGAATAGGTGGACTGATCCTGCAGGGGATTAATAATTACAGAAGATATTGTTTAGGAGAAAAGGAAAGAAATATTCAAGCAGCTGAGAATGAGTTCTGTTAGGTTACATGTGACTTTGGCTGGTTGCTATAGCAAAGATCAGAGACAACATTATGGTCTCAGATAATATGAAATGAAAGGGAAAGTCAGTTCTCAACACAGAAACACAGAAACCGTTCCCTGTCTCCATGTTGTTTGAGAGCTGATGCCAAGAATTTTTAGCTAGACATAATGATACATCCTTTTTATTCCACTTCTCAGAAAGCTGTTATAGTAGAATCAGAAATTCAAGGGCACCCTGGTTTACAAAGTAAGACATATATGAAACAAAACACTCTAGAACAACAGAAAACAAACAAAGGTAGACTATAATTTTTTTCAAATTGTTATCAGCTAGGCAATGAAACCTATATTAAACACTTAGGAGAAAACTGTGATCTGAATCCCTCCACCCATATCTGTGCATATATAGGATTGTATGTGACCCCCCTTTTCTCTTAGTTCTTACTTGGTTTTGTTATAGCACTTAAACATCTACACTATGTCTGGCATTTAAGGTGTTTGATGTGCATCGCTTCTTATCTCCTCAGTAGAATTACAGCAGGGTGATGTACACATTCTTATTTTACAAATCTGGGAGACAAAGATTTGGAATGGGAAATTAATGGTCTCAATTTTTAGCACTGTTAGGAGCCTAAAGTGGAATTAAAATTCATCTATCAAAGCTTGGGCCATTCAAAATAGTTGGAACTTCCTCTGTACACACTCAGACAAAGAAGTAGGGATATCTCTAAACTCTGTGGCTGAAATTTCTGCTAAAAGTATGAGTCACCTTGAATTGCTCTGTACTTGGCTAAGAGTCTTGTTCTGCTGTGTAGTCACTTACCTGACCTCTTCTGACATCTTCCTTTTGTCCCTCGGATACATTCACTAGTTCAGGATATCTCAACCCTGTATGGTTCTTCTAATTGTTATTATTGAAGGACATTCCACAACTGAATAAATATCCCCAAATAACCTTTTCATAGTTTATAAATTTCTGCTGTGCCTTTTTTCACCTTTTAAAGTTGTGATTCTTCTACATTCTCCTTTTCCTTTAAAGGTGTATAATCTAATGGTGTATAATTAAACACTTAATGGTAAAGAAAAATGGGAAAGCTTAGAACAGAGGATATAGCAAATGATAGTATTTAGTATCCAGTAAAAAAAGAAAAAAAAATCTGAAATTTAGATACTTGACGGAAAAATAGCCAATGTTGCTCTTTCAGTCTGCCTTCTTGCAATCTTAATGCAAGAAACATTATACGGAATAACCCTTGAGCAGTAGGATCTAATTTCTCCCAAACCACAAGGTAGAATATTTAACATCAAGGCATCTGTTATGGTGTCTGCTATATTTACCTCTGGTGTCCATTCCATATACAAGAGGAATAAAATAAGTTCCTTGCAATCTGTAAAGTCACTGACTGTATTCACCAAATGTAATCCCCAGTGACTTCATAATCTCCTCAAAGCATCTCCTCATTTCAACACCACACTAGGTCCTAGAGACTGGTATCAGATTTGAGGAGATCATACTCTTCATTTGCGTTCTCATTTTTATCTCCCTGGACCTTCTATCCATATTTCTTTACTTTAGATAACTGATTGTAAACCTTCAAAATGCTGCATCCAAATATAGTTCCTCATGTTGTGGTGACCCAAAGCATGAGATTATTTGGTTGCTGTAGTGGCTATTCCTGGCTGTCAACTTGACTATATCTGGAATGAACTACAATCCAGAATCGGAAGGTTCACCAGTGACCCTAACCTGGAGGCTGAGAGATAGAAGTTTCTGATCTGGATCTTGGTATGGAGATCTTGAAGCATAGTGGCTATGGATTCCAGAAGACTAAGACAGGGAGATCTCTGAGTTCAAGGTCATCTTGGATTAAAGGTGTGGTGGCACACACCTTTAATCTGGTCTACACCTTCTCCTGGAGACCATATAAAGACATTGGAAGAAGAAAGGCTCTCTCTCTCCTTTGCCTGCTTGTCATGTGGGACTGAACAACTGCTAGATCCTTGGACTTCCATTCAAAGCTGTTACCGACCATTGTTGGGAATTGGACTGCAGACTGTAAGTCATCAATAAATTCTTTTACTATATAGAGACTACCCATAAGTTCTGTGACTCTAGAGAACCCTGACGAATACAGTTGCTATTTGATAACTGTAATTTTTCTACTGTTTACCTGAAGAATGGCTCTCTGGGATGAGGCATCATTATTTTATAATTATCACTCAGCTAGTCACTGTGGGCTGTACCAAGTATCAGGTCATTCAAATAACTCAGCCACCCTGGGGGAAAGAAACAGTAAAGAGATGGAAACTTATTTAAATATCATATGGATGTTTTGTGGAGCTAAAACAGTGATCTCTTCTGCATGTAGCAGATGCATGGACATAGGTAGAAAAAGGGAACATATACCTAAGATACATATTAAGGTTAAACGACTGCTTGTTTGCTGAGGAAAGAAAAAAAGATTTTAAATTTTAAAATGATTATTAGAGAAATATTTCAAATAGCTTATTTGATATTTTGAAAGAATATCTTGTGGGATTCTTGACTATTATCTCCCAGATTTAGTTATTAAAGTTTCTGAGAGTTGTCCTATATCTACTCACTTTTTGCTTTTGTTTTCTTTCTCAAGTAGAGTTGTTATGACAGATACACCTAGGATATGCTTTTTATGGCATAAAATCCTCTGCCCTCAGAGATTCCTTCACTTCCCAGGAGATCCAATCAGTATAAAGTGCTTCTTTACATTGAGTGGAAAGCAGGGCCCATATAACTTCCATCTGTTACTCAATCTCCGTCCTCTGGGACCAAATAAAAACACTAAGCTCTTTTTCTGAATGCCTGCCCCTTCAATATTTGCAGAAAGTTTCTCTCACTAGTCCAACAGAAGTTTTTTAATCCTCCACTAATAGGCCTCTGATTTGCCCCTTGGTATGTTGGTCCCTTCCCTTAGGTTATATTATAAATTTTTAAATATCTGTCCATATAGATGTATCAGTTGTGGTTAGACTTTCCACAATCCTTTGATCTCCTCACTGTACCCAATTGTGACTTTCTGTGATGGTTACCTTTTGCTAAGGATATACAACAGATATACGATAAGACTTAGAACGTACTAAAGAATTATGCTCATCTATCAAAGTGGCAGTAGTAGATTCTTTATCATGTCCATGACCTCACTAGACTCAAGGGCATCTGGAAACATATATGTGCACTCAGGTGTGTGAGCACACTCACACACACACACACACACACACACACACACACACACACACAGATTAATTTGACAGCAGTGGTCTGAGGCCATCAAAGGTATCTGAAAGAGGTTATCCAGAAAGAGCTAGAAGAAAGAAAAAGAGGAGAAAGCTGATTTAATTCAATTTTAGTTAAAATTTAATTTCAAAATCTCCATGTTTGCCTAGTCCAATGTTCAGAGGATTATTTTCCTGTCTCTGCATACTTCCATTGTTTTTTTTTTTCTGTACATTTTGTTTTGCTTTTTATGTGTGAATACATGTGTTTGTGTGTATATGTGTGTGTGCATGTGTATCCCACAATGCTAGACAATAAGATCCTATAATATTTAGACAAATGATGTGAATGAAATAATCGCTTCCTTCTGATGTCAAATTCAAGCAGTAGTGAAGCCATACTGTGATCCTGTGTTAGACATCAGACATGAGCCAAGAACACAGAAGAACATGCTTCAACAGTTAGATAATTATGTTAATACAAACTGGGATTTATTATTATGGTTTTCTCCTTTAGGACTGAATTTGACATGATTGCTGCTGCTGCTTCAGTGTAAGGTAATGGAGACTGAAATGTATTTGCCGGAAGATCCTCAGGGAGCAGTCATCTGGGATTGACAGAGAGAGTCACTGGGTGTCACTGTTGAGTCACACAAAAGCAACAGTCTGCTTGCTCCTAGGATTGTCTCTAAAGAACACAGGAGTAGGAAGTTGAGGGTGGCTGCTTGTTTCCTCCTGGGCTCTGTGTCTTCATTAGGGTCAGGGTAGGTCATCTTTCTCCTTGCTTCCCAGTGAGAAGTGTCTAGTCAGATGAGTGTATGTCAGTGTGGACCTCAGCTTCCTCTGCTCTTGCTTAATGAGCTGATCTGTCCTCTATCTGCCTTGTGGTACTGTGACAGGGCTCTCTGCTTTTATGCATCTGTGCAGGAAGTGATCACACCCCTACCAGCAGTCAAACACAGGACTGGCTCAGCCTAACCACTCTTTTCATAGCATAAAAATCATTCCATTTCTCAGTGAGGGTTTACATTAACACTGAATCCAACGATTGTCTGGTATCAGTGGCACATTTCCATTTCGTGTTGAATTATATTAGTGATTTTAACAGAAATAATTTAAAAGAAAACAGGTACAATTGAACTGCAGACTCGTTTTTTTTTTTTTTTTTTTTTTTTTTTTTTTTTTTTTGAGGGGCAAAGGAAACAAATGTATAAAGAAAAGAAGAATTAAGAGAGCAAAAGGTGGGAGCAAAGACATCTGTCTGAACCTGAACTTGTGAGTAACCTCAAATAATCCTCTGGGGGAAGAATGGGGATTTGAAGACAAGATTGTACTCTGTAATTTAGACTCCAAATAAAAATCCTCCTGAATCATCTTGTCTGGTGCTCACAATCTTTAGTTACTCCTGAGGAGTGAGTGGCCTCTGAATTTTTACCAGGTTCTTGGGTAACTTTTTCAACATCAATGAGAGATATCTATAAGACTGAAAGTTTCAGTACCTAAAATCAGAGGGTCAGATACACAAAATTGACACATATTCCTGAAGAATACCTAGCAAGCTTTCCCTCAAGACGAATCAATTTATTGACTCTCTGTTTTCCAAAGATTGTGTCAACTTCTTTACTTTTACTTCCTCTGCAATTCAGTACTCAGTTGTTTGAAGAGATCTTTTAAAACACAAGCATGATTACTATTCTCTTTTCTTGAAGCTCCTCAAGGAGAAGTTCCCATATTCAAGATGAGTACAAATTTATTACTCTGCTACCAAATCAAGACTTTTGGCCCTGCTTTATTTCCGAACATGACTGTTTTCTTTTTATTATTATTATTAGATATTTTCTTTATTTACATTTCAAATGCTATCCCCAAAATTTTTCTTTTTTCTTTTTTTGGTTTTTCGAGACAGGGTTTCTCTGTATAGCCCTGGCTATCCTGGAACTCACTCTGTAGACCAGGCTGGCCTCGAACTCAGAAATCCACCTGCCTCTGCCTCACAAGTGCTGGGATTAAAGGCATGTGCCACCACACCCTGCTTTATTTATTTATTTATTTATCCATCTATCTATCTATTTGTTTATTTATTTATTTATTTATTTATTTATTTATTTATTTATTTTCGAAGATTTTCTATACCCTCCCTCACCCTGCTCCCCTACCCACCTACTCCCACTTCTTGGCCTTGGCATTCCCCTGTACTGGGGCATATAAAGTTAACAATACCAAGGGGCCTCTCTTCCCATTGATGGTCAACTAGGCCATCTTCTGCTTCATATGCAGCTAGAGACATGAGCTCAGGGAGTACTGGTTAGTTCATAGTGTTGTTCCACCTATAGGGTTGCAGTCCCCTTCAGCTCCTTGGGTATTTTCTCAAGCTCCTCCATTAGGGGGTCCTCTGTTCCATCCTATAGGTGACTCTGAGCATCCACTTTTGTATTTGACAGGCACTGGCATAGCCTCACAAAGAGACAGCTATATCAAGGTTGTTTCAGCAAAACATTGCTGGCATATGTAATAGTGTCTGGGTTTGGTAACTGATTATGGGATGGATCCCTGGGTAGGGCAGTCCCTGGATGATCCAACCTTTCCTCTTAGCTCCAAACTTTGTCTCTGTAACTGCTTCCATGGGTATTTTGTTCCTTATTGTACTACCACATTTCATACTCAGGATTGCCCACCAGCCTTTACATCAAAGTAATGGAGGAAGCCTCAAGAACACAGAGGTGCTGTTAGAGAATGTAATAGGAAAGTTGGGTGAGAGTGTATCAGGAAGGGAGAAGGGCAGTAAGGTAGAACAGATGGAGAGGAAGGAAGGAGAGTCAAATAATAAATAATAAGGACATTTGAAATCTCTGAAATGAAACATTTGTTTACTCAAAACCACATATAGCATACATATGTGTATATATTTTTAAACAGAATTATCCTAATCAGCAATATATTCCTCCCTCTCAAAGGCATAGACTATCTAACAAAGAATCACATGGGAAATCTCCTTTGAGTTTGGTGCACGGGCCTGAGACTACTCAAATAATATAGACAAATATAATTTTCATGTTTTCATAACTTGAAGGTAAGATGAAGATACCACACACTTTGTACAAAATATGTGAAAGAATCAATACATAGCAGGATTGGTCTAGAAGCCTACCCCATAGTGAATAACTCTCATCATATTTGAAGGTGCTATGTAAACTGCTAAGGAAGAAAAGACAGCTGGAAAGCCTATCAACAATGACAGTGTCTTGATAGCATTTTCTAGGGAAGTTGCATCCGCAAAATCTCAGGAAAAAGATTGCCTAACATCTAATTATACCCAATCTGCATAATGACAATACAAATTTTCATTCCCACTTGGCTGCAAAAATTTTTTCAAATATAAAATGAAGACTTATTGTCAATACCTGTTGAGAGAGAGAGAGAACCAGTTTTGTTCAAGGACAAACTCCCTGATACATATCTAATGCCAAATTAGCCCTAAACACATCTATGCATGAGCAATACTAAATGAATTCTGTACAAGATCTATAACTATGTGCAATGCATATGTAATAATAATATTTAAGTCATAAATGTGAGAGAGATTGGGGAACACAGGAAGAGGAAGAAAGTAAAATACCTTGAACAGAGTGGTTATAAATTAAATTCTCAAAAATTGTGGTTAAAAAAGAATAGCTAAACAAAAGCAGAAACAGCAAAGTGTGCCTAGAACTTGTTTTCTCATTGACATGGCAAAGGACTTGAGAATTAAGGTCTTTCACAGTTCCATGGGTTACTCTAATACAACATAAAACTATTTTGTGTTACAGAAGCTTTGCAACTTTATGAGGTCCCATTTGTCAATTCTTGATCTTACAGCACAAACCTTTGCTGTTTTGTTCAGGAATTTTTCCCCAGTGCCCATATCATCAAGGCTTTTCCCCACTTTCTCCTCTATTAGTTTCAGTGTCTCTGGTTTTATGTGGAGGTCCTTCAACCACTTAGACTTGACCTTAGTGCAAGGAGATAAGAATGGATCAATTCCCAGTCTTCTACATGATAGCTGCCAGTTGTGCCAGCACCATTTGTTGAAAAGGCTGTCTTTTTTCCACTGGATAGTTTTAGCNTCTTCAACCCTCTAGGTGGAAGAATAACCATGAACTAACTAGTACCCCCTGAGCTCATGTCTCTAGCTGCATATATAGAAGAGGATGGCCTAGTTGGCCATCATTGGGAAGAGAGGCCCCTTGGTCATGCAGACTTTATATGCCCCAATACAGGGGAACGCCAGGGCCAAGAAGTGGGAGCGGATGGGTAGGGGAGAGGGGCCGGGAGGGGGGAGGGTATAGGGAACTTTCTGGATAACACTTGAAATGTAAATGAAGAAAATATCTAATAAAAGTTGAAAAAAAAAAACAAAACAAAACTATTTTGTTCCATTCATCTTTCAGAAAATCAGACACACTGATCCAAATGTAGGTACTATTCTGCTTTATTTCAAAAATAAGAATAATCTCCTTGTTTGAAATCTAAATTAATGTATTGGAAATATCAATGTCTATTATTTTATTCCTACAGGCTTATGAGGAACTGAATGAATAAAACAATAATTAGTACGAGCCCAGCACCTATCACTGGAACCTCATCAATGCATAAGAAATCTCTTGTAGGACAGAATTATTATGTTTTCTTTAAAATATTTTCATTAGATATTTTCTCCATTTACATTTCAAATGCTATCCCCTTTTCTAATTTCCTCGACGAAAACCCCTATAACCTCCCCCCACCCCCTGCTCCCCAACCCACCCACTCCCACTTCCTGGCCCTGGCATTCCCCTATAATGGGGCATATAATCTTCACAAGACCAAGGGGCCTTTCTTCCCAATGATGGCCAACTAGGCCATCTTCTCCTACATATGAAGCTAGAGAAACGAGCTGTGGGAGTACTGGTTAGTTCATATTGTTGTTCCTCCTATAGGGTTGCAGACCACTTCACCTCCTTGGGTACTTTCTCTAGCTCCTTCATTGGGTAGTAGGATAGAATTATTCATTGTAGAGGGTGTGAATGAGTTAATGAACCAATCAGTCACAACTCTAAATAAATGTTTCTTCTTTACCTTGCATACATTATTTAGGCATTACCTTACTTCACACTCAAAGCAGCACTGATGGAGAGGTCCCTATGAAATAGAGGAGCTCAGGACTCGGTGCATAAATCAGATAGCAAGGCCATAGTTTTAATCTGACTCTTGCACTCCATAGAGACCATCTCTAAAACAATAAGGAAAAAATGGCTGGGCGTGGTGGCACACGCCTTTAATCCCAGCACTCTGGAGGCAGAGACAGGTGGGATTTCTAAGTTCGAGACCAGCCTGGTCTGCAAAGTGAGTTCCAGGACAGCCAGGACTATACAGAGAAACCCTGACTCAAAAAAAAAAAAAAAAAAAAAAAAAAAAAATCAACCTCTTTTTCTCGTTTTCTCAGTTTCTATCTAGTATGCCTTTTGGGACGGCTGGGCAGTACAGTTCTATGATAAATACTTTATTTTTTAAAATCTGTATAATTTGAAAATATTGCTATTTATTTATTTTGAAGTAATAAGATAAACATTCTGTTATTACAAGAATTTTGTAAGGTAATTTTACTGTCTGTCGTACAGTTTCCTTCATATATAGCGATTTCATTCCTATTGGGCTTATGGCCACTCCCACTGACTGGTATTATCCCCCTTGCTTTCCTCCCAACCTCTTCTTTTCAACTAGTCTCCCAATGTCTATAGTGTTAAAATAAATAATGTTTCTCTTATATCAACTCTCATAAGAGTTCCTCTGGAAGGGACAGGATCAGATTCTCTATCCATGATTGAATGTTGATGAGCCCAATCTTGTTCAGGCATTCATAGCTGTTGTGCATTCATGAATAAAACAGTTGGGTCACATCTGGAAGATAATATTTCAAGACACTCTCTACTATCATCTAGCTCTTGTGTTTTGTTGTTTTGTTGTTGTGTCGTTGTTGTTATTTTGGTTTTTATTTTTCCCTGAATTAGAGACGTGTTTCAAAGATTAAGAGCTCTTGCTGCATTCCAAATTACCACACTGTTCTGTTCCCAGCTCCCTGTACACAAGTGACATGCACATAAAAATCTATAATAAATAAATAAATAAATAATAAAATTCTTAATTATTTCTTTAATTTCTTCTGTAACATTCTCTTTGCCTTCCAAAGGGTGATATACATGTTTCATTCAGCATTGAACAATTGAAAGTTACTACTCAGTAGTTTCAACAATTATTAATCTTTGCACTAACTGTTGCCATCTACAGTCTATTCTCTGCCCTAGATGAGAGTGGCACCTGGTTCTATCTATCTGATACAGAAATTAAAAAGCAAAGCATTTAAACCAAGGCGTGATGGTAAGAATATTAGAAATGAAGACAAAATCTTATGTCTCAAGGGCTTTCTGGCTCTGGTGCCTATCAGTACTCATGTTACAGTCACATAACTCATAAGGAACAAATGATCCAAGAGGAGGGCTTGTAACCTTGGTTCCATACATGTATTAGAAACACAGATGAAGTTTTGGAATTTGATCAGAAGAAACCATTTCAAAGACAGATTTCTTTGTCTCTGTGCCTTAGCACTTTCTCCAGAGTAGGTCATTAGAGCAAAAGTGTAACAATTTTTCTTTTGAGGGGTATTGCCATTTATTCTAAATTTGAGAAGAAATTCTAATATGTAACCACATAATTGTGTTCCAGACCCTTGGAATACTTCATATAGATAATTAAAAAAGAATGTTAAAATCCAGAAGTTTGGGTTCATTCTTATTACTTTTATTTCAATAACAGATACCACAAGCTTACAAGGAAAGGCATAGCAGAAGTCAAATTGCAGAACTGAAATCTGTACCCACCCAATTATCCTTATCCCAAGATTTACATGTGTATGATATACTTCAATGGAAATTTATTCATTATTTGATTAGATCTTTTTCATTATTTGAAAAATTTCATGCATGTATAAAATAAATTTTGATTATTCTCCTTGACCCATTCTCTCTTATGTCTCTCCTTATCCCTATGAAACTCCATGGGTTTTCTCCTTGTAGAGTACTCTTGCTGACTGGCATACACACAATGCATTTGCATTGTCTATCACTAGAAGATAACAAGGCCATTTGCTCTGTGGGGTTTTAAGTAGGAGCAAGCAGGAAGCAGAGGTAAGGTAGAGATTCCTCCATTGATGTGAACAGATGGTTTAAACTAGGAGGTAGATACTCACTGGAAACAACTGTTAATTATTGTTATCCTGCTGTGTAACAGTGGCAATGGTGTTGGAAATGTCAGTGGGTACATCCAGCATCAAGAGACTTCAGAACCCTCATTCTTGATCAAATCACTGAATGAGATTTAGGTTGGCAATGTGGTAACCTCTATGGCTTCCAGGAGCTAAAACTTGAGGAAGCCTGAGCCAGAATCTATTTGTTCCATGAGCAAAATGAGAGTTACATTCTTTGATGATTTATAAGCATGCTAGATAGTGGCATTTTGTTCAGGACTCCTTGGATCAGTTCTATCTCATCTCACTGACTGTTAACATATATCTGAAGCCCTAATGCCACATTTTGGTAATCGTTCACAAACTTCACAGCAAGAAGTAATTCTTTATTATCACCCTGAGGGTTTTCATATGCATTTGCTATGATTCTGACTTCAGCAGGCTCTTATATGTGATTAGCACTCATTGCATATACCTTCTCTACTCAAAACTTCTAAATTGCAAACTTCTGGGCAAGATCTCTGTTTTGATTGTTCCTATTTCTTCCAGACTAATCACACAATTTGTTTTGCATAACATTCCTATTCAACATCGGCTGAATCAATTTAAATTGTGAGGCTAAACACCACATGTGTTCCCTCAGACATGAAGGCTAAAGCATGTGGGAGACTATTTCTACATTAGTTATTGACTGCATAAGTCTTTGGAAATCTAACACATTTTTACCAAGGAGATGTAAGCTGAAGTCTTAAATGTGAGGTTCATTTCAGGGGAAGCCAATTCGCTTTTCTAGACAGCATTGATTTCATCAATATATTGGAGATGATTGTATCTATGCTACCTTCTTGATAGATTTTAAAAAAATGGATTGAAATTATTTTTAAAGATTTTTTAAAAATCATGTAACACTATAGATAATATAAGGTAAGTAATGTTTAATTATGTTTATTAAGATAGTATTGCTATTTAAATTCTCCCATAGAATAAGTAAGCATAATTTCTGAGTGAATGTCTTTCTATGCAAATTGTAAAAGAGAGTCACATGAAGTGTTAACAGCATAATCACCTAAACAATACCAGCATAATGAAAACATCAGCTGATTATTGCAATGTGGACATGAGAAATCTCACAAGGCCTAACTCTTGGAAGAAGAGTTATAGGCACTTAATAGGAGTTGAAAGATGGAAAACCAGTCTTTCCCAAAGATAAGCACCTTTACAAGATAACTAATACCAAGCAATTAGCCATAAAAACAAATACATATGAGGAACACTGAATTGACTCAGTAAGTTGTGTGCAAGCACATGCAAACACTCACTCACAAACACAACATTAATAATAATTAATATGTCATGAATTTGAGTGTTACTAGGAAGGAAATAGGAAAAGTTGGAGGTGAAATCGGTGACAGAGATATAAATAGAGCACTAATGTATGAATGATTGAGGCCAAATAGAAAGATCAGTCTGTAAAATATGTTCGCTGATGTATGAAAACCCAAATGCCATCATGAAATTTCTCATTAAAAATGACCCCTCCCCCTTGGTATTGCAAACTTTATGTGCCCTAATACAGGGGAACGCCTGGGCCAAGAAGTGGGAGTGGGTGGGTAGGGGAGAAGGGCAGTGGTGGGGAGGATATAGGGAAATTTCGGGATAGCATTTGAAATGTAAAATAAGAAAACATCTAATAAAAGAAAAAAAAAAAAAAAACAGCCCTCCATCTCATATATAGCAGAGGACTGCTGGGTCTGGACTCTGTCAGAGAAGATGCACCTAAACGTCAAGAGAATTGAGGCCTCAGGGAGTGGGGAGGTTTGGGAGTAAAAGGGGGTGGGGACCTCCTAATGGTGATCTGGTCATTGGGGCAAGGCTGGGGGCTGTGGAGGAGGTATGGGATGTGGGACAGTCAGAACATAGACTGGGAGGGGAATAAAATCTAGATTGTAAAAAGATTAAAGATTTTTTTTAAAAAGCCAGATATTGTAGCATGTGGTTATAAACCCAATATGGAGGAAATGGTTAAAGGGACATCTCAGGAGTTCATTGGCAATCTGTAGTGATACACTTTGACTTCAAATACAAGTTGAATTGTGCCTCAAGATCAACAACCATGGCTAAACTTTGTGTTCTTTACATATATGAACACAGACACAATAAATATTAGAAGCCCCAGGTGAAGGAAATAGCTGTCATTTCTTGGTCCCACTGGAAATTTCTCCATAGAATGGGAATTCAAGTCTTAAATCTTTAGCCTGATATCATAGAAAGGACTAATATATGTCTGATAATCCAGGTGGCACCTTGTCTGCCAGGAGATAATAGCAGAGATATGGTGGGGCTTGCAGGATATACAATGTTCTCTTGAATATATATTAATCTTTAAATTCTTTTTTTTTCAATTTTTTTATTAGATTTTTTTTTTCCTTTTGGAATGTTTTCTTTTTTTTTTATTAGAGAAATTCTTCATTTACATTTTAAGTGTTATCCCAAAAGTCCCAGATACCCACCCCCGCCCTGCTCCCCTACCCTCCCCCTCCCACTATTTGGCCCTGGCATTCCCCTGTACTGGGGCATTTAAACATTTCTTAATTTACATTTCAAATGCTATCCCAAAAGTTTTTCCCCCCTCCCACCACCCTGCTCCCCTGCCTGAGGCCCACAATGGAGAAGCTAGAGATAGAACCCCAGGAGCTGAAGGGGTCTGCAACCCTAGAAGAGGAACAACAATATGAACTAACCAGAACCCCCAGAACTCATGTCTCTAGCTCCATATGTAGCAGAAGATGGCCTAGTCGGCCATCATTGGGAGGAGAGGCCCCTTGGTATTGTAATCTTTAAATTCTTATAACAACCTGAACTCAGAACCCCGTGTCATTGTCTTGAATTTACAAAGGTTGAACCTTGCTTCTCTGATTATGATCTTGAACATTTTATGTTTATTCTCTCAATTTCTTTTCTCATCTGTAAAATGGGAATACACACAATTAAAAATAGTGGTTATCATTAATCATATTCTAGACTGGTATTCCAATTTCAAATGCATTAATCAGTGACTCTAACAGCTCAGGGTATTAATACTTGGTGCTGAAGAAACCTCTGTATTTTTGGCTCCTTTCCTTAAAATACTATTGAGCCCTGCATTTGGAAACTGCCTTGGCATAAAGACAGAATAATAGATCCAGAATATGAATCACACGAAGAAGACTAGTGAATAAATACAGACAAAGGTTTAATGGAAACAAAAGTCTTTAGTAGATTTTTAAGTACAGATCATAACACAAACCGTAGTTGTCACTGCTACTGGTTATATGTTTACATAGTATTGAGATCATAAAATAGAAAATGACATTTGCTTGGTTTTGTTGTTGTTTTCCAAGTAATTTCATGAAAGTTCCCACATGAATGTGTAGGAGACAGAGAAGAAAGACACCCCCCCCCACCATATTATGAGGCTAGAGAGACAAAGTAAACAAAACACTTTGGAGCATAAGGTATAACCTCCCCATGGCAGCTCCTCTTGGTGCAAGATCCTTTCTACTCTTTAATCTCACTGTATGGCTTTTCTGCAGTTTCTGGTTTTGTTCCTGTTGCACAAACTGTCCATAACACACATTCTACTTCTACGTACTTAGTAAAAGAAAGTAAAGTCAGGGAGGAAAGAAGGTGGGATGTTGAGTTTTATAGATATTACATACTTTGCCTAAGTGAGACCTTTTTTTCCTATAAAGCCATTCATATGTACATTATGGTCACACTAGAACAAATATGGACAAAACCCAAGATGAATGCATTATCAAGCATTCTTATTAAAATAGAAATGAAATAAAAACATTTTTGTAGATCCCTAAATGTGCTTTTGTACCTCAGGTGCCTAATGGAAACACTGACCCTGGGTGAAGAGGCTAGGAAACAAAATGTCACAGAATATGAATTTGCATTCAGAAATTTCAAATGGGTGACCTTGAGTAAATGAAAAGAACTCTCTGCTCCTCAATTTTTTTCCTCTGAAAACCTGAGTATTATAATGCCCAACTTGGATACATTGTGAAGACAGTTGGTAATGCAGAACATGCACTGAGATGCACTATAGGTTCTTATTAATTCCTAGGTCCAAAGATATGGCTGATCCTATTTACTCCAACACTTAGTTTTATTTATAGACAGAAAAATAGGAATGAAATAATTGGCAGTTGCTTTCAAAATTAAATGAGATGAAAGCACAGGTGTTTCTTCTTTGGAAATATGCATGTGTTTGGGAATGGCAGATACTCATTCCTAATCATAAAAAGGAACGTAGAATTAATACTTATTTAAACTATGGTCACCACTATGAGGTTAAATTGCAAGGAGAAAGATGAATTACTCTCTACCTCCTCCCAAGCAATGAAACTAGAAATTTCTCTTCACATTTATATGAATTCATTTGGAAAAATTATTCAACCAGTCACTAGTTCCCCTAATTATACTAGCATTTTTCACATGGATGTAAGGGAAGACATTTGATAAATGTCTTGCTCTGGTCCAGACACATCTTATCTACTAACATTTTTTGGTCTAGTAAACTTAATATAGGAGAAAATGAGGTTGGTTTAATACAGAGGCAGTTTCAAAAATTCTAGATGGAAGTCAGCAATTAATTTTGAGGGCTGAATAGAAGAGACTTCTCTGAAACATATTTTTATAGGAAATTTCTTAGCATTCCCATAGATAACTGGAAGAAGTTTGTTTTTATCAGTTTTTGACCAACTGGATGAAACCTAGAATCAACTGGAAGATACCATCTCAGGATGATTTTAGGATCCTACAGGAAATACTCCTGGTTAGGTCATTTGAGATAAGATAGATACGGATAGTCGCATTCCATCCTCTGATATCCTGAACTACATAAAAGGAAGAAAGTGGGATGATCATCTCTCTCTCTCTCTCTCTCTCTCTCTCTCTCTCTCTCTTTCTCTCTCTCTCTCTGCCTGTCTTACTTTCTGCTTCTTAACAGAAGAGCTAACAGGGCCAGCTGCTTCAAGATCCTGGGCCATGATATTCTAATCATGATGGGTAACACCCTAGAACTGTGATCGAAAATAAACTCCTGCATTAAGTTTTCTCCTTGTAGGATGTTCATTACAGCAATGAGATGAGTACCTAATAAAGGTTTCATAAAGATTGATTCTGAGAAATACAAGCAGATATTGGAACTCTTTATCTTCTTAAATACTTCCAGGACTTTTAGCTAGTGAAATCATCACAAGACTTTAACTATTACACAAGCAACAAATGATTGATTGAAAAGATTGAAGAAGTCATCTTACCTCTCTTATGAATTTCCAAATATTTCTACAAATGTATTTTTCTCATAATGTACTTAGGGTGTGTGTCTAATCTATAAGGCTATATTTTGTCAATTTTTTTCTCGGTTTAAAATAAGCAGACTCTGTGTCTCTGTAACTTCATTTTCTCTACAAATTTTTTGGTTTATTCTTCCTTATTCATCAAAGATAAACTTAAATAATTCAGGAAACAATGCAAATA
This sequence comes from Mus minutoides, assembly GCA_902729485.2. NCBI lineage: Eukaryota > Metazoa > Chordata > Mammalia > Rodentia > Muridae > Mus > Mus minutoides. Next base: position 785,031 of record LR749837.1, read on the forward strand.
TGTATGAATGGAATCAGTTTTTACAAAATTTATGGTGATCATGATAGAAGAGTTAAAGAATGGATTTACAACAGTCCAGATCAGCCTACAAGGTTGAGGAGCTTTGGATTAGCAGTAATTTCACAGGGTCTGCCTACCTGCATGGTGTAGGAAATTAATATAAGACATGTCTACTGCACAGGGTTTTGTTAGTTCTAAACAGTATCTGTTTATGGGTGTACAGACTTTATGAATTTTCACAGAAAGTAGGAAGTGATAATTATCCTTACTGGCACTATATGCCTTTTATCTGTCCAGGGCCCAAAATCTGTCCAATATCTACTCTTCCACACCCTCCACAGGGTTAACATCCTGACAGTACTTTCATCTCATGAAGAGGGCTTTCAATGATTTCCTTTAATAATATTTATTTGCATGAGGGAGCTACTTCATGGGGTAGGAATTGAGACAGTAACTAACTGTATTTGTGCTATTTTCACTCCTTCCTTACCTGCTTCATGTTCTTTTTCTTCTCATATCCACCTCCTTCCTTTCTGCTTCTTTTTGACCTGTGCACTAAAGACGAATTTTTTAAAAGACGAATCTTTAAATCCAATAGTCGTCTTCCTAAACATGTTCTACCACAGAAGTGCTGCCAACATTAACTGCCAATTATTCAATCCTAGAGATGGATATATAAGTAGAGTGGAACATAGGAGGAGAGCTAAAGAAGGAAATATTCAGATCAGTAAACTTTTATTTTCTCTCACTCTCTTTCATTAGAATTTGAGGAAAGAAGTCAAACTAAAATCCTATGAAATTATAGAGACAGTAGCTTAAAGGAGAAGTAGTAAATTGAGCTTGTGTTGGAAATTGATGAGGAGGAGCAGAACTCATCATTTAAAGCTTCAAAGGCTGATTCTAAAGTGGTCTTAAAACATTTCTACTGACATTCTTTCCTTCTTTATAGAAGTGGAAAATCACAGTTGAAGGCATTTTTGATATTGTTACAAAAATTGGCTCCTACACATTTTTTAATGAGAGGACTCAAGGGAAAAGGGACAAAAGCAAACAGCTTTCACGATGATTAAAAAAAAGTTTTTAGCCATAAGTGAAATCATGCAAATAAAAGAATGATAGAAGCTAGTCTTTTTATACATGCAGAAGTTTATCAGTTGAATATTAATCTGTGGAGGCTCTTATATGCATGAAAAACAGCAAATACATGGTACAGTTGATATAAAATAAACCAGTTAATTAAATACTGAATTTCTTCTCCATTTCATGAGATGTTGGCTTTGCTTAAATTTTGTCTTTAGAAAAAAATATGTATTAGATAAAAGGAGTCTGTGCGTTGTTGCCAGATAGTTTTATTAAATGTAATTTTCATCAAGGTTCTAATGTTTGGCTGCATAATATGGGCACTGTAAACAGGTTTTACTCATTTATATTTCTGGCATGAGGTATCATCGCACTTAAAAACTATGCCTCTTCCCTTTTGTTTCCAATAATTTCACATATGTAAATCAGGCAAAATGGTTTGGTAGTCCTAGAATCCAAAAATATTTTATGTAATCAGATGAATAGTGAAAGCATACAGAGACAGAAAGGTAAAATGGGGGTAAGTGATGGGAGGAGAGAGAAGTTGTAAATTGAGGGCAAAGATGAGAAGTGTGGGCAGTAGGAGAGGGCAAAATGAATATAGAGCCTAATCCTTTGTTTGTGTATGTGTGTGTGTGTGTGTGTGTGTGTGTGTGTGTGTGTGTGATATGTATATAAAAGATCTGTAATGCAATCTATTATTCCATATAATAAAAATCATTTGTATAGAAACTATAATACTGTGTTAAATAGTATATATATATATATATATATATATATATATATATATATATATATTCAGAGAAAATCTTATTGACTCTTAGAAGTGCTCCCTATGTTTATTGCCACAATTGGGGCAATAGTTTCTCAAGTGTATAAACAGGATAAAGAAAATGTGTACACTGAATATTTGCAGTGTTTCATGTATCAATTGTACTACAATAAAGATATTAATAGAGAAACCAAGGTTATTTCTAAGAAGGCAATTTCAGGATAGAAATTGTAGATAATTTTATTAACAAGAGACTACAATATGCTATGCAGTAATTTAAGCATTGAGAAATCACAGTAGAAAAATGAAAATCTTATGAGATCTCATTACAGAGTTACAGAAATGTTATCATGTTGTTATATGAAGTGCTGAAAGAGAACCAAATTTTTTATGATTATTCTCTTCTAACTTTTTGTATTGTGTTTGCCTTCTAAATTATCTCTTAGTTCCTCTATTCTAAGAGTGAAGTGTAGGCTATGTCAGCTTCATTCTGTTTCTTGTATTGAGAGTGAACAATACAAGAGTGATGGTGACATCTCCAGCACTGCAATGAGGTAGGATGAATGTGAATCATTGTTTATTGTCTCTCTTTGCATTCCTAGTAGATTTTAAGCCTTCTAAGAATAAAAGGCTAAAATCCTCATTGAACCTTTAAATAACAAGGCTTATCATAATGGTTGTAATACATTATCAAAAACACTTTTGAAATGAATAATAATTAATCCTGAGACTCCATTAATTTGCCTCATCGATTCTCAAGATAGAAGGCTTCCTCATCATCATCTTCCTCCTCCTCCTCCTCCTCATCACATTTATGAAAAGAGAAAATCCCATAGAAAAAAGAATATATCTACATACAATCATTGTAGATTTTCATTCAAAAGTTTAGGTTCTAGTTTATTTAAGAAACAAAGTGAATCCATTAATATGGGACATACTGTTGTTTTAATTATTGTGAATATGAGTGGAGAAAAGAGAGAAATCATGTGATTAGTGTAGGGAGCCTAGGGGCCGCACCTTGAAGATGGCGCTGACTGCCTCGGCCTTATCAGCCTGCTGGCATAAATAACTCCTAATATGGCCTTAGGCTGTGTTGGCAGTGACATGATTCTAAGCCCGAGAATGTGAAGTTGAAGCCCGAGAATTCCTGGCGTATGAGCAGGAGCTACGTGGCATTCTGTGTGTGGCCAGGATAGGGTTTAATTGGTTGCTTCTGGTGGGGATAGTTCCAGAGAAAAAAGAATTCACCATTACGCTTAAGCTGTAACTGCATGCATAAAAGACTGAGTAAATGAACTTGAGTCGTGGAACCCTGTTGGTCTGTGTCTTCTTCCCTCGGGACGGGACGGGGCGTGGATCAGATTAGTAATTACACTTGAGCTGCTAATATATTTAGAATAGGTAGGACAGAGAAGGGAAAATAGTCATAGGACAGACAAGGTGTGTGGGAAGACACTTGAGTTTCAGTTAAGAGTAGGCTGTAAATAAATGGATAAATATAAGCACTCTGGTAACAAAAACAGACTCTTCAGAAGACAGAGTTGGAGGCCCTGTGATATAGGAGAGCCTGTCTTCCTTGGAGAAGTCAAAGAAAGTTGTAGGAAAACAACAGCAATAAATCTAAACCAGATCTGAAGAATGAGGGAGTTGGCCTACTGATATTTATCCTGAATTTAAAGTAAATAAGATATATTTACAGAGAAGTTTGAAGTTCAGATGATAACTGGCTATGCAGTTAGGTTCTCTGCTGACTCCCTGATATCCAAGTGGACTGAAGCCTGAGCAATGGAGACCTGTAGAGGGATTTTTAAAGCAACAACACGGCTACTCCAATTGGAATACAAGGCTACTATGATTGCAATACAAACATACACTTAGTAATCTTTAATCACTTTGGCTGGAATATAAACGTGCTCTTAGTAAACACATAATCCAAAACAATGAATGGAAAGTTATTTTGTAGAAAGAAGCACCCATATTTGAAAGACGTGTCTAATTGAGAGGTGACAAAGTGACAAATCAGAACAAGATTTGACAGAATAAAATATGCCCAGCTCTTCTAAGAAAAGAGAGACAACAGAGGCTATTTAGAAAAGAGAGAGAAAAAGAAGGAAGGCAGTTTTACAAGGACAGTTGTACAGAAATACTTTATAGTAAGAGAACAAGTCAGAAACAGGTATAGACAGAACGAGCCAGATAATTAAAAAGAAAAATCCAGAAGATTAGAATGTATTGCCAAAGGCAGTAGGAGGTCAAGCAGAACAATTCAGTGAGAAAACAAAGGAAGCCAGCTTGAATTGAGCCAGAAGAGCTGAGAGGGCTATCCATCCAAAGTTCAGAGAGAACTAGCAAGTATGAGCTTTTTCATTAGTAAATCTCAGAGGTTAAAATCATTCTAGGCCTAGAGAAAATTTTATGGAGGCTAGAACCTTTCATGATGAGTTCTAGATGAGCAGAAGGAGTCAATAAATCTAAAAATGACAATTGTGTCAGGAAAATTGAAAATAATTTAAAGGGACAAGTGAAAACTGGAGTTTAGAGCTTATATCTCAGGATCTTACCCTACCTTAGATGGCAACTAGCATTGGGGCCAAATTATAGACATGCTCTCTATTTTTTCTTAGATATTTTCTTTATTTACATTTCAAATGCTATCCAGAAAGTTTCCAATACACTCCCCCCCCCAACCCCCGCCCTGCCTCCCTACCCACCCACTTCCACTTCTTGCCCCTGGCATTCCCCTGTACTGGGACATATAAAGTTTGCAATACCAAGGGGTCTTTCTTCCCAGTGATGGCCAAGTAGGCCATCTTCTTCTATATATGCAGCTATGGACATGAGCTCTTGGGGTTCTGGTTAGTTCATATTGTTGTTCTACCTATAGGGTTGCAGACACCTTCAGCTCCTTGGGTGCTTTCTCTAGCGTCTCCCTTGAGAGCCCTGTGTTCCATCATATAGAAGACTGTGAGCATCCACTTCTGTATTTGCCAGACACTGGCTTCCAATGGAGAAGCAAGAGAAAGTACCACAGGAGCAGAAGAGGTCTGCAACCCTATAGGTTGAACAACAATATGAACTAACCAGAACCCCCAGAGCTCATGTCCCTAGCTGCATATATAGAAGAAGATGACCTACTTGGCCATCACTGGGAAGAAAGGCTCCTTCTTATTGCAAACTTTATATTTCCCAGTACAGGGGAAAACCAGGGCCAAGAAGTGGGAGTGGGTGTGCAGGGGAAGAGGGCGGGAGGAGTGTAGAGGGCACTTTCCGGATAGCATTTGAAAATTAAATTAAGAAAATAGCTAATAAAAAATGAAAAAAAAAAAAAAAGAAATGAGAAGAGGAGATGAGCATTGGAAGAGTGGTGGGGGTGGGGACACAATAAGTTAAGGGTGGAGAATATGATAAATGTATATTATACATGTATATAACAAAATTGTGAAACAATAAAAAGTCTTAAATTTCTGTAAAGATTATATTTTAATAGAAATATTATCTAATATCAGTGTTTTAAAGCACAATTAGATAGTTATCCTCAATTCTAGTTACTGAAGTAGGAGTAATGATATAAGTATAATGCCTCTTTTAGTCTACTAAACTATGTAAATTTTGCACAAATTAAAAGCTTTCTTTCTTTATATTTAGCTTGTTTATTTTGTGAACCAGGAAATTGAACATAGGGCCTTGAATGTGCTAAACAGAAACACTCCATATATCTGTATATTAAACACTCCATTTAATTGTATGTAGCCTTCCCATATATGAAAATCACTGTTTTAAGATAAGTAAACCAGAGACAAACATTTCACGTAGATGAGACAAAGGAAGAGTTGAGACTATATTATAGAGAGAATCTCTTCTGTATTGTGTAGAACCATCATGGGACAATAAAAATCTTTTGGTCTATTAGCTAGGGCAGGAAATAAAAGGTGGGATATCAGGCAGAGAAAGATAGGATTCTGAGAAAAAGTCAGCAGCAAGAGATTCACATGAACTTTGAGGATGGTGGGCACATTATATGGAGCATAGGTAACCAACGATGTAGCAAACATAGACTAAATAAACAGGGCATAGAGATTACAAACTGCTGGGAATGAGGCAAAGCTTATGGCCAGGCATTTATTCCTAAATAATAAATTCTCGGAGTCATTATTCTGGGAACAGAGAAGCCAGAGTAGAAAGATCCAAGGTTACACTAGAGCAGAAAAAGGACTAGCAACAGGAGATAGTGAGGAGCAACAAGAGGGTAAATGACAGTAAATATGTTGAGTATGGTGATGCATGCCTTTAATGTAGGCACTTGGGATTCAGAGACAGGTGGATGTCTGAGATCAATGCCAGCCTTGTCTACTAAGTGACTTCCAGAACAACCAGGTCTACAGTCATGAAAAGCCCACCCTGTATCTAAAAACAAACAAACAAACAAACAAACAAAACCCCAACAACAAAACAAAAATAAAAATAAGAACAAACAAAAACAAAACCAAGTAATCAATACTGTCAAAATGTATAATATAATTGAACATCACTACATTCAGTAAGTGTACACTAATAAGAAAAGCATTTGAGTTTGAATACTTAGCAGATCCAAAGACCATAAAGGGCTCATAGCACCATTCAACTGGATTTCAATGATTTCATATTATATAATTATCTGCCCAATAGACAAGTTATACTGGTATGCAGCTTCACAGTTTGTATGTTTATGTGTATGGTTCTATACCAATTTTTCTAAATCATGGACCATATCACGATAATCTCAACAATAATATAAAGATATATGTATCTCATTTCTTCATGATTGCATGTACTTATATTTATTTCACTTTGTTCTTACACATATTCTGCTTTCCCCCCCTTTACCAGTTTATAACCTTTACCAACCATAAATTGTCACTTACCTCTTAAATTCTATCTTTTTAAAAATATTACAAAAATAAAAATTATACTCAGTTAATTATAATACAAATGTAATCATATTATTTATACTATAATTTAAATTTTTAAAAATCCTGAAAAATGATCTGTTTATAAAGGTGGATGAAAACTCCAATGAACATGGAGAATTTGGAACGTTATAGGTTCTAGGCCCTAATTAAATTAATCCTGAGTTATCATTAGCTTTCAAACGATTTACTCCTTGGATATCCCCATGACAGACCTATCATTCTGATAACTACATTAAAAAAGAAAAAACAACTTTTGAAATGTGCAAACAACAAAATTCTATTTTCATCGAATGCAATGACCAAGAATCCTTAGATAACTCCCAAGGTGTATATATATATATATATATATATATATATATATATATATATATATATATCTTACCATCTAGCAGTAAACTTTCTCTCATATTACTACCACTATATTTCTTTTTTTAAAAAATGCCTTGGATTAATAACTTTATTTGTTCAGTTACCATAAAATGGCATGAAACTCTCCCCTAGTTGAATCCTGAAGCCAAGTATAATAACCTAACTTCATGTTTGCAGGCTCTGGTCTCTCATATTTTTGATCCAGAATGAATTATCTTATACTCTGTTTGAGTCAAGAGCTGTGTGTTAGTGTCAACTGAACCTGTGCCACATTTCTCCTTCAATAATTAAAAATAAATTATAATTTGTCTAACATGGAAAACACATGATTTTTTATATGATAATTCTTGGGACAAAATGTTTTTCAACATATAGGATTATCATAGCCTCAAAAGGGATTGTTTTGACATCTTAGCTCCTAGAAGCAAAAATACCCAACAAATTATAGCAAAGGCAGAGGTGATGACCCACACCATAAATCAGGTTTGTTTCTTAGTTGTTTGTTAAAAGCCAAATGTTTGGGTATTTGTTGGTATTACAGCTAAAACTAACACCAATTGTATGTATAATTAGCTTTAGTAGATAATATCAAGTTGATATTCAGTAATCCTGACACAGGGCACATTTATATAATGAATTATTCTCCTTTGACAAAACACAGTATCATTTGTTAAAGTTCCCTAATGTCATATTTTAGCAATTACAAAACTTTTATCTTCTTAAATGCATAAAAATCTTAATATTCCTTCTTATTGACTTCTATTTGATGCAGAAATGACACTACATTCATTCTAAATATTTTTTTGCCCATGGATATATTCCTTTTTATTACTTTTCTTTTTTTTTTCTTGATGATGATTGTTACCCCTTTACTTAGAATGTCTTGTGATACTTTTGTTTTATTTATTTAGTCACTTATTTTTGTATTTAAGCTTCTAAACCATCTGGAATTTATTTTTTCTCTGATTGAGACAGATTCCAACTTAATTTTCTTCCAGATGGGTAGCCAGTTGCTCCAGCTCCATTTAGTTTAACCATCCTTTTTACCCACATTGAAATGATGCCTTTGTTCCATTTAAAATCCTCATATAAATATTGTGACTTATTTTAAGATTTTTGAGTGTATATTGTGTGCCATGAAATTTAAGTTCTTCAGTTATAAAGCAGAGCAAAACAATAAAATCTCCATACTCATTGAGTTGAGCATATATATATATATATATATATATATATATATATATATATATATTCTTGAAAGAAAAAACAAAATAAATAAATAAAAACATTGGCTAAGTAACTACATAAATAAGTATACAAAGAAATGTTTGAGAATAATAAAGAAAAATTGAAAACATAGTGGAGAGTTTATATTGAGTGTCTATTGATGCCTTCAGTTATAAACTAATATTCAAATACACACCCGAATGCAGAAGGGAAAGGTACATATATGTTTGATAGGACAGCATTTCAATTAGGAGAAATAAGAGGGAGGATATTTGTAAGGTTTGTGCATGATAGGCCAGTCTATATGTACAAAAATTAGTGTGATAGGATAATGTGGCAGAATCACATTGCTATTATCAATTTCCACAAACTGATTTGTCTTCAGTTTTTATTCTACTACTATTTTGATCTGAATGCTGGAGTTTAAAACACACTTTCTTGTCTATTTATTTTAATCTGCTTTTTAAATGATTTCTTTTTTTCTTTTTTTTTAATTAGATATTTTCTTTATTTACATTTCAAATGCTATCGTGAAAGTTCCCTATACCCTCTCCCTGCCCTGCTTCCCTACCCGCCCACTCCCACTTCTTGGCCCTGGCATTCCCCTGTACTGGGGCATATATCTTTCCATAATGATTTATATTTATGTTTTATTTGAAAATTGAGCCATGTTGGTACTATATATTTCTACCCTTTTGTTTATATAAATCATTGCTATTATATGAGATTTTTACCTAAGCATCCTATCCTTTTTATGTTATTTACTATCTGTTTATATCTTTGTAATACTTTTATTGTTTCTACATTGTTTTCATCTGCATGTTAAGAATAGTAATATTGTATGGTCATTAATACATATTATATAACATTTATTTTATACCCTGGTTCTTTTATACTTATTCATTCTACTTGAAACCTTAGCATGTAACTTTGTTGAAGATAAGAGTGTTTTAAATAATTTGTTTTCAAATGGTTAGTGCAAAAATAATTTTCAGGTAAAGTGTTCATGGATTTTATTACTTTCATTTTCTTGACATATTTTATAATCTTATTCACTTGCTATTTAACTATATTATCTTAAGAATAGTTTAAAATTTTTGAACTGCAGGTATTTCCTCCTTTTCATGGAAATATATGAAATTATGTTGTCATATTTTAATGAGTCTCTATTTAAAGCATATATTTGACAGCTATTTTCCAAGGTTTCATATTGTTTATCTGCTTTCCTTTATTTATTTTGTTTTCAGGTTTTGAGATGAGGCTTCTGTGCACTAATTGTCACATTTTTAAATCAACTTTGCTTATAACTGCCTCCTATAATTTCCTTCTTTCCTGTATTGTGTTTTGATATATTCCTCTGACTCATTACGTAATGGAAAATGGCACATGACGGCACTAAATCTCCCAATGAAGAGCATGTTCCTTTGTGTGCCACTCAATTAGACTTTACAAGATGAATATACAATGACGTGAACATATTTTATAATGTCTTAGTTTGTTTTCCTCTTCTTCTCTCTCTTGTTATCTGCTTATTTTTTTCCTCTCAGTTTAACCTCAAGTGTCATTCCCTGCCTTGTAATGATGATTTCAAGTATTAGAAAGATTTCTGCCATCAGAGAAAGCTTGAATAGGGCATTCTCATAAGAGAAAGAAACAAGTGACTCAAAGAACTAACTATATTTGCAGTGTAAGTTCATGCCCAACTTGGACAGATAACATGCCCTACATATTCACTTGACCTTGTTTTGTTTTTGTTTTTGTTTTTTTGTTTGTTTTTTTTCTATTGGTTATTTTGTTTATTTATATTTCAAAATTATACCATTTCCACATTTTTCCTTCACAAACCCCCCTATCCGTCCCACCTCTCCATGCCTCTATGAAGGTGCTCCCCCCACCCACTCCTGCCTCAGAGCCCTAGAATTCCCCTACCCTAGGGCATCTAGCTTTCACTAGACAAAGGATCTTCCCTCCAATTAATGCCAGATAAAGCCACCCTCTGCTACATATGCAGCTGGAGCCATGTGTTTCCCCATGTGTACTCTTTTTTTTTTTTTTTTTGGTGGTTTAGTCAGTAAGAGGTTAGAGTGGGGGGTTGGTTGATAATATTGTTCTCACTATGATTTGCAAACCCCTCAGGTCCTTCAGTCCTTGCCCTAACTTCTCCATTGGGGTCTCCGTGCCCAATTCTGTGGTTGGCTGCGTGCATCCACATCTATATTGGTCAGGATCTTGCAGAGCCTCTCAGGGGACAGCTCTACCAGGCTTCTGTCAGCAAGCACTTCTTGGTATTAGCCGTAGTGTCTGGGATTGGTGTCTGCAGATGGGATTCATCCATAGGTAAGGATCTTCTTCTCCAGAATGTACCCAGTGAGAGAGGACACTCAATTATTTCATACATAATTATTTTCCGCGTTGAGACATGTAAGCCTTGACAAGTCCATCATTCACAAGTATGGTTTTCTAGAATATTATTAACTCAATGCAGAATTCTACTCACAGTATTCATTTTAATTAATAATGGTAACCAAATCTGTGGGTCATCAGTGTTCTTCAGATCACTGAATATGTGCTTTTTCTAGTTCTACTCAGCAAAAAGGTATGTCTCATACATTCCTGCCTAAAATATTTTTGATTTGCAGTGATACAGATGATGAGGCATAATAGAACCCCTATAATTTCTACATATGTGTGTGTGTGTGTGTGTTTGTGTGTGTGTTCTGTATATAGTACATCCTCTTTTCCCATCATAATGTAGTGAAGAGGCGGATTTCTGTTACATATGCATGTATTATGCATCTTGTATTACTATTCAAAGTTCAAAGCATCTATGCTCATTTTGAAATATATCTCATTATATTTGTTTTTTAGGGGTAAAATTTTCAACCAATTTCTAAGAGATATTTAATATCTCAGGCTTGGTAGCGCACGCCTTTAATCCCAGCACTCGGGAGGCAGATTTCTGAGTTCGAGGCCAGCCTTGTTTACAAAGTGAGTTCCAGGACAGCCAGGGCTATACAGAGAAACCCTGTCTCGAAAAACAAAAAACAAAAAAATGCTAATCTTTGAACCCGGTGTGGTGGCTCACACCTTTAATCCCAGCACTCCGGAGGCAGAGGCAGGCGGATTTCTGAGTTCGAGGACAAAGTGAGTTCCAGGACAGCCAGGGCTAGACAGAGAAACCCTGTCTCGAAAAACCAAAAAAAAAAAAAAAAAAAAAAAAAAAAAAAAAAAAAAAAAAAAAACCTCCTATTTTAGAAAAAAAAAAAAAAAAGAAAAAAGAAAAGAAAAATAAGAAGTGTCCGGCTGAGTGGTAAGCACTTTTCCTATATCCTAATCTTAGATATACAATGAAACCATGCATAAAAAGAAACAGACCCAGAAATATATATAATAATGAAGTATGAACACATGAATATATGTCATTGCCAATTATCTATTTGGATACTTTTTAATGTTTATCACTTCCTCAATTTCTGATATAAACTATGTTATTTGATTCTTATTGTAACACAGCAATGTAAAGCTAGGTCATTATTTAAAATCACTTAAGCAACATATTCTTAAGGAAGCATTATAGGAATAGCTACTGTATTTAAATATACAGTCTATTAAAAGTAGTACTATTATTATTCATTTTTGAAAATATATAAACATCTAATTAGAAGTGGAACATAAAGTTACAAGTTTAAAATATGATTTCAGACTGTATGTATATTCCTAAATACTGTAAAATTTTACAATATTATTGACATCATTCCTATCTATAAAGCAGCCAATTAGTGAAGCAGGTTAATGTTTTTGCACACTATCACTCAATAAGTAAAGGAGCTAAAACCACCCAGTGGAGGGGGGGCAGCATTTTCAACAAATGGTCGTGGTTCAACTGCCAGTTAACACATAGAAGAATGAAAATTGATCAATTCTTAACTCCCTGTACAAAGATTAAGTTTAAGTCAATCAAGGATCTCCAGATAAAACCAGATACAGTGAAACTAATAGGAAGTAAGTATGGAAGAACCTTGAGCACGTGAGTACAGGGGAAAATTTCCTGAAGAAAACTCCAATAGCTTATGCTCTAATATCCAGAACTGACAAATGGAACCTCATGAAATTACAAAGCTTCTATAAGGCAAAAGACACTATCAATAAGTCAAAAAGTCAACCAACAGACTGGGAAAAGATCTTTACCAACCCTCCAACTGATGGAGAGCTAATATCAAATATATACAAAGACCTCAAGGAGTTAGACTCTAGAGAACCAAAGAATCCTATTAAAAATGGGGTACAGACAACCACTCTTGATTGTATGATGGATCTCCGGTTGGGGCAGTCTCTGGATGGTCCATCCTTTGGTCTCAGCTCCAAACTTTGTCTCTGTAACTCCTTCCATGAGTATTTTGTTCCCTATTCTAAGGAGGAATGAAGTATCCATGCATTGGTCTTCCTTCTTCTTGATTTTCTTGTGTTTTGCAAATTGTGTCTTGGGTATTCTAGGTTTCTGGGCTAATATACACTTATCAGTGAGTGCATATCAAGTGAGTTCTTTTGTTATTGGGTTAATGGTGGTTCCTCAGAAAATTGGACATAGTACTACCAGAAGATCCAGCAATACCTCTTCTGGGCATATACCCAGAAGATGTTCCAACTTGTAATAAGGACACATGATACACTATGTTCATAGAAGCCTTATTTATAATAGCCAGAAGCTGGAAAGAACCCAGATGTCCTGCAACAGAGTAATGGAAATAGAAAATGTGGTACATTTACTCAGCTATTAAAACAATGAATTTATAAAATTCTTAGGCAAATGGATATATCTGGAGGATATCAATCATCCTGAGTGAGGTAACCCAATCACAAAAGAACTCACTTGATATGCACTCACTGATAAGTGTATATTAGCCCAGAAACCTAGAATACCCAAGACACAATTTGCAAAACACAAGAAAATCAAGAAGAAGGAAGACCAATGCATGGATACTTCATTCCTCCTTAGAATAGGGAACAAAATACTCATGGAAGGAGTTACAGAGACAAAGTTTGGAGCTGAGACCAAAGGATGGACCATCCAGAGACTGCCCCAACCGGAGATCCATCATACAATCAGCCACCAAACCAAGACACTATTACACATGCCAGCAAGAGTTTGCTGAAGGGACCCTGATATAGCTTTCTCTTGTGAGGCTATGCCAGTGCCTGACAAATACAAAGTGGATGTTCACAGTCATCTATTGGATGGAACACAGGCCCCCCAATGGAGGAGCTAGAGAAAGTACCCAAGAAGCTGAAGGGATCTGTAACCATATAGGTGGAACAACAATATGAACTAAACAGAACCCCCAGAGCTCGAGTTTCTAGCTGACTATGTAGCAGAAGATGGCCTAGTTGGCCATCATTGGGAAGAGAGGCCTCTTGTTTTTGCAAATTTACATGCCCCCGTACAGGGGAATGCCAGGGCCAAGAAGTAGGAGTGGGTGGGCAGGGGAGCAGGATGGGGGGAGTGTATAGGGGACCTTCAGGATAGCATTTGAAATGTAAATGAAGAAAATATCTAATAAAAATATGATTGGAAATAAAATGGGCACAGAGCTAAACAAAGAATTCTCAACTGAGGAATATTGAATATCTGAGTAGCACCTAAAAAATGTTCAACATCTTTAGTCATCAGGGAAATGCAAATCAAAACAACTCTGAGATTCCACCTCATAACAGTCTGAATGGCTAAGATGAAAAACTTAAGACACAGAAGATGCTAGAAAGGATGTGGAGAAAGAGGAACAGTCCTTCACTGCTGGTGGGATTGCAAGCTGGTATAACCATTCTGGAAATCAGTTTAGCAGTTCCTCAGAAAAGTAGACATAGTACTACCTGAGGATCCAGCTATACCACTCCTGGGCATATATCCAGAAGATGCCCCAACATGTAATAAGGCATTAATTATAATAGATAGAAGCTGGAAAGAACCCAGATGTCCCTCAATGGAATAATGGGGTACAGAAAATGTGGTACATTCACACAATGGAGTACTACTCAGCTATTAAAAACAATGAATTCATGAAATTCTCAGGCCAACAGATGAAATTAAAAAATATCATCCTGAGTGAGGTAACCCAATCATAAAAGAACAAAGATGATGTCCACTCAGTGATAAGTAGATATTAGTAAAAAAGCTTGGAATACTAACAATGCAACTCACAGACCATATGAACATCAAGAAGAAGGAAGACCAAAGTACTGATATACGCAGGTCCTTCGTAGAAGAGGGAACAAAATTCCCATGAGAGGAGATACATAGACAAAGTGTGGAGCAGAAACTGAAGGAAATACCATCCAGAGACTGTCCTACCTGGGGATCCATCCCACATACAATCTCAAAAAGCAGACACTTCTGTGGATGACAACAAGTGCCTGCTGACAGGATCCTGATTATAGCTGTCTCCTGAGAGACTCTGACAAATACAGAACTGGATACTCTCAGCCAACCACTGGACTGAGCACAACGTCTCCAATGGAGGAGCTACAGAAAGGACTAATGGAGCTGAAGAAGCTTTCAGCACCATAGGAGAAACAATAATATAAACTACCTAGTATACCCAGAGCTCCCAGTGACCAAATTCTTTCATGGTGGAACTCATGGCTCCAGCTGCATATGAAGCAGAGTATGGCCTTGTTGGACATCAATGGGAGGAGAGGCCCTTGGTCCTGAGAAGGCTCTATACTCCAGTGTATGGGAATGTCAGGATAGGGAAGTGCGATTTGCTGGGTTGGTGAGCAAAAGAAACGGAATGGGATAGGAGTTTTCAGAGGGGAAACCAGGAAATGGGATAACATTTGAAATGAAATAAGAAAATATCTAATTAAAAAATAGGAAAAACAATCAAACAAATAAAAAGAATGAAGCAGACAAAATCTAATCTTATTTTTTAATTTACATACTTCCATCACCAATTTATAACCAGTTATTAATAAAACCTATTGCATTGCAGAAACATGTGGGTATGAAATAACATAAACCCATTTGGGTCGATATGATTATAATACCTGGCAATTTTGCAATTCTTAAACTTGAGAGATTCTTATGCATTTTAATATATAAAACTATTATTTGGGGGGTACTTCTGATGTTTGCATAGATTAATCTTATTATGGCCATTGCCTTTCAATTTCGTTTTGCAATTTTGTATTTTTTTTCCATATAGAATTTGACAACTTTGAAATAGTAAATCCAATTGCAAAGCTTCTACAAAATGCTGGCAGAGTTCTGCTGTTATATACCAAATGTCAACAGAAAAGGAATTGAAATAATTTCTAAAATATAAATTGAGTCAAGCTGTAGAAATGTGAGTTCATTGGAGTCGATGAATATTAACTGAACCCTTATGCCATGCTGAGCACAATGCTAGGCACAGTGGGAGATAAGAAGAGCATAAAAGCAGCCACTGCCTTTAGGGGTTTCTTTTTCAATGGAAGAGGCAGGCACGTACAAACAATCTTAATATTAGCCAGACTGTTATAAGTGCTATAACAAAGGGACTGAGAAAGTGCAATAGGGATATAAAGCAAAGATATTAACTCCAACTGGGCGAACTTGAACAAACAAATAAACTCCACAGCTGGCGCAATGAAATGTGATTTCAAGGAAAAAAAAAAACTTTAGTTTTAATTGCTTTTAATATTATTAGGCATGTTGCCAAGAAGTCTTTCCTTCAATATCAAGTTATATCTGAGGAATATAAATTTTAGAAGTCTGGCTACTTATTTAGAGGCATAAAAATAAAATAGCCATTATGAATGTTACCTGCAGGATTAATTTTGACATCGTACTTGCTCTTCATTAGTGCAAACCAAACATGTGAGCTGAAGAAATAGCCTTGTAAAAGTCAGGATTGTTGTTTGTATAGATAGAAAGAGACAAAGATCTCATGATGCTATTGGCCTGATTTTCTCTTTTATGGTTATCCTTCGCAGTAATGTTTACTCTTACATCTATACATGATTCACTTGGCAAATGCTCACTAGCTTTTTCTTGGTATTGTGTTCTACATTGTTCCACTGATAACGTCAAAGAGGATGTTCTTTTCTAAGTTCATGAAGAAACACAGAAGTTCAGTTTTCACACCAAAGACAATAATGCACTGTCTTTGTCCACTAATTCCATCTCTCGTGAGAAGTTACCATATGATGTTATCACACCACTAGTAAATAATAGACAATAATGCACAATAATAGACAATAATGCACTGTCTTTGTCCACTAATTTCGTCTCTCATGAGAAGTTACCATATGATGTTATCACACCACTAGTAAATTTTAAACTCTACATTACCATTCCAATTTGTAAAACAGAGTGAGAGGAATGCCTACAATGTGTTTGTTGTAAGGTTGATCTGAGTTGTAAAAACATTCAGAATATTATTTGAAATGTATTCTCATAGAGCCAGAGTTAACTGTAATTCACTATATTCTGTGTTTTCTAGTTCATGGAAAATTACCAGATGTTAAAAAAAATGACAATGAAGAAGCATTCATAGGAATTCCTGTTTGAATTACAATGCCAAACTTAATACAAATAGTATAATAGCTTGGTCAATCACTAGCACTTAATTCCTAAGCACACCAGGCTACTGAGGCTGTACAGCTTATGCAAAAATACAAAAAATAAGTCAGGAACATTTGTTCAGTTTTTAAGCTAAAACAATTATGTGTGGTTATGTATTTGTCACTTGCACACTTAAAAATTACTGAATTACCAAATTAGTGAATTCAGATTCTAATATTTACTTTAGTGACCTCTGTAAACCATCACTAAAAATATAAATTGGAAAAATGGACAGAACATAATTTATAAATGTAAATGATAGAAACATGTATCTCTCATTTGCTCACTATATAGGTCAACAACTTTATTTTTCTCATTTTCTAACTTTTAACTTCACCAATTACTTTGCTTTTTGATACTTGAATACATCATAGTATGTGTTAGTTTTAGCCTGTGCACTGATTCTCTGCTGTCCACTTCAATCATAACCATCCTTACCAGCATGAATACCTGTAAAGAAATATTACCTTCCACCCTTCCAGCATGCAATTAGGAAGACAAGAAATGTCCTCTCTGACTTCCTACAGCTTATTCTCTACTTTCACATCCCATTTTCTGGAGTTTTGTCAGTATTTCCCCAAAGACATTGATAAATCTTTCTCTTTTCTTCTAATTTCCTTGCATTCCTCTTTTATATCATTCATAACTGAGTTATCCTATAGTTTTTCAACTATCATATCACTTATTAATTATAAGAAGGTCTTTGAGAGCTATGAATGATTATATTATAATTGTTATTTGAATTCTATATTTCTCTTCTTCAATGCTGTTCTTCAACAATATTTGATGGGTAAAAGAATGAGTGAGTGAATTAATGAATGAAAAGTTATGTTAGATATTAGGCTGCCATGCAACCAAGCTATGACAAAACACCATAATCTGTTAGAAACTAAAATTGACGGAAAGAATTAAATGGCTATGAATTTTAATGTTTTTAAGTAATAATGCATATATCTCAGTCACCCTTTAAGAAGCCTAGACTCAAATGTAATTCCATGTGTGAATTGCAGCATTCATTCCCGTCCCATTTACTTACCCTGAACTAGAAAGGCACCAAATGGCATGATTAGGACAGAGCTTGTGTTCAGAGACTTGTACATAATTCATAGTTTAAGTTTTACAAGTTTGCATAATAAATAGTTTAAATACTGCAGCAACAGAGCTGGAGAGGAAATTAGGATTCTGAATGAAAAAGTTAATTATACCTCTAAGGATCCTGGGCTTTTTGCAATACATTAAAAACAAGCTTAGACTATGATAATTTAGGCTAAAAGGAGATGAAAATGCAGAAGATTATGGGAGTGGTGATAACTGACAAGTTATCTTATTAAGTGGGGATAATTAGACTAAATTAATTTTAAAATTGTAGTAGTAGATTCTAGATCAACAATGGTGTAAATAATTTCCGGGGCTGATGATCTTGCAGCTGGAGACATTTCTGTTAGATGGACTGTTAACATTAATGGACCATTTTCTCTGCTTCAGCCATTCTATTCAAATAACCCAGTGGGTTAGAGCTGAAAAGTAGAATCCCAACCCTTTCAGCTCGGCTGCCAGAGCACATCAAAGAACAGGAAATCCTCATCAAGGAGAGTGATTTTTAACAAGAAAAAGATGGAAAAGATTTCACCCAATATATTCCTTTAATCACTTTTGCCTCCACTCATCCCTCACTCAGCTTAGGAAAATTAGAAAGAATAATCAGTTTTAATGCTCATTTGGGCATTTATTGTTAGTTGTGTTCCAAGTATGTGACATAATCTTATGTTCTTTAAATGATATAAATATAAACATGATCAAAAGTAATCCATTTGTGAGGTCTACCATTCATTTCCTGCAACGAATTGACTAGCCCAAGAATATACATTCAATAACCACTAATTATTTGCTCTGAAAACGACTAGAAAGGCTCTGGAGTCATGCTAAAACATCCAATACATAATTGCTGCTGGATCTTTTGTTGTTGATCTTTTGGTGGGAAAAAGGACAAAGCCATTGGCTAGGTCATAGCTTCTCAACCTGTAGCTCTCCATCCCTATACTAAAACACTATCTCCAAAAATATCTACATTATGATTCACAACAGTAGCAAAATTATAGTTATGAAGTAACAGCAAAAAAAAATAGTTTTGTGGATGGGAATGATATTAAAGTATCACAACATTAAAAGGTTGAGAACCACTGGCTTAGATATTTTGTAATCAAAGGAAAAGTTCAATGTCTACTTATTGAAATGGCTCAATATGTAAAAATCTCTTTTCTTTAAGCTTAATGAACCCACGTTGATATTTAGTATTCATGGCAGATAGAGAGAACTGATTCCTTGCTTGAAATATCCTTGGGATGTGCCCAGTTGGTGGAGGAAGTAATTCCCAGACAGGGCCTCCCACTTCTCAGAGGAGACGGGAAGGGAGGAAGGGGGAGGAGGATTTTTGTGAGGGGATACTTGAAGGAGAAGAGGGCTGATATTGGGATATAAAATGAATAAATAAATTAATTGTTTTTAAAAAAGAAATAATCCCTAAACACCATGAGTATGCAGTCTCATGCACACACACACACACACACACACACACACACANAGAGAGAGAGAGAGAGAGAGAGAGAGAGAGGAATAAATATTTAAATAAATCTAGGAAATTTAATATAAATGTGAGAATAACTTGATGTGTCATCAAGTAAAAACACTACCGAGCCTGGAGAGCTCAGTTCTATTTATAAGACCCACATAGCAAAAAGAGAAATGACTTCCATGATTTTCCTCTGACATTTACACTACACAAAAATGTGGATAAGCACTAACACACACACACACACACACACACACACACACACACACACACACACGCACACACAAACACACACACACACGCACACACAAATGCACACATCTTTCTAAATTTACAAAGATGGAATTGGTTAAAAGTTGTGATCTGCTTTTCTAGGTCATTATTGGAGTGT
Source organism: Mus minutoides (assembly GCA_902729485.2). Taxonomy (NCBI): domain Eukaryota; kingdom Metazoa; phylum Chordata; class Mammalia; order Rodentia; family Muridae; genus Mus; species Mus minutoides. The sequence goes on from LR749837.1 coordinate 804,984, forward strand.
TGTTTTAAAAAGAGAAATAAATGTTATCCCCTTTCCAGGTCTCCCCTTGGGAGACCCCCTTTTCCATTCCCCTTCCCACAGTCTCTATGAAGGTGCTCCCCCACCCACCCACCGAAATGAAACAAATGGAACAAATGAAGACCAAAGATAAATAAGATCAAAAAGAAAGAGGGCATGGATTTAGAATAGGAGTAGAAAGGTGTGGAAGGGATCTGAGCACAGGTAAGAAACAGAATGGGTGTGGGTAGGGGTAGCTGCTCAAAACACATTGAATTCATGTTACAAATTTCTCAAATAATCAATAAAAATAGATTTAATTTAAAAAAGAAATAAAAAACCCCATTATGTTTCAATTAGTATATACATTAATCAGCTTGAATTTGCTATGAAATTACTAATGACTGTGTGCCCACTGAGAAAATTAGGAATATTTTTAAGTTATTTGAAAGACACATTAGTAATAGAGATAACACAAGCTTTTCAGTAGTTCCCATGTTATGTCTTTGGAAAGTTATTTCTGTCCACATCTTTGCTGACGGGATAGATCCCATAGCTTTGAACTCCAGTGTGGAGCAGGCACACTTCGCTGAACATGTGCTTGGATATTACAGTTTCTCTGCAATAAACAGCTGTTTCTACAAAAACATGTGAGGTGTGAGATAACTTAGTGGGAAAACATATACTCAGTCAAACTCTAACATTTAGAAATATGTTCTAGTAATTTAAATATGGCAGCTGATACCTTGGTGTTTCTATCAGCTTATACTCAATTTATCTCCAATAGCTACTGACATTGCACTCCCTGATGGCTATTTTGTACAATGTAGCCATCAGTATCTCATATGGGCATTAACATTTCTTTATTTTTGCCTCAAATAGGTGCAATTTTAACATATGTGCTAGAACAACACTGCAAGAACTTTCAAACCACTTAAAGTGAACCCAGGAATTGAATATGTACAAGATTCCCATCACTTGTATCCCACACAGCTTCTTTAAGTGTATTTCCTATTGTTTCCTATCCTGAGCACCTGATTTCAGACATATTTCTTTAATCATCCCAAACATGTGTCTGTACAAGGACACAGTTTTCATATTAGTTTCATGTTAGTCCTTCAATTCATGTATCTTCTCTCTGATATTTGTCTCACTCCTTCACCTCCTAAAAGGCTTTCATCAGTCCTCTGCCTCTTAATGAGACCTTCTGTGAACTTTTATTGAAAACTGATAACATCAAACCCCCACCTATGTCATGGCTTGTGACCTGTGGCTATTGGCTTGTTATAAGATTAACCTCAACACCAGCAGATTATTTTTTATGTGTATCTGTAAGAAAAATAGAACTTATTCTTGGTGTTATTTTGCTTATCTGTATTATTGCTAAACCATGAAAATGGTCTGAATATTGGGTGAATATTCAAGTAATTTAATGGACAAAATGCATACACAGTTAACATTAAATGTTTACCTTTCAGAGGCAACTATGAACCTCTAGATGTAAGTAGAACACATGTAGCTGAAGAACACATACAACAATATGAACTAACCAGAAGCCCCAGAGCTCATGTCTCTAGCTACATATGTAGCAGAAGATACTCTAGTCAGCCATCATTGAGAAGAGAGGCCCCTTGGTCTTACAAACTTTATATGCTCCAGTGCAGGGGAACACCAGGGCCAAGAAGTAGGAGTGGGTGGGTAGGGGAGCAGAGATTGGGAGGATATAGGGGACTTTCAGGACAGCATTTGAAATGTAAATGAAGAAAATACCTAATAAAAACTTGAAAAAAATAGCAAATAAACAAGTTTTCTTATTGTAATCCAAAAATTGAAACAATTCTGTGTCCTACTGTGGGAGAATTGCAGATTCTTGCTCTCAGAGCTAGAAAAACAAGATAGTTTTGCAGGACTCATATGCTGTGCTTCCTATTCTGAGATACCATGAAAAACTTTCAACTCTCTTATAGTTACTATTAAACTCCAGCATCTATCTCAATAATTTGTTTTATATTCAGTCTTTACTCTTTATAAACAGAATTTTTGTTTGTTTGTTTGTTTGTTTGTTTTGTGTTGTGTTGTGTTTTGTTTTGTTTTGAGACAGGGTTTCTCTGTATAGCCCTGGCTGTCCTGGAACTCATTTTGTAGACCACACTGGCCTCGAACTCAGAAATCCACCTGCCTCTGCCTCCCAAGTGCTGTGATTAATGGTGTGCGCCACCACTGCCCAGCACAGTTATTTATTATTTATTCTATGTGTATGTACACTGTAGCTATCTTCAGACACACCAGAAGAGGGCATCAGATTTCATTACAGTTGGTTGTGAGCCAGTATGTGGTTGCTGGGAATTGAACTCGAAACCTCTGGAAGAGCAGCCAGTGCTCTTAAGCACTGAGCCATCTCTCCGGCCGAGAATTTTAAAACAAAGCATTACTTCTATGCAGTACAGATTCTTTTCTATATGGCAAATGCTTAATCTGGCAGTTCCACATATATTATCTTATTGGCTCTTCCTATAATTTTTTTATTATAAACTTTGTTATTACTATTTTGAAGAAGTAAGAATCTCCAAGAATTTATTTATCAGAGTCACACAGGCAAATCTAGAATTGAAAAGCAGACACTTTGAGACCAAAAACATGATTCCTTTCATTCTCAATGGTGTCTTCTCAGGGTTTTTAGACCTTTTGTCAGGGTGACAAGCGCATAATTCCTAATTTACATCCTGGTGATGATTCTTAAATCCATACAATGTCTGTTCCTTCACCTGATAGTAGGTTCTAAAATATTTAATTTGCTGCCTTCAATTTCAATGAAACCACAAAGCTAGAAAACAATAAATACCATTGTTTTTTATCTTCAGAAAAATACCTCTTTGATTGTCTTTCCCCATCTCTCCTTTCCTGTAAGTAACTAGGTGGTCATGGCTGCCAATACATCAAAGTGTTCAGTAGCCAATTACAAGGAGATGAAGCAGACATCTGACAGGAAAGAACATCCTTTGGCCCTTGATAGACAGTGGAACTGCAATTAAAGGGATGATTTATGGCTTAAAGGAAGGGGCAGCAACTTATGTCATGAGCACATATACATCTGTATATACACAATGCGTTCTTCTAAAAACCAAAAAAATATACTATTTCACACTGAAATTCCTCATTCTCAGTACTCACACAAATACTGCAAACAGATTGCTCAAGGACACATAGACTATCATATTTGTATGTCTTCAACTATACTCCAATTCTTTCTGGGGCAATGTATAGGATATATCCTTCAATGTATTGGCCTTATTTCCAAGACTCTTCATTATTTAAGTATCTCCTAAGCCACACATACTATGCACAATGTTCAACTTAAAAGTTCACTCTTCTGTAAAACATTAAACTCCCTTCAGCAATTAATTCTTTTCCTTTGCTAGCTTCTTATAAAATGAAGTATCGCTTAATAGCCATCTTCACTATCTGGGAAGTTGTAATTAGGATATTGTTTATCTAGCTTGTGTATTTCTAGATGAAAAAGTCAAAGCTATCCATGATCAGTAAATAGGAACATGCTGACATTCCCTCTCTAGACAGCATTATCATTATCTAAGTTTCTAGGAGTTTGAGCCCCCAGGGTGGTGGACAACTGTAATAAAATCACCATTAGCAATGTTTTTCTCTGAGATATCCAATAGGATTGAATGAAAGTAAAGCAGTAATAGGAAACAGAGACAAAAGCTCCCTTCATAAACTTTAAAATGTTCAATCCAGCAACCCCCAGAGGCACTGCTGCCTTATTTGTCAATAGGGAGATATTAAACCAACCAACCAATGAACCAACCAACAAACAAACTACTACAAGAAAATTCAGAAACAATAATTCACACTTGAAAGCAGCCTTTCTTGTGAAGTTTAATTAGAACACTTAGTGTGTCTCACTGGTGAGACTTTCCGTCTCTGGCTTTAATGTACCTCTAGTTTTAAAATCCACTCAAGAATAAGGGCCCAATGAGCTACCCACTGATATTTTTTTTTTTACCTTAAAATAATTAAAGACTAAAGTATCAGTATTAAGGTGAAATAGTTAGTGTTGGCCCCAACTCTTGTCTCCAGTAAAGTAGGCTTAAAAACATAAGAATATCTAGAATCTTCTCAGTAGCCAACTGTTTATGCTTTCTTTGCTTTTACTTAGCCTGCTACATATATAACAATTATGTGGAAATAGTCATGTTAAGCTCGGATAAATATAATTTCATTTATACCTATTCTACTGAGCCAGGAAATTGTCATGTTTGTCCTGTGAGCCAGGCTTTTGACCAACTGAGTCTATACTCTTGCTCATCAGAAGTATATTAGAGCTATGATATTGTACTGCCAGGACTAAATCCATTGCTTTTTGTTTAATCTTAAACCTTCTTTCCTGTGCTAAGGTTCTTTTTTTCTCATAATGCAAGGAACTACAATTGAGTCATGACTCCAAGAAACAGGTTATGTGGAATTTAAATATTTTTGTCTTCTTTGCTAACAAATAAGGTCTTCTACCTCTTTAGAGAAAAAGAAAAGTATCACTAAACTGCGAATGATCCAAATGAGACCAGATTTGTAGTGTTCTTGGGAGCCTTTTGATTTGGTTTAAATTATACATTCATCTAACTCAGTATTAGGCTGCAGATCATATCTTAGCACCCCTACTATTTGTGCTATTTCATACCACAGTGAATAGATCTAGAAAAGAGACATGACAGTCTGGGAAAGGTACGCATGGTAGTTCCTTTATTTCTGAATGATCTTACCTATCTTTCTCTTCCTTTAGTGAAAGTCTAAGCTTGTCAAGAGTGAGCAGAGGAATAAGACTGGTCTTCCTAACAATGTTAAAGGTTCATTAAAGCCAAAGGTAGAAAGAGCCAGTTGGTATAAGGAGTCATAAAGCAGCATATACTATAGTGGTGTATGAGTGATTATGAACATAGACTATAAGTTTAGATGACTATTCAAAACCAAGATTTGCATTTACCTTATCATTTCATCACCAAGAGCTCTACAGTTTTTATTTGCAAAATTTAGATTATATTTAGTGACACTGTTACTGAACTATAATGAACAAAATTTTATCAGAAAATTGTTTTAGACATATGAACCCTTTAGTAATTTTGCTAAACATGTCATAAGAAGGAATATTAGAAAGAGGAACAAGACCACAGTGCAGGGGACTGTGGAATGTGTGGAATGTGAAACTTCTATTGACTAAAGTGTGGAATGTGAAACTTCTATTGACTAAAGTGTTGTATGATGACATTCCCACAAGCAATATGGAATAATTGATCTTATTTAAAATATGAAGGCAGGGTGGTACCCATTATAAATCATATCTACCTTAAATTATTTTCATCTTGTTAGACTCAAGTGGAGATAATACCCAAATAATTTGGAATATTAAGGAATGAAGTGGTCAGAAGATAGAATGCTATTTTTGTTCTATTATTTCCTCAACTGTTGCTTAAGAAGAAAATGTTTTTGTAATATTTATATTTTTAAAAATAGATTTTTATTAATGTGATTTTGATATATTTTAGTGCATACAGAGTGCATATTACACTGTGCATTTAGACTGTAACGTTCTAATTTGCATATATGTATACATCACTGTTTTAAAGGAGACTTTTTCATGTTATTGCCTACTTTCATCTCTGATAGCATCAGTAGCAGCATTGAATTATCTTTCAGCCAGCTTCAGATCTTTGTGTTTTAGCAGGAACCACTATTAAAAATATTTTGTCAAAAATTTCTTTTTTCACTATTAAGATATAGTGGCACAACATATGCACCCAAATGTTAAGCATAGTTTTGGTGGTTTGAATATTCTTCGTACATAGGGATTAGGATCGTTCATGTCCCTAGCATCATATGTAACAGAAGATGGCCTGGTCAGCCATCATTTGGAGGAGAGGTCCCTTGGTACTGCAATCTTTATATGCCCCAATACAGGGGAATGCCAGGGCCAAGAAGTGGGAGTGGGTGGGCAGGAGAGCAGGGAGGGGGGAGGGGGAAGGGGACTTTCGGAATAGCATTTGAAATGTAAATTAAGAAAATACCTAATAAAAAAAAAAAAAAAAAAAAGGAGTGTGGTCTTGCTGAAGGAAGTGTATCTCTGGTTGACTTGGAAGCTTTACCTAGTGTGGAAGAGTCAGCCTGCTATTTGGCTTCTTTTGGATGAAGACTTAGAACTGTCAGCTCCTCCAGTCCCACATCTGTCTGGATGCTGCCATGCTTCCACCTTGATGGTAATACACTGAACTCTGAACCTGTAAACTAGTCCCAATTAAATGTTGTCCTTTATAAGAGCTGCCATGATCATGTTGTCTGTTCACAGCAGTAAAACCCTAACTAAGACACTCATATATATTTTTTTTTTTCTTATAGTTATTCTTCTTTTAAAAATGATATACATTGTGGGCAGTACTTTGATGCTTCATTTTCTAAGTTTTGCTCTATGTAGATTATTTAAATTTATCTGTACAGTTCATTGAAAAGCATTTTTTACTTCTATATAATATTACACTATGTAGAACCATGTAAAATATTGTTCACTGTAAAGCTTTTCAGAGCATAGATAAGAATTCAACCTTACCACTTTTGCAGTGACTCATATCTTCATTTTCTTTATTCCATATCTCTCTATGTCCAAACAAACTTACATGATTGGAAAACCAACCTTTTCCTGAATATGTGTCAGAAAATTTTAGAAACAGGTTTTAATTTAGTATCTAGTTGTTTTTGCTGCTGCTGCTGTTATTGTTGATGATAATTTGTTATTTTGGACTGTAATATAAAATTCAGTCTTACTCTCTGGACCATCTCTTCACTAGATCAACATTTCTTTCTTCTTCTCTTCCTCTGCCATTTCTCTCTCCTACTTCCTTTTTTGTTTGTTTGTTTGTTTGTTTGTTTGCTTTTGCTTGTTTGTTTTGTTTTGTTTTGTTTTTTTTTGGTTTTGGTTTTGGTTTTGGTTTTGGTTTTGGTTTTGGTTTTGGTTTTGGTTTTAGTTCTTTCCAGACAGGGTTTCTCTGTATAGACCTGGCTGTCCTGGAACTCACTTTGTAGACCAGGCTAGTCTCGAACTCAGAAATCTGCCTGCCTTTGCCTCCCAAGTGCTGGGATTAAAGTCGTGTGCCACCACTGCCTAGCTTCCTATAATCTGTGATTTCTTAGTTCCAACACCAAGAACTATACCATTCTCTAAGAACATCTAAATGTATTTTGGATTTTGGCTATAAATTTTCATTTATTTTAAATATAACATCTCTCTCCTAATCTCTCTCTGTCTGTCTCTGTCTGTCTCCATCTCTGTCTCTGTCTCTCTGTCTCTCTGTCTCTGTCTCTATGTCTCTCTTTCTGTCTCTCTCTCTCTCTCTGTGCGTGTGTGTGTGTGTGTATATCTTGGTGTGTGTGTGTATCTTGGTGTGTGTGTGTATCTTGGTGTGTGTGTGTGTGTGTGTGTGTGTGTGTGTGTGTGTGTGTGTATCTCATTATGTCAAAGAAGTACTAGGTATCATTCAAGATTAATTTTAAAGTTGTAAACTGGGACTAGAGAAATATTTCAGTTGTTAAACGAGCTGGTTTCTCCTTTAGAGGTCTTAGGTTTAATTTCCAGCACATACCTGGCAGCTTAGAACTATCTCTAACTTTAGTTCCTAAGCATCTGCCACCTTCTTCTGGGCAGCACAGATATTGCATGCACATGGTTTGCAGGTGTGCTTACAGGCAATACTCACACATAAAATAGAAATAACTTGAAGAAAATATTAAAGTAAAGTAGACTCCTGATGATTGGGACTAAACTGGATATTATAATACATAATATCTGGTGAATTGCTGATGTATTTGTTAGTTTTTCCTTTTTTATTATATTAAAAAGAAGCCTGACTTCCTGTCCATATCCTACCAGGTCAAAGGCCCTATTTTCTTCTTCATTTTCTATCTTCAAGTCTCCACATTATCACTCATGTCTTCCATCCCTGTGTCTACTTGAGCCTCTGGTACATTAAGATAGGCCTAGTGACAGTTGCAAAACTGAGCAGAGCTAAGACACCTGAAACTCCCTTTCATTGGCTCTGCTGAGAAATCACTATGATCTTTTCTGATGACTGCATAGCAAATTGGATTTACCTTTTCAATTTTGCATTATTCTTGTGTTATTGAGATTATGATGAAAAATAAGATAATAACATCAATTAGCCTCTGGATGACTAATGGTCCCTTAAATTGATTTTGAACAATCAATTTGAACATCTTCCCATGGCCAAATTAGAATAGGGAGGGACAGAGAGTTTCCACACAGATTAGAAAAAAATGATAAAACCTTATCAAGCACTAACAATGGTGTGGAAGTTCCCTCAGGTTTTGAAATGATGATGGCAGACACAGCTGCTTATCCTTTCACTCTGAAAATGAGAAATTCAAAAATTGGCTAGAATTTTTTATTTCTTTGTTGGTTATTTCAAGGTTAAAGATACTTTTAACACAGTAAACATATGCTATATTATAATTTTAGTACATCTCAATATGCCAGCCAGCTTCTATTGAACCTTCGTAAGCTGAAGTGTAATATTCAGCCTTGACCATAGATTACTAGGCTCACTGTGTACCAGTGTTTTTATACAACTTTCATCCACCAAGTGAGTGCTGTCCCTAATTATACCTGGTATTATATTCTTACTACATCCTCTTAAAATGAAGTCTTAAAATCTAAAGATACAATTTGCAAAACACAAGAACATCAAGAAGGAAGACCAGCTCGTGGATATTTAGCTCGTGGATACTTCATTCCTCCTGTGAAGAGGAAACAAAATACCCATGAAAGGAGTTACAGAGACAAAGTTTAGAGCTAAGATGAAAGGATGGACCATACAGAGACTACCCCACCACGGGGGATCCATCCCATAATCAGTTATTAAACCCAGACACTATGGCATAGGACAGCTAGTGCCTACTTAAGGGACCCTGATATAGCTGTCTCGTACAGAAGTGGATGCTCATAATCATCTATAAGAGTGAACACAGGGCCCACAATGGAGAAGCTATAGATAGAACCCCAGGAGCTGAAGGGGTCTGTAACCCTAGAAGAGGATCAACAATAGGAACTAACCAGAACCCCCAGAACTCGTGTCTCTAGCTCCATATGTAGCAGAAGATGGCCTGGTCGGTCATCATTGGGAAGAGAGGCCCTTTGGTACTGCAATCTTTTTTTTTTTTTTTTTTAATTTTTTTTTAAAGATTTATTTTTTATTTTATTATATGTGTAAGTACACCGTAGCTGTCTTCAGGCGTTCCAGAAGAGGGTGCCAGATCTCATTAAGGATGGTTGTGAGCCACCATGTGGTTGCTGGGATTTGAACTCATCACCTTTGGAAGAGCAGTCGGGTGCTCTTACCTGCTGAGCCATCTCACCAGCCCAAATAAGGGCATTTTTTTTTTTTTTTTAGATTTATTTTACTTATTATATGTAAGTACACTGTTGCTGTCTTCAGACACTCCAGAAGAGGGCGCCAGATCTCGTTACAGATGGTTGTGAGCCACCATGTGGATCCTGGGATTTGAACTTATCACCTTCGGAAGAGCAGTCGGGTGCTCTTACCCGCTGAGCCATCTCACAAGCCCCGGTACTGCAATCTTTATATGCCCCAATACAGGGGAACGCCAGGGCCAAGAAGTGGGAGGTGGACAGGGGAGCAGGGAGGGGGTGGGGGGAGGGGACTTTCAGAATAACATTTGAAATGTAAATTAAGAAAATATCTAATAAAAAATGGAAGAAAAAAATCTAATGGTAAGTATAAATGTGGCTTATATTTGGACTCCTAGAATATATGGTGGAGTGAGGAGAGACATGAAAAATGAGGAAAAAACTATATTTTTGGTGTATAGAAATTTAATAGATGAAAAACAAACAAACAAATAAACAATCTGGGAAGCAGCGGTGCACGCCTTTAATCCTAGCTCTTGGGAGATAGAGGCAGGTGAATTTCTGAGTTCCAGGCCATCCTGGTCTATAGAGTGAGTTCCAGGACAGCCAAATCTATCCAGAGAAACCCAGTCTTGAAAACCAAAAACAACAACAAAATAAAACCCCAGAATTTTCATGGATGGACTGGATTCCTGGCAGTAAAAGCCCTATTTCTTTCTTTAAAAAATAATCACCTCTTTAATATTTTCTATGATGTTTTTTCTAATAACATTAATGATTTCTGAACAGTTTTGAGAGTTCCCACCACTCCTTTATGTTCCTAACCAGACTGGGTTCTTTTCCATATATTGAACCAATACAGAGATATGCAACCAATGTTTTAATAAGCAAATATGTTATTATATGAAAGATAAATTCTCTATGCAAGGCACCGAAACAATTTCTTTTTTAAAAAGTATGAATAGACTAATAATCTGCATTGTCTTATTATTTTTTTAAGTTTCTTTTTTTTCTCTTTATTAGATATTTTCTTCATTTACATTTCACATGTTATTCAGAAATTTTCCCTTACCCTCCACAAATTATTGTCTTAAACTTACTATGAACTTGTGGAATGTAAAATTGCTTTAAAGCCATGTGATAATCCTGAGAAGTAAAAAGTAATAACAACAACAACAACAACAACAACAACAACAACAAAAAAAAAAGTTTGAATAGTAGGAGTAGAACAGGTAGCAAGGAAGATAGGCTTTAGGACCAAAACCCATAACAAGTTCTATAGCTGGCTTATATTAGAGCTGTTAAGTAAAGATAGTTATTTCTTTTGCATGGGATTTGAAGCTTCCTTCACAGAGAAAGTATTCTGGATCAGGATTCTTAGGAATGTCAAGTTCAGATGTTCAATGAAACTACCCAAATCTTACAGATCTTTGTGACATAAATTTAGGTCCCCAAATTCTGTAGCCTCTGAAATTTGAAACTGTGAGGAAATTTATTCAAGCTCCCAGTGTGCTTTCCCTTCTATTGTTTGAGGCCCTAGCCTACCCATTTCTGATTATCACCTGTCTGGTGCCTTTCACTTGTATTGTTTGAGGCCCTAGCCTACCCGTTTCTGAGTATCACCTGTCTGGTGCCTTACATCTGGTGAGTATTTCACACTATGTAAGCTGAACATCATTCCCTCTCCATTTCTGTCACATGAGTGCATGTGTGCGTGCATGCACACACACAGTCAAATACATAAGGAAACACATATTATTACTTTTTATTATTTGTATTTATTTTACATGTACATTAATACTATTTATTATTATCTTATTTCACTAAAACTTTCTAGTGAAAATTTTATGAAGCTACAATGTTTTACATTTCTGTAATTAAACCACATGAAATATTAAATAGAATGCTTATAAACTTTCTTCATGGTGCTGGAAAATGGAAAGAGTATGTATTGCTTTTTCAGAATACATGAGTGTGGCTGTCATCACACACATTGGGTGGCTTACAAATGCCTGTAATTCCAATTCCAAGGGATCCAATAATTTGTTTCCTTTGGAAGTTGCAATCTTGTGTACATACCTTATATACACAAATAAGCAATTAGGAAATAAAAGTAAGTTTTAAAACATAAACTGTTGTTAGGGCTGAGGAGATGATTTATGGACAACACCTGAGAACATGAACCAAATAAAGCCAGGAAGAACAGATCGATATTCCTAGGTAGCATAGGAAGCAGAAACAAGAGATCCTCACAAACATGAAGTAGCTAATATGCCATGTGCAGCTACAGAAAGAGATCCTACTTCAAATATGTAAGAAATGAGAACTGATAACCAAGGTTGTTCTTTTACTACCCCACGTATGCACTTTCGCTTGTATGTGTCTGCACTCATATAGACATACATGCAAACACACATATTCAATATTTATAAATACATACATATATACATACATAATGCATGTAAATGAAGAAATTCCTTTTGTTGCTTGATTAAGGAATTTTCATATCTGCTTTACCTATCAAGGTATATAGTCCGACATTTTCTTGGAGGATTCTGACTTCTTTTTTTCTATATTGTAAGATGATGAGTGATCTTTGCCTAGAATCTCCTTCTGAATCACCTTCATGTCCACTCTTCATTTCTCAATTCATTAATAATATCTATCTTGCTTAGAATACATTGAGAAAGAATGAAGAGTTTATTTTATTTGTTATAATAGAACTGAAATGTTACAGCAGAAATAACTGGAAACATTTTAAAGTGTTTAAATATTGTACTTGTCTAGAAATTCATCAGTTCGTGCCTTAATGAATATTGTCTTAGTTAGGGTTATACTGCCATGAAGAGACACCATGACCAAGGCAACTCTTATAAGGACAACATTTAATTGGGGATGACTTACAGGTTCAGAGGATCAGTCCATGATGATTAAGGCAGAAATACGCCAGTATCCAAGCAGGAATGTTGCAAGCAGACTTGAGAATTCCACATATTCATCTGAAGACTGTTAGCAGAATACTCACCCCAAGAGTAAGAGTATTAAAGTTCACACCCACAGTGACATACCTACTCCAACAAGGCCACTTTTACATTAATATTCAAGACCATATATCATATTTTAGGTGGAATAAAATGAAAGTCTACGCCATTAAAAAGAAACTATGATGCATAGCATAATGTTAAGTACATCCAATGAGTAGAGTGAGGTATGCAGGCTAAAGACTACTCATTTTCATGTCATTCATATACACACCACTTCATGTATGATGAGGGAAGGCATAGAATCAATACAAGTGGAGCAGACTCTGATTAATTGCCAAGGGTAGAAAAAAAAATCACAGAAAAATTGGCTCTCCTTTCCTCCTGCACTTTAACTACAGTAGCCTGTGAACCTCTTCAACTCCACAATTGTCTTGGCAATACTTAAATTAAAGGATGATTAAAATATACATAATATAAAAATATGTGTTCCATATGCTTTGGAGTATATTTTTCTAATCTTATGTGACCTCCAGGTCAACATTAAGTTATTGATATTTTATTCCCATTTTTTAGATTACACACAAAGCTAAAACAGATCAAAGATATGAATTGACTTGCTCAAGGTCACAGAAATAATAAACGTCAAAGCAAGAATTTAAACCTTGCTTTCTGATCTTTAGTTCATGATTCTTTCCACAGGAAGAATATATTGCTAAAATATTAGATCCAATGTGTATGTTAGAGATTATTTTATCCTAGAATAGAAGATACATTTGAAATAATGTGCCAAACCTAATCATTCAGCGCTGCTTAGAGTGTGTGCTTAGAATTGGGATATCCACAGTAGAAAAAAAAGCAGTGATTGATTATTAATGTCTACCATGGGCACATATGCCAGATACATTCCAGCCTGTGCTTATTTATTTCCTTTCAATTTTGCCAGTAGAAAAAAAAAAATGAAACTGAGAGATTTTTAAGTAACTGTGGAAGAGTGCTTAGAACCATGTTTGAAGAAACATGACCATGACACTATGTCACATGACTTCATAACTACTGCTCTTGACATTAACCAAGTTCTTTCCCTGGAGTTCTGGGAGATGTACAAAACCACCCACTTCTCTGAATTGCTTTCTGCCCCCTTTCCTCCCTTCTGTAATGTGAGAGTACATTGAGCTTTGTTTTCTTAAGATTCTTAGTTTCTGAGGAAAAAAAAAAAACAAAAACAAAAACAAAAACAAAAAAACTATGGCCAGTGATTGACAGGCTCTGACTGATGATGTGGCAATGGATGAGCAAACACAGAAGGGTCAAGTAACAAGCAGATGTGCTCAACTCATAGTAAGCAATGTGGGGTCCTCTTTCCTGAAGCGCTTTGGTCTAGTCATCTCAGACGCATCATGCAATTTTTCATTGGTGTTTGGTAACCACAGAAGCTGGACCTTCAAATGAGGAGACTCAGATTGAAGATTATTATTGTCATAAGAATGACCTCCATGCATAAATAGAGTGAAAGAGCATACAGTTAAAACAAGGTGGAAATTTGAAGACTCTATCTAGACAATTCATTCAGCAAATTATTTTACGGTAGCTCCTAACTCATGTGTTGCTGGCAAATTAAATGAGACAATGCTCATAAATTACTTAGTGCCTGGAAATGATAGTTTCTCAATGAAGAATAAATAATAATATTTTAAAAATCTAAAATAGTGGAAGAATCTGCTCTAATACATATGTCTCTGAATCATATTTTCCCTCTGAATCACCTGCTTGACTGGCCTAATTGTATTTTCTTTGTAGACAGGCTTTTTAACATTCTCTTCCGCTCTGTAATGGGGAACAACTTTAGTTGGAACTGGGAAACTCTTATACCGCTTTTTGTTTCACTGAACAAGGACATCTTATTAAAGTTTCTATTTTTCACAAATCTGACTCAGGAGAATTTTCAGGCTAGAATTGCTATTTATGAAAATGAGTCACAGAGAGGTTAAGTGTTTAGCTCCAAGTCACACTGCTCACCAGTGCTGAGCAATGATAAGGAATAGCATTTCTTAACTAACACCTAATTCAATGCATTTTAGAATGTTTGCTCTTTACATTAGTGTGAAAAAATATCACTGTGACTTGGCCTTTTGTCTGCATTTCTTTAATCTTTTTCTCCTGTATCAATTTTTGGCTCCAAACTAATCATTATTTAGGAAATCCTTTCATAAATTCAACTGTTGATCATTTAAACTGGAATAATCACAACTGTTCTACATTACTAGCACATGATGTAGACTGTCTACCCCAACCATATTTTTAAGCAGATATTTTCCCCAAATCATCGATTCATGCTTAAAATAAAAGGATATTGCTCTCCTAAACTAAAAGAATATATTCTGAATATCATTATATACCCATGTGTTTGACACAGATATACTTAATTAGTGTCATTAGGTCACACTCTGGAAAGAGAAACAAGGTCTATATAGGCTTGTGGCTAAGTTTTCTTTGGCTAAGAGGTTCCAGAAGAGGGCTTCATTTTCTTGTATTGGATATTAATTAGATTATCTGGGTATGAAGCTGTGGTGACTAATATTTATTGTTAACTGTATAGAGTCTAGGATCAACCAGGAAGTAACTTTCTGGACACATCTATGAGTTTGTCTCTAGATATGGCTAATTGAATTGAGAAAACCCACTCTAAATGCAGGCAGAACAATTTCATGTTTTGGGTCCTGGTCTGAATAGAAAGGTGAAAGCAAGCTGAACACTATAACAGTTGATCTACAGTATTGTATACAGCAGGCATTGTGGACTCAGACTCAAGGCAAGTTCCTCATCCTGACCTTTGTTAGTATGTAATTACTTAATATTTTATTATTCAGAACCCATTAATTTATTTTGCTTTATTTTTCTGCCAGTATATATGACTCTTATGTAAAAGTATACATTTTAGTATATATGCTTATAATAGATAGATAGATAGATAGATAGATAGATAGATAGATAGATAGACACATATGTATACTTATATATGCTTTTACATGTGTAAACATACATATATACATATATGGAGCTTTTGACTCTTTTTAATTTTTTGTTAGATATTTCCTTTATTTGCGTTTGAAATGTTATCCCCCTTCCTGGTTTCCCCTCCACAAATCCTCTCTCCGATCCCCCCTAACCCCCTTGCTTCTATGAGGGAGCTCCCCCACCAACCCACCCACTCCCTCCTCTCTGTCCAAGCATTCTCCTACAGGAGGGCATCCAGTCTCCACTGAACCAAAAACTTCTGCTCCCATTGATGCAATCCTCTGCTACATAAACAGCTGGAGCCATGGTTCCTCTATTTGTACTCTTTGGTTGATGGGTTAGTTCCTGGGATCACTGGGGAGGGAGTCTGCTTGTTTGATATTGTTGTTCTTACTATGGGATTGGAAGCTCCTTCAGCTGCTTCAGTCTTTCCCCTAATTCCTTAATTGGGGTCCCCATGCTCAGTGTGATAGTTGGCTGTGAACACTCACATCTGTATTGGTCAGGCTCTGACAGAGCCACTCAGGGGACAGTTATATCAGGCTCCTTTGAGCAAGTGCTTTGTGGCATCAACAATAGTGTCTGGGTTTGGTGTCTACAGATGGGATGGATCCCTAGGTGGGGCAGTCTCTGGATGGCCTTTCCTTCAGTCTCTGCTCCGCTCTTCGTCCCTGAATTTTCTTTATACAGGAACAATTCTGTGTTAATATTTTTGAGATGGGTGGGCGGCCCCATTCCTCAACCGGGGGGCCGAGTCTAACCTCTGGAAATGGTCTCTACAGGTTCTCTCTCTTCTTGGTTATGTATTTCAGCATATGACATCCCCATTGGGTCTTCCTCTTGTTTTCCTGGCACCTAGGACTTTCTGTGGCTACCACCAGTTCCACATCCCCCACTGCTACACACCTAAATTCAATTTACTGACCCTCTCTACTTCATCCCCTTCTCCCACACCTCATCCTGCCCCCCCTTTTCCCACCCACTCTGAGGTCCCTTCCTTCCTCTACCTCCCGTGATTATTTTTTCCCTCTGTTTTTTTTTTTTTTACCATTGCTAATTTTTTTTTATTAGATAATTTCTTCATTTACATTACAAGTGCTATCCCAAAAGTTGGTCTTCCTTCTTCTTCTTGAGTTTCATATGGTCTGTGGGTTATACTTTGGGCATTGTGAGCTTTTTTCCTAATATCCACTTATCAGTAAGTACATACCATGTTCTTTTCTGCCTGGGTTATCTCACTCAGGGTGTTATTTTCTAATTCCATCCATTTGCCTTTGAATTTCATGAAGTCATTTTGTTTCATTTTCTTTATCTTTAGTGTAAAACTCTGAGGATTCAAGGCACTGAATCTATATCTTCTGAAAGGTTGAGTCAAAGAATCTGACCAATTTAGAGTTGCTTAACAAACTGTTTAACAAACAAATTAATGAAATAGGAGATATATAAATAGATGGTCATTAACAAATTAGTGGGCTAAAGGTTGCCCAAGCCAATTTGGTTCTGGACTAACTGCATTCCAACATCTCCATGCAAATGATGATCTAATCACACTGTGGTTAACCAGTGTTTTCTTTCCAGAAATTTAATGTTCACCCAAGAATTCATTATATAACAATATTATTCCTAATCCTCCTTTTAATACAATGATATATTTCCTCAAGTATATATATCATTTGTTTATATATTTTGATGAAATCATGAGCCAAATCAGGCATCATGCTCACATCAAAATGATCCATTGTACCTCAGAGTGCTATACTAACATAAAATATAATAAAAATACTATCAGAAAATATTTTTAAATATCCTGATATATGGAATGTAAAGCCAGGCACTTATGTAAAAAATCATCACACTACATGTGAGTCATTTTTATATTAACATTGGCTAAAGTTCATCTGTCCTATCACCATCTGTCCAGAGATGATAAATGCAGAATTTTTGGATAATTGGTCATGATTCAATCAACAACTTTAATATTTTCAATACTCTCAACCTTCTCACTTCCATATATTGTGCTTTTACTTTGAATCTCCAATTTTTCTCTAACAAAATATCTATGTTCAGTTAACAAATATTTACATATGTTACCTGAATACAGCCCTGATTTAGACATTGCAGAACTCCTCAAACTGCCATATTCAAGTCCTGTCCAACTTACATAATTCAAGATATATAACTAGAGTTTTGTAGGAACACTCATTTTTATATTACTACAAGTCTCTAGGATTACAGCTTTGAAACTGTAAGCTAACAATCAATTTTAAGGTTTCCATTTTGTTCTCTGCTTATCTGAGCAATTAGAAATAGGAGATGAAGAATTCCATAACATCCCCCACATAACATAATAAGTATCTTCCATAAGAACAAAATAATATTAGGTGAATGGATAACATTTTTGCATTATTCCATTTTTATCTTCAAGCAAATACATATCTGACTATAGTATTTCCATACCCTAACCATTAATTACATTTACCATTTAACCATTTTAATTATCTATTTTTGGATGATACTATAATGAATACACTGTAGAAAATATGGTAGTTAATATAACTCAGTTAATACAGAAATATCTGCAATTAAAAATTATATTTGAGCATTCAGAAACAAATTTGTATAGTGAACCTATTTCACATTGTCACATAATCCACATTCCTGCATTAGAAATCATTGATTACACCATAGAAGCAAGCTGTTTTTGTAGAGATTGAGTGGTTAATTGCAATATCTTCTTCTAATACCTGGGAGACTAGTTTCTCATATCTGGATTTCAGCACAGGCTTAAATTTTTGAATAAAATTTTGTGACAAGGATATCACACATGAATAAAATGTTCATTGCAAGAATGAAAAATAAAGTTTGTATATTTTCTAAATATTTCCGTATTGTAACAAGTGTCATTACCCAGTACATTGAATTACTAAACCTCTTGGGGGGGGATGCAGTTTAGAAAAATAGAAAATACAGTTTAAAAAGCAAAAGATGCCACTTAGAACTTGTGTTTCACGAAGGCACCAAGGGAGTAATTATAGGTAGTCTAAAAGAACCTTGACATGGATGATGTTTAACAAAAATAAACAGAAAATCAGAAAAAAAAAAAGCCTTTACTGGATTGCAAGATGTAGGAAGAAAATGATGATGCACATCTTGAGATCAAGGAAAGAAAGCGTGTGTCCACACTGAGGTAGAGACACTTAAGTAAAAGATTGTGTGGAGTCGATTAAAATGGGACTTGAAAGTGGAATGGTTGTTTGACAAATGCTTGGATAGTTAACCAATAGTAGTAATTTTGGCCTTACATGGTAGAAAGTAAGGTGAATTTGGAGTTATATCTACTTATAAACAGCACATATAAATAAAAGAAGGAGACAAAAACACGAACACATTTCTTAGATTGTGATCATCAAGAGATATAATGAAGCTGACTGTACAGTGTGAGACAGAGAAGTACATGAAATATCAACTTTTAAAGTCAAGTGTCATGAAAGTCAGCAACTGTATTGTCTCAATGCATTTTAGCACAATTCCAGCCCTCTTTAACACACACACACACACACACACACACACACACACACACACACACACACACACATTCTTTACACACAATCTATAGTAGTAATAATAGAGAATGAACATCATACATCAAGAAGCCTTAGCTGGTTTAGAAGGTAAGCCAGGCTATTGAGGTTCTGCTGTTGCTGACATTACCAGATGGCATTAATTTCATTCCACTCAGTTATGCTTTTAAATTTGATTTGAGAAATGTGTCATAAAATGCTATTGAGAAGTGCAGTGCTGCATTTGTAAGCAGTCTGCCAGTTCAGGAGCTTGTGTCTGCTCAGGGAATCCTTTAGGGGAAAAAAAAAAAAAAAAGGATTGCGACCATGTGAGACCATGTTGTGCCTGCTCACTGTTACAGGGAGTTAGTTATTCTTTGTTGACTCTAGTGATGGACAGATACTGATCCTGGAATTCTCACTATTGAAAGGATATCAGAAGCAAAGCACATATCTCTGGAGAATTGAGGAAGGGATAACAAATAATAAATGAAGTCATATAAAAATATACTTTTGACACATTACATAGATATTTAAAATACTTCACATATGTTTGAAGCCGAATATATGTTAGTCTGTTACATGCACTTGCCTTACTGAATGTTTGTATACACTCTTCTAATCTTTCTGACCTCAATATCTTTAGAGATAATTTGTATGTAAGGCACTAAACCATTGTCTCAAGACAGAAACAAAGACATATTGTAGTGTAGTGTAGTGTATTGATCCACTGAAGTATGAAAGGGTATCTGATGACACATTTAAAAAAATATTTTAGCTTGTATTTAAATATATTTAATTTTAAAATGTGTATTTGACCATATTTATCACCTCCTCCTGCTCTCCTTATAACAGTCCCCTCTTTTCCCTTTTCTTTTAATTATATACTCCTATGTGTGTGCTTGAAATAAATTAAATAAGTCTAAGCTAACTTATTAACTAAGCATATTCCCTTTCTCCCATATAGTGCTCATCCCTTTTGATTTATTGATTAATTGATTGATGTATTGTGATAGACACATAGAATCATGATGATGTTGGGAAGGCTCACCTGATGGATCTCATATAGAATCTATAGTTCTATTTGTTTTAATGATTTTCTGTCCTTGGATTGGCTTATTTTAATCATTATGATTATCAGAGAGAAGTAAAATAGAAGCTGAGCTGTCAAACACACTGCTCATAATGAAAAAGGAAAAATAGTAACTCTTTACTATTATTACCAGGAAATCATAGAGCACAGTAAGCTGCCTTCATTTCTTCATTTCAAAATGACCTCATGTCATAACTTGCCTGAAATTTGAGAAGAAGATCAGAGCAGAGAGTTTAGATCTAAGTTTACGCATGTCTGTACCATTGTCTCTGCTATAATATTGGCTGGGAGTGAAAGGCTGGATTGGCCAGACTGGGCCTCTTGATCTGGTTCACTGATATAAAAGTTCATTTCTCCTGAGGGAGAGCCCTGTTCCAGGATGGGTTTCTGACTCAGTGGTTTCTGCTAAAGGTTGCTTGTTTCTCTGTGTGCAGCCTTGTCCTATGCACTATGTTCATATCTTCATATGTAATCCTCACATGTTGTAATCACTTCTATTTAACCAGTGTTACTGATCTACTTCTTTCCTATATTCTCTCACTAAAATGTGAATTCTATGGTAACTACTGGAAGCATAGACATATGTAACAAGACCGTCTGGAGTACAAGTTTCAGGAACTCATGAGGTTGCCTTAGGAATGTGGTCATGATGTTATGAGTTTCTCCAGGATTTTTAAATGTACAATAATCTATTATGTATCAAGTCAAGCTACAGTCTTCTTGTACTTTCCCTTCATTACACATTGCACGTTATTTAGTGTCTATTGGTACAGACATATGGTGACCTAGCATAATGAGATTTTAGTTGGGTCTATAATGCACAGGACTTGTGACAAGATTTTACATAGCTAAATTGCTCTTAATAAAATTTCATAGATAATAAAAGGAAGAGCTCAAGTTCGAGAGGAGTAAGTCTGCCTCAACTTTAAATAATCCCAATTCTAGGCTTTGTACCACCTATATGTTTAGAGATATGCCAAAGACATATGTTTCCAGTATCGAAAAAGTAAGTTTACAACACTTAATCCATCTGCAAATATTTACCATGCATTTCCAACCCCAATGCTGTCTTTGAGATGTTTCTAGTCTCTTAATCTGTTTTTCCACATTTGCATGTATGTATGAAATGTTTCATATGTTTGTGTGCATATGTGTGTAAATGTTCAAGAGTGGGGAGATATGCATTTTCTCTACGCACCAGCCATGGTGTGGATTTGAGGAACAGAGGGCAAGCCAGTCCTCCCTTTTTACTTTGTCTGAATCAGGGCTTGGTTGATGCTATTGCTTGCATCTATTATACCTTGCTATCTGAGAGCTTCTTAGGAGTGTCCTGTCTCATCTTCCATTTTGTCACTATAACACTAGTATCACAGACATGTGCTAGCCTACTCAGCTTGACGTAGGTTCTAGGAATTCAGATTGGAGTTCTCATGTTTGCACTGTCAGGGCTTTATAGAGAGAGACTTTCGCCAGCACTCATCACCTAGTTTTGAATTCTCTGGTCCCTCTGCATTATTTCATCGATGCTTTCTGCTCCTCTACCTTTGTGCCTGTGCCATTGTTTACTTAATTACAAAAATGTGAGTGTCTTTGTATATTCTTATTTACTTCTAAATTTAATTTATATTGATATGTTAACAACAAAATGTGCATAGAAATCAAGCTATACCAGTACATATTGCTCACAACCTGGTTCAACCTATGCAAAAGGAATATATAAATATATTGACCTACCGGAATAAGTATCTCTAGAAGTCTCATGAAATATTAATGCTCCTTAGAAAACATAATATATGAAAAATTGACCCTGGTTTTGTGAAACACATATCAGGACTAATTGTGTAGTTATTACTTTCACCCCACTGCAGGTTTCAGTAAGGTTTACAAAGCTTAGTAAGTTATCTTCAAAATATTAAAGAATATATATTGAAGAAAAATGAGTTAATTTTCTTACACATATATAGAAAATAATAGGAAATATCATATACAGACATGGCATATTTGTAATACAGTAGAGGTTTTTTATAGTAGGACACATACTCTTTTTAGTTTGGTTTTTGTAAAACATTTCTCAGCCTTCCAGCCCTGGTAGCAAATAAGCATTATGATGAGCCTTTGTTATTTAAAATAAAGATTGTGCTCACAACTATATTTTAAATCTGTATTCTTCCTTAAGCCCCTCTGTTATATTATAGTGCCCATCAACCATAAATTCATCCTAGCAGAAACTTGAGCATTTACTCCTGGGTTTTAGAGTAAGGAAGAGACAAAACTAGCTTGGAAAAAGAAATCACAAGATGTTCTTTACCAACCTCTTTTCAACTCAGTTTTCTGTTTCTCTTGAGAACCATATAGTAGAATCTTTGACCTTTATTTCTTCAAGGCCACTCTGAATTGCCCCAAGGATATCTGTTTCTGGTGAGGATTATAGAATCCACTTTAACAAGCACCCCAGTGCATTCATATGTCATAGTCTAAGACCCTCTGAAGTAGCTGCTGTAGCCTCCATGGTGACCCCACATATACACAGATATCTCCACTTGTTTGCCTGAGCTTATTGGCTGAGGTACAGGTCAGACTTCCCTGTAGGTAGCACAACTCCAAGGTCTTAGTTTCCAATACTAAATCATGTCACATAGTTAAACCAGCATTCCTATTGTTGCAGATTCCCTCTATCATGTATGTGATGGAGCTCTTATTTCCCATCAATCATATCTTAGGAACTTGGGTTGATGTGAGTCTTGTTATCCTATATCAATGCATATCCTGCTCTAGCAGTCTTGCTTCTTTTAGGAAATCCCTAACCTATACCATTAGGAGTGAGTCAGTCACTTTTAGTGACAACAATAAAAAAGCAAACCAAAACACCCTTCTGATTGTTTTATTCTTCATTCCTTACAGGATAAGGTTTTTATTCTAAGAATGAAAGTCACATTCCTTTCCAGCTTGGGATTTCTATTCTGCTCCCTTTAATTGACAAACCAATGATGTGAAGAATAACACAATCATTGTCTCCATCAGAATAAAATTTATGACTGCCAAACCTGAGAAGTGCCCATCTCACCTCCAGCTATGAAGGGGAGTCTTATCTCAGAAATCCATATAATGACGATTAGATCTATTTTCTCCTTCCTTGTCATCTTATATAAATAAAATGCTCTTGTTTCTTTCAGCGTAAATTAAAATGTCCCTTGAATTTTGTATTACTGACAAGGATTAGAAAAGGACTTGCTTCACAAAAAAAAAAAAAAAAAAAAAAAAAAAAAAAAAAAAAAAAAAAAAAAAAAAAAAAAAAAAAAAAAAAAAAAAAAACAAAAAAAAACAACTGAGTCTGTTTTCACTTAGGCATAGTCATTGCAGACTAAATCTTTCCAGTTAGCAAGATAGTTTCTGTGCCTAATACATGGATAAGCATAGACTGCAAAGGATCACAAGAAGACAAATGGGTATTAACACTGTATTAAAGATATTTTTATCACTTCAAATATCTCTTACGCTTGATGTTAGCCAAAAAACAGAGATGCAATTTCAAATATTTCTAAATCAAGATAAATTAAATTCTAAAATCTACAAATCACTTTATATATGTTCATGTATATACTCCTTTGTGTAGATTACATGTTTGTGTACATATGACATGTATGTGTCCTTGTGTGTTTATAGGTCATGAATAAAAGCCTGGTGTCTTCTCCTATAATTCTATTTAAAACTTTAACCTCATGTCTCATTGAATCAATTGGCTAGAATGAGTAGCCACTAAACCCACTATCAGTCTGCGTTCCCAAGACCCCCTCCCCCAACCCCACCGCAGGTTTCAGCCTTGTGCTCACACATGGGTACTGTGAGTCATAATTTAGGCTCTCACATTTGCAACACTAATACTTCAGTGAGCAATGTCCCCCGCTTATGTTCAACACCTTTAAGAATGATACTTTGACATGGCACATTATCTTCTAGATGCAACATATTTTATTGTTGAAATGTACATTTTTAAAATGTCCAAATAAACCACTCTATTTCAAGTTAATAAGGCTCAGAATCTGAACAGAAATGGGGGGATTTAAGACAGGAATGCCTTATGACAATGACATCTCGTTTTCCACCTCATTGGGAAACCAGAGCAGTTTGTTAATCAGAATTAGATTTATTCTTGAATTTCTCTTTTGTTGAAACTGCCCATTCTTTGACTTCCTGTGCACCAGTGACTATGCCATAATTCTCACTGAAAACTAATTAAGAATACTGTATAGTTAATTTTTATTTCCTCTGTTTTTGCCCACCTTCATAATCCTGATGCCAGTGAGTTACATCTTCCATGCAGCTTCCTAAGAAGCACAGACTAAACCTCCAAGGCCCTCAGGCCACTAGCTGACCATGGCATAATGAATGACCTGCAGCTTCAGAATGCTTCTGGAATGTCAAATGAGCACAGTTCGATGCCTCTGGAATGTTCAATGGCCTTAGCATTAGCCAGGTGACCACAGCTGCATGTAACTGGGATGAAAAATAAGTTCAGGCTACTCGAATGCCAAATGCCTGCTCAAGAGGGAGACAAGGCGAATGTTGTGGATAAGCCTTCCCAAAGGGACAGTGATGGACTTCCAGCTGTGAGATAACATCAGTTCATACTCATTTCACCAGAGTCTGAGTCCCCACTTTCTTGTGAAATTCCCACTGAAAAACATTCAACTCTCTCCCAGTCATAGAAGCAGGTCTGTTCTAGTACTCAGAAATAGAGTCCCTCTATGCAACCTTCCTACGCTTTGCCTAAGAGAAGAAATATAAAGCATTTTTAAAAATTCATTTTCCAGTGCTTTAATTTAGACTTACAAAGTTTTGCTATCACTTTAGATGGGGTTGGCAACTACAAAGCCTTATTCAGAGCATGTAACTCCCTCCTGACCAAGCCTGAGCCATCTTGGAATTTGCCTGTGCAGAAATAAAGAAAGGTATAAAGAGTTTTGCATCTGTCATACTTCATAACTCAAGTTAATGAATCTCACTACCTCTTTTAATTTATCACATTTATTTGTTTGATTTTTTTTTCAGTGTCATTCCTTTGTGAATATTTCGTTTTCTTCTTGGCCTTCAATGCATTTCAATATGTTAGGTTTAAAAGGAGGATTTGCAAACTGAGTATTAAAACTCCAGGGTACTACATCTCCAAAATCTATAAGACGATAAGAAGCTAAGATGCCAAACCTGCTGAAAGCTTCAGAACTTGCAAGCTTGTCTTTAATACCCTTAAGCCAAAGCAATCTGCACACCTCCCCCAACCCTGTTCGTCTAACACAAGCAGAAAATCTCAGCACTGAAATTCCTTACACTTTGGCAAATGAGTCAACCAGGAGGCTGCCTCAATCAGAGCTTGTTTTACTTACAGTGTAATGCAGAGAAAGGCCATAAACTTCAGCCTGACAGATCTGTAATGTTCATTTCAATATGCTGTCACTGCATGCAGGCTTACTGATCAACTTTCATATTGTGCCAACAAAATATAGCAAACATATTAACGACGTGTGGTAAATTGCCGCTGGATATGCTGAGTCCCAATGATGCAAAGATTTGTGGGTAAATGAGAATATCTGGCTGCCTGATACCACTTTGAGGGCCAGGGATGATGTCCCATCTTGAGTGGATGACAGCAATGGAAGAGCTATTATCTCATTACAAATAACTTCTGATGGTCATACCCTGTATGGGGCACCTTTAAGGACAGAATGACTGATCCAGGAACAACAACCAAAAAAAGCTATAGCCACTATCTTGCAAGTCATTAATGTTGTCTATTTTCAAGTGTACTTCTAGAGTGGGGATGTGCAAGAGACCGTGTGAACATACAAACCAGTTGATCTGAGTGAAAGGCCAGTGCTCTTGTATTAATGTTCTTATTTTTATTGACAATTGTCATAAGAGGGTACCTAAAGAAAGACTGCAAT
Source organism: Mus minutoides (assembly GCA_902729485.2). NCBI lineage: Eukaryota > Metazoa > Chordata > Mammalia > Rodentia > Muridae > Mus > Mus minutoides. The sequence continues at coordinate 831,014 of LR749837.1, forward strand.
ATCCCACCTGATTCAGTCAGCCTCTATGCTTGAATTTCTCAGCAGCCCTTGGCATTGCTGGGTGAGGCTTTTCCTCTTGTATTAGTGTCTGGCTCCTCTACTGTGGATATTGAAGAAAAATACTAGGTAAAATATGTGAACATTTACTAGTTTTCTTTTCCAGAAATCGCATGGCTTGGTAATGATATATCAGTAATACAAAATGCAAAGTTACTTCCCCTCACTATCTTTGGCTAGTAAGATGAAACTTGTTCAGACTCTGATTTACTCATGTACAAATATATTTTAAATAAATTGATGGTTCATGAGAGCCTCCTTCGTCTGATCCTGTCTTCAGTCTTTTCTTATTTTGTCTCTTTTCCTTGATCCCTAAATCCTTCTCGTCTACCCGCTTCCCTCCTCCTTCCATCCTTCATATCTTCCTCCCTTCTTCCTTCACTTCTTTCCTTCCTTCCTTCATGCCTGCCAGCCTTCCTGCCTTCCTTCCTTCCTGCCTTCCTGCCTACCTGCCTTCCTGCCTTCCTGCCTTCCTTCCTGCCTTCCTGCCTTCCTTCCTGCCTTCCTGCCTTCCTTCCGGCTTTCCTTCCTGCCTTCCTTCCTACCTTCCTTCCTGTCTTCCTGCCCCTGCCTTCTTGCCTTCCTGCCTGCCTGTTTGCCTTCTGCCTTCATTTAAACTATCCTTCATTTCATCCTTTTTCTTCAATCAATATCTACTACTTACACACTCAGGTCCTCTGTAAGTTCCAAAGGTATAAAAGGCAGTTGTTGGGTTTTTTTTTGTTTTTTTTTTGTTTGTTTGTTTGTTTTAACTTGCTGTTCAGTGCACTAAATCAATTATAAAACAATATAAAATCTAATAATGAGAAAATTAAAGTCATATGGGAGCTGAGAAGTGAACTTACTATAGGCCAGGTAGAAAGCTAGTCAATGAACGCTTCCCCTAATGCATGACTTTTTTATACTGATACTAGTTAGATAAAAGTACATGAAGGACAATGACATGAGAAATTACCAAAAGTAAGACATTTAGATGAAATCTAAATTAAGCCCTTGTAGCACCTCATATACATTGTGACATAAATGATAGCAAATAATATCAGAGAGTTACAAGTGAACAAATGTATAAGATCAAAAACTATGTAAGATTTACAATGTGTCCGAAAGACAGAAGCAATGGGGACATAGTCAATGAATGTGACAAACCTGTCACCTGGGGAAAATGGGTTCATATGCAATCCATCTGGACACTAGTAGGCATGAATATTTTATCTCTCTCTCTCTCTCTCTCTCTCTCTCTCTCTCTCTCTATCTCTCTCTCTATATATCTATATCTATATCTATATCTATATCTATATCTATATCTATATCTATATCTATATCTATATCTATCATCTATCTATATCTATCTATCTATCTATCTATCTATCTATCTATCTATCTATCTATACCTATATTTCACTTAGATGAAATAAACTCAAGAATGTGTATATGATTGTGAATATATGTACGTAAATGTAACAAATCCTCTACTATCTTTTTCCTAGGTGATTGTGCACCTTAGTTGGTTTATTCTATTTTTCATATGTGTGTATGTATATATGTGTGCATGGAAGGTATATGTGTGTGATGCAGAGATGTACATGTGTGTTCCTATGTATAGAGGTGCATGTTTACATGTATACACATGCATGTGGAAATCTGATATTGATGTCCTGAATCATCCTTCAGAGCTCTTCTAAATTTCTCATGTAGGCAGAGCTCACAGTCAAACCCAGAGTTTACAGATATGACTCGTCCCACTAAACAGATTGTTTGGGTTACCCAATGTCTCCACTTCCATGGATGGATTTACCACTACATGGGTTCTGGAGATCTCAACACTGGTTTGTACACTTTCAGGGCAAGAATAAACCAATGGGTTATGATCTTAGCCCCACATATTGTTTTGGTTGTCATTAAGTCCCTTTTGTACATGGGTTTAGTGATCCAGCTAGGCTTTCTAGTTAAGTGACTCCCCTGTCTCTTCTTTTCTAGTGCTCCATTACAGAAGCCACAGTTGTGAATTTTGCAAACTTTCCTTTTCTTTCATTTTCCCCCATGATTTTCACTTGAGTTATAAAGATCTGGAGTCAAGTCCTCATGCTTGCTTAGCAAACACTTTATCAACTGAGTCTCAGAACCCCGATGACATCATCTAATTGGCAGCATAGGTACTATGTGTCTGGATAGTAAAACAGAAAATGTGTATTTTGAAGACAATTCAGTGAGTTTTACAAGGAAATCACCCACTGCATCTTTGGGATCACTGACGTTCACTTTACACCAATTAAGCATTAAATGTAGAACTTAGTGGTTTGCCCCAGTGTCTTAATTCACACGGTTTTTAACTTGCAGAAAAAAAATGAATAAGAACTGCAGAGAAAGAAGTGTAAATGATGTATAATTTTCTTTCTCTGAAGTGTCTTTGAAATCTACAGAGACAAAGAGTTTCCCATTAATATCTAAAATGTGAATAATGTAAATCTTTAAAATAGCAAGAAATGTTTGGATGGATGTGAAATCTAAGGACAAAATGAAATAGCCGGGTCATTAACTGGCTAGAAAGTATCCACGACACACTGAAGTGCTAGAAATGAGTAATCTATAGTGGTATTCATTTGGAAGTAAGCATTTTATAAATGTTACCACTCTTGCAAAGTTTGTCATTAGATTGGCCTCATTGACTAGAATTAGTTGAGGTTTGAGTTTGCTGTAATATATGAGAAGAAATAGTTAAAGTAGTAGAGCTTGTGTTAGAATAGAAAGAGTATAGAAAAGAAATATTGCCAAGAGTGGGGAGATACTGGTGTTCCCCAAGCCCCTCTCAGAACAGATCAGGAGGGGGAAAGGGTAGGGACCATGTGAGGGGGGACCAATAGGAGGACCATAATTAGGACATAAAGTGAATAAATTAAAAAAAATATTTTCAAACTGTCATATAATCACATCATTTTGACTGTCCTTTTTCTTTCTCCAGGGCCTACCTAACTACTACTCTCCTTCAAAATCATGGCTTTTAATTTTTAGTTACACACACAGAGACAGATAGATAGGAAGATAGATAGATAGATAGATAGATAGATAGATAGATAGATAGATAGATAGATAGATAGAAAGAAAGATAGATAGAGATATAATATTACCTGTATGTGCATATTTTCAGTGATAATTATTTGCCATTGGGTATCATTGGACATCTCTTTTTTAAAAAGTGATTATCAGACTGAAGACCTTGCTCAGTAATTAAAGAAGGTTAGTGCTCTTTGTAAATTACCCAAGTTTATTTTCTAGCAACCACATTAGGAAACCGACAATGACCTATAGCTCCACAGGTTCTGATGCTCTCTTTTGGCCACTAAATGCAGCTGTACCCCTGTTCTCATAACCCTATACAGATATACATGCAGACACAAAATTTGAGAATGAAAATACATAAATAATCTTAAAGGGCATGGTGCTACAATGTCATGATGTACAAAACAATATTTCAATAAGAGACACATAGAGGCTCATTTAGAAGCAGATTTGATGGTTAGTTTTCAAAACACATATTGTTTGGTGAGTATCTACTTATTAATTCCTGACTTGACAATTTCATAAGTCAAGTAATTTTATATCTTTTAATGCATCCAATTTAAAGCTTAAATATTATACTCTTCTCATTCAATAGAATTTTTGACCCAGTGAGGTATATAAAAGCAAAATGCATTCATAATTGATAATTACGTTCAATAGAATAGATGAAAGTAGAGAAATGATACAGAAAAAGAGGATGCACAGAGTGGTCTCTGACATTTATGGAAATGTATTGTTTAACTCTTCAAATTAGAACAGTTGTGATCTTCAGTTGCTGTCACCTCACAAGTAACCAAGACACACTCCCTATGAGCTCTTGCTAGTCAGCCACTAAGTGTGATTATAAGCCTATACTGTTCATGCAACATGTCTGAATCCTTTGACATGCGACCTTGGCTCAAGAATTTGCCTATCACTATGAATTAATTCACTGTTTAACTTAAATAATTTTTTTACCTAAATTATATCTTCTACTTCATTCTGGTTCAAAACTACATTGTTGGCTGATAGTCATCTAGCTCCTTCCCGATTTTCTTTCCTGTTCACATCCACCAATAATTTTGTTTTTATGTTTAATTCTACCTTGGCATCTTTACCAAAAGTTTATTTTAAATAAGATAAAATGACTATATCCTGAAAGGGTGATATTCAAACAAGGAACTTAAAATTAGCTAGAAAGCTATGCAAAGATTAAAGGGGAAATAGTACAAAGAACTAAAACATTAATATAAAATCTCCAGGAGTGTATACTGAGAGATTGAATAGAGCACAGAAAAGGTCATGACTGATAAATGATGGGAATATATGTAGTTAAGAGGCTGTGGTCAAGCTTGAGGTTGGAGCTTTTGAAAACAGCTGGAGGGAGTCCAACAATATTTTATATTCATCAGCTCTCCTCTGTCTACTCTCATTCCTCTGTGCACTAATTGCAAAGCACAGTCTCACCTTTGAGGTTATAATGCTGGAGCTGCAACCTGAGTTTAACTCTCCCTCTCTACTTACCACAGTATGTCATTTATTCAGCCTTTGATTAATACCAGGAACTGGGACAGGCACAATCACAAGATGAAGCTATAATTTAAGGACTCTGTGTACATCACCGTGTATTTAAACAAGCTAGGAATATCTTTTCTCTTCTGCATGTTTTGGGTCTTGATTGGACATCCACTGTGTGTGCAGGAAGATCAGTCAGGAAAATGAACTGTAATGGGGCATGTGTATACACATTTATATTTGCATATATACAGGTCTTTTTATTTTTTGCTGTAGGAGAACATCCTCCTCATTTTATATTCAGGACTTAATTTCTACTTCTGTAAAATGAGGCAGCTATGATAGATACACTTGTCTTACAACAAAGCTATTGGGAAATCTGATGGAGCATAAGTAAGAGAATGAATTTCAAATGTTTAGTATCTCCCTTTCTCTAACTTTAAAAAAATAAACATGGCATTCTACCATTCATTTTCTTAATATACATTCTTACATACATGCAAAGTTTATTTTTGCCACCCCTCTCTTAATGTTAACCCTGATGTCATTTCCTGGTATTTTGATGGATTTAGATTAGCGTGAGATAAAAATTTTCCAAAACACAAGGGAGAAATTATGTGAGGAAAACCATACCTATATTAAAAAAATAAAAAAAAACTAATTAGTTCACCAAGAAATGGTTTGATTAGTGTAAGTATCCATTGTTGCTGCACAACATTTCTTTAAGTAAAGTTATATAATTAAAATTCCATCATTTAAATTCAAGTTTCATGTCCTATAAACACTTTAATGTACTATAAAGAAAATATGTACAATTTACAGAGATTAAACATATCACATTAAATATAATTACTGATAAATTTAGAGTGGATATTTTTGGCACTGAGCCCATTACTTAAAAATTAAGATGGTAGAGAATATGACCAAGTGTATTATGAACACAAATCATATTTTATATGTTAGTTGCTTTCATATAACCTATGCATGTCAAAAAAAAAGTGAGGTAGGGAAGGAGATATAGAGATAATATAGGTAAACTAAAGGTGTCCAAAGACAAAGAATTAAAAGGGAATTAAGACAACAACACCATCACACACACAGCTAAAATCATGTGCACAAATACTTGAGTGCACATACAAATATTACTTCCTGGCCTTTTATTCCTTACATTACTACAGATTGATAAACTACTATGTTCATGATATCATGCCTGCAGAAAACTAAAGGCAAGTAAGCATGACTTTCATGAATACATTGCTATACCACAGAAAAGGTGGAACTTGAATCTCTCAAATCCAAACAAGAAAAAAGAGTTTCATAGAAGAAATAGGCATGCAGTACTATCTAGAAAGAAGAGTGTTACTTTGTAAAACTGTATTTTTAAAGATGAGATGCTGTGCCATTATTAATATTAAACAATATAATCTTTGCAAGAAGATACTGAAGATTATTTTGGAGCACTCATTTCTTACTAGAAACATGAGTAAGAAATGTTCTTTAGAGTATAAGGATAGACTTGAGTTTCTATACTTTAATAAGACCTCTTTGTTCCTGGATGAAGAGGAGTTTTGCTTTCATCTCATTGTTTTAAAACCCAAACCCAAAATGAATTTCATGTCAAGGATCAGCAGTTTTCAAACTTGATGTGGCACTTGCTTAGTACACATGACTCAAGATACTAAGAGAGTAACATGATCAACACCTCTGTTATTGAATCAAATCTGTGTACTTGAACAAATGTGTGAGTCTCAAATACCTTAAAGGAAAAGTTCTGTAGAATGTTGCTTTGGAAAAATCGCTGAAGTGAGACCAAGGCACAGTTTTTTGTTTTTTGTTTTTTTTGTTTTTTTTTTTTTTTAAACAGATATCTAAGTTAATTGTAAAGATAAAGAATGCATCATGTTAAGAATCAAACATTCCTCGATGTTAAGTATATTTTGTTCCTGCTATATTGGCTTTATTTTCAGAGTTGTAGTTTGTAGTATTACTTTTAATGGTATTCTTACATATACTATTCATTCAATAAACATTCTCTGAATTAAAAAAAAAAAAAAAAAAAAAACAATAATGATGAGATGTTGAGGCAGGAATCCTGGCTCAGTGGTTAAAAACACTGCTCTTCCAGAACAAGTTGAGGCCATAACATCTACAAGTGGCAACTGTCGATTGCCTACTAGCTTCTGGAGCTCTCAAACTCTTCGCTAACCTTAGAAGTTTCCATATACTTGTAATATTCATTCACAAAGTCAAAGCACACATGCACATCAAAATGTAATAAAATATGACATACAATGATAAGATTTTTTTGGTGTTCAACAGAAGAAACAATTTAAAGCAAAAATAGAAGTTGGATACGGGTGATTGAAAAGAAGACAAAGTTGATATTAAATGGTTATTTCAAGAAAACATGAAAGTGATGTTGTAAAATCTCAACAATTTTTTTCCTAACAATTATTGAAGCCACAAGGGGCAGGGGAATTACATTTTGTCACAGAGAAGCATAAATTTGAATGATTGATTTTTTTAAAGTGCATAAAATGTAATCTATATTTCACCAAGGATGCATAAATATACTCATGAAATATTGTTAATATTACTACTTGTCTTGAGAATACTTTCAGAAACAGAAATGTTTGTACCTTTCCTTAACACCAGAATTTATTAAATAACAATAAATTCAAGAGATATGACAATTTTCACATAATTCCTGATTTTACTTGATAGTGTAGTCACTGGCAATCAGACTCTTTATTTTTAACTTTCACTCTTCTATCATCCGTAACATTCTGACTGCAGCTTCCCCTCTTCCCATTCCTCCTTCCTTCCACCTCCGCTCTCCCCCAGATCCACCTTTGCTGCATTTGCCTTACAGAGCAGGACTCACAGGGATATCCACTGAACATACCCTAAGACTAGGCACAAGGTCTGATATAAAGACTGAAAGAGGCAACCTCATGGGAGTAAAAGGATCCCAAGTGCAGATAAACAGGTCAAAGAATCAGAAACACATACCCTCAACCATAGTTAGAAGTTCCACAGCAGCACCAACACACATAACCATAAGATATATGCAGCGGGTCTTGCTCAGAGTCATACAAGATCCTTTTGTTTGAAGCCCCTTGAGACTTCAAAATGGAAAAGAAAAAAAAATGCTGATATTTTACACCATTAGTTCTATTATTTCCTTCAAATAATCATTTTTTTATTATTACATGTATTTTTTTTATAGTTCAGTCATTACCCACCCCCTGACCTGGTCTGCCCTCCCACAGTTCCTCATTCCATACCTTATCACTCTTATCTCTAAGAGGATGTCCCAGTCCCCACCCAACCCTCCTACAAGGGCACTCCACACCCTGGGGTCTCAAGTCTCTCAAGGGATAGGTACATCTTTTCTCACTGAAGCCAGACAAGACAGTCCTCTGCTGTATTTATGTCAGGGGCCTCCTACCAGCTAGTTCAAGCTGCCTGATGGGTATCTATCTATCTGCCAATGTCTGAGAGATCTAATCCGTGAATCTAGATTAGTTAAGACTGTTGGTCTTTTATGGGGTCATACTTCTCAATTCTTCCAGTCTTTCCCATATCAAACACAGGGTTACCAGACTTCAGACCAATTGTTGACTGTAAGTATCTGCATCTCTTTCAGTCAGCACCTTGTTGGGTCTCTTGGAAGATAGCCATGCTAGGCTCCTGTCTATAAGCACACCATAGCATCAGTAATAGTGGAAGGCCTTGGATCCTCCCCTTCAGGTGGATCTCAAGTTGGGCCAGTCATCACTGGACCTTCTTTCCCTCAGTTTCTTCTCCATTTTAGTCCCTGCAGTACTTTTACACAGGAGCAACTCTGGCTGAGAGTTTTTGCCCGTGGAATGGCAACCTCATCCCTCTACTTGATGCCCTGTCTTTCTACTGGAGGTGGACCCTACAAGTTTCTACTTCCCACTGTTGAGCATTTAATCTAAGGTTCCCTTTGAGTCCTGAGAGTCTCTTAACTTCCAAGTCACTGGTACATTCTAGAGGATCCCCCACCTCCCACCCCCTGAGATTACATATGTCCATTCATTCTGCTGGCCATCAGAGTTTCTTTCCTGTCCACCCCCCAATATCTAATCATGTTCCTGTTTTCTCCTCCCACTCCTCTCTCTCACACAGGTCCCTTCCTGCCTCTCATGATTGCTTTCTTCTCACTCCCAAGTGGGATTGAGGAATCATCACTTGGGCCCTTCAGCTTGAAAACCTTCTTGAGTTTTGTGTATTGTATCCTTGGTATTCTGTAGTTTTGGGCTAATATACATTTACTAGTATATACATACCACACATGTCATTTTTAGTCTGAATTACATCACTCAGGATGATATTTTCTAGGTACATCCATTTGCCTACAAAACTCATGATGTCCTTGTTCTTAATAGCTGAGTAGTATTCAGTTGTGTAAATGAACCACATTTTCTGTATCCATTCTTCCTTACTGAGACATGTTTCTAGCTTCTGTCTATCAAAGTTAAGGTTGCTATAAACATAGTGCAGCACCTGCTCCTGTGGCATAGTGGAGCATCCTTGGGGTATATGCCCAAGACTGTTATAGATGCATCTTCATGGAGATCTATTTCCAATTTTCTGAGAAACCTCCAGATTGATTACCAGAGTGGTTGTACCAGTTTGCAATCCTACCAGCAATGGAGGAGTGTACATCTTTCTTCACAGCCTAGGCAACATGTGCTGTCACCTTAGTTTTGGATATTAGCCTTTCTGATTAGTGGAACCCTGGAATTTACTGTCTTGATTAGGATTTCTATTGCTGTAAAGATACACCAAGTCCAATGCTACACATATAAATGAACACATTTAATTAGAGCTGGCATACAGTTTCATGGCAGGAATCATGGCAGCATGCAGACAGACATGGTGCAAGAGAAGGAACTGAGACTTCTGCATCTTCATCCAAAGGGAGCCAGAAAAAAGATGCAAGAAAGATTTCTGGGCAGAGCCTGAGCAATGGAGCCACAGAACCCAGGCTTCAATGACATACATCACCCAACAAGGCCAAATCTACTGCAACACTGTTAAAGTTCCTAATTGTGTCACATCCCATGGGTCAAGCATATTCAAACCACCACATTCCACTCCCTGATCCCCATAGGCTTGTCCAAACACAGAAGTTTATGGAGCCTATAAGTAGCTATAATATAAGTCAAAATACATTTAGCCTAACTTCAAAAGTCTCCATAGTCTATCACAATCAACAATGATTAAAAGTCCAAAATCCAAAACCTTTACAGATATTCATAAAAATCTCTTAAGAATAATCCCCTACAAAATAAAAATAAAAAGCATATCACATACTTCCAACATTACAGAATATGCATTAATGTCCCAAAATATTACATTAAGGAAACACTGGAAGAAAAGAAGATAAAAACTAGCTTAACAAACCCTAAACTCTGTGTTTCCATATCTGATGTCCAACTCCTTTCAGCTTTGTTGATTGCAATGCCATTCTTTCTCCTGGGCTGTTTCCTCTCACTTTTAGCCACTTTCCTTGATAGGTATCACATGGTTCTGGCATCTCTAACATCTTTCGTCCTCCAAGGCAACTTTAACTTCATAGCTTCTTGTTCCAATGTCTAGGATACACCCACGAACTTCTGGGATCCTCTAAAGAAGTTGGGTCACTTCTCCTGGTCTGCCTTCTGTAGCACTCTAGACTCAGATTGACTTCACTCTCTTGTTGCTGCTTTTCTTGGTGATCATCCATAGTCCTATCATCTTCCATTGCATGGAGTCTTTTGTTGAAACTAGGCTTCAGCAGTTGCCTGTTATAGGCTCTCTCTTGGTGTCAAGTCTCAGATTCTTTGCCTGACCCCAGTACTGTGCCATTAACAACTGAGGTTACACTTTCACCAATGGCCTTTCCTGGCCACTCACAGTTCCTAGCTTCAGCTGCTCTCCATGACTCCTTCATGTTTTCAAAACCAGTATCATCTGAGTAATTCTTACTTATTACCAAGTCTGCCTGCTAGCAGGATGTCTGTCTCTAAAACACAGTTTCTTCGTGCTCTCAGAAAATATTTCACATAAGATTTTACCTCAGTGATGCTAGTATATTCTTAATCACTATGAATTTCTTAGCTCCAGCTAACTAACATCAATTGTTCTGGTAACTGCAAGAACATAACATGTTCTATTGTACAAGCTATATAGTTATTATTGGAGCAGTTTCATATATGCTTCCTGAACTCTACAGGAAAAATCACTTAGTCTATCTTATTGATAATTCATACCTTAAGAACAATTATGTGTATCCTTAGGGAAGAAAATATGGTTGGGGTGGTTTGAGTAAGAATGGTTCCCAAAGGATTTTATATTTAAATGCTTAGTCATAAAGCTTGGCAGTATTTAGAAGGATTTTTTTTTTGAAATAAGTATGTCACTGGGGCTAGGCTTTTAGGTTTCTACTGCCCAAGCCAAGCTCCTCAGCAACTACCCTAAGATTATAATGTAGTTTTCAGCTTCTTTTCAAGCACCATGCCCATCGGCTGTGTCATGCTCCCTGCCATGATTAATAATGTACTTACTTCTGAAACTAAGCAAGCCTCCAAATAAGCTTTCTTTTATAAGTATTACCTTGGTCACCATGTCTCTTTACAACAGTATAACTGTAGCAAACACTATAGGTAAATATGAAAAAGCTTTTACAAGTAGAGAAATTTAGAAAGAACTTCTTGTAACATGCTTATGTACAGAAAGGTGTGGTATATTAATACGAATTATATCAAGGTTTCTATTCAGAAAGTATGTTTTGTGTCCTTTATTAAATTAGTGTAGAATGAGTAAGGAGAGGTAGCTGTTTCCAGGGACATTTCAGAAAATATTGGATAGTGTATACACTGATTTGGCTTCAGGACAGACTTAAATATGAGGGGAATAGAAATTTTCTCTAAAAGACATGTAACTGGCAGATGAAGGAAACCTTGAATGTTTGTATATTTCCCAATTCATCAAATTTACAAAAGGAAATATTTATTCAAATATCTACAGATTTCCAGATACCTTAGTATAAGGAAAGGAAACTTTTTATTTTAAATATAAAAATGTGTTTATCTCCTATGAGTGAAGTGCTAAAAAGAAATAGGAAGAACAATAAAGAACAAATTTGTTTTTAAATGACACATGATTTGTCATTTTATGCTGACATGGATGAGGGAATTCTACATGAATGAAGAAATAGTACATAAATAAAAAATGAAGATATATTTAAAACAAGATATAAATAAAAGACAAAAAGAAAAGTATATAGAAGAATTAAATAAGAGAACAGGGTCAGGGCATGTCTAAGAAATAAGTTTTTAAAAAGACTTGTTATAATGAGCTATGGTTACCCTCAGCTATGTGTATTGGGAAGATATTGGAAATGTGCCTAAGTAACTCAGGGTAGAAATGGAGAGGACTAGCTCAGGTACACCTACAGTGCTTCTTCAATCAAACTCACCATCGTGAACACACTCGTTCTCTGACAGGAAAGTGAATCAGAAGGAGATGTAAGATGCTATGTGAATAAAAATTCTATAGAGAGACCTAATGCCAGGAAAGACCTTTTCATAACAGTTCTCTTGTACCATATTTCCAACTAAGGATTGTTTGTCTTCATCACCATTTGCCCTTTAGATTTGAGTTGAAAGAGGATAGGACTTATCATCAAATCTCAGGGAGTTCAGGGGTCCAGATTTAGGGAATCCATATCAGAATGTGTTGTATGAAACAAACAAACAAACAAACAAACAAACAAACAACTCTATTTTCATTTTTTTCCATTTTTATTAGATATTTTCTATATTTACATTTTAAATGCTATCACATTTCCTAGTTTCCTCTCCCATAGTCCCCTATACCTTCCACTCGTCCTGCTCCCCTAACCACCAAAACCTGCTTCCTGGCCCTGGCATTCCCCTGTATTGGGGCACATAATCTTTGCAAGACCCAGGGCCTCTCCTCCCATTGAGGGCAGACAAGACCATCCTCTGCTACATATGCAGCTAGAGACATGAGCTCTGGGGGTACTGGATAGTTCATATTGCTGTTCCTTCTATAGGGTTGCAGACCCCTTCAGCTCCTTGGGTACTTTTTCTAGCTCCTCCATTGGGGGCCCTTTGTTCCATCCAATGAATGACTGTAAGCATCCAATTCTGTATTTGCCAGGCACTGGCATAGCCTCATAAGGGATAGCTATATCAGGGTCCTGTCTGCAAAATCTTGTTGGCATATGAAATGGTGTCTGGGTTTGGTGGTTGTTTATGGGATGGATCCCTGGGTGGAGCAGTCTCTGGATGGTCCTTCTGTCCATCTCGTCTCCAAACTTTGTCTCTGATTTTCAATAAAAGGAAAATCAAAAGATAAGAAGGTTGGCCAGGACATATATTAAGGAAAGTACAGTTTTTAGATTTTCAATTACACTCTATATTCAATTCCTCTGGGACGTGGAATAAGAGATGATTTATAATTATTTCAGTAATATATATTTTTTTCTAGTTGTATTTTAGTATGTACATTTTGCTCATTTCAGGTTAGACAAAGGGTATTTCATGTGTTTTACATTTCAGCAAATTCTACTTAATCTGGATATAACTAAATGAAAGAGACAGTTGATTTTAATTTACTTTATTAATTTCTCATGACATTCTAAAAAAATTCACTTTTACTTTAGACTTTGTGGAAGGAGATCATGGAAAGATCTGGATCTAAGTGAGAAACGAAATTAGAAGACCTTCAGTCAGTCGACTACGTGGAAAAGATCTTTCGAGTAGATAACTATCCCTTATATTTTGAACGTATAATTATCTTTGAATAGAGGATAATTGTACATCCTGTGACTGTACATAAAAGAATAGACTCTGAGAGCTCAGGCCAGTGCTAACTTCCCTACCTTTATGAAACCTGTCCCTAGCTATGTGATAGATCTGAATTATTTGACCACATTCTGCCACCATCCCTTGTTTGTCTATCCGTACCACATTATAACTCACCCAAACCACCTAACCTACCTAAGTGTTATTTTTTTTCCCTCTGATATCAAGTAATCTTAAATAACTTCTGCTGACAGGGAAATTGAACAAAGAACAGACCACATTCTCTTCTCAAAACCTATAGCTCTTCACCTATATATTTCATTTGCTTTATAATGACAGCACAGAATCTGACTCCTGTTCCACTGCCCAGTGACAACAGCTCTAGCTGACGCTTCCTATTGGTATGGACACATAAAGTAAACCTCTTCACCTTCTCTCATTTGACAGAATTTACAACTTTTTATTCTTTTGGGGGTTCTCATCACTTCATTCCTTTTATTTTAGAGTCAGTCAGCTTTCTCCACCAACCCCTATTGCTCTTATTTATCTCTTGTTTTCTTGGAAATGTCTTCTATGGTTCAAAAGCAGCTTGCATACATCTGCAACATTTCCTGCCCTATCTCTGTGTCTTTATTAGTTCTGCGCGTATCTTTTCAACAGGCCCATATCCTACAGTGAGTTCTACAGACACAGACTATATCTGCCTATTCATCCTTTTGTCAGAACTTAGAACAGTGTACAAAGCAATTTAAAAAATTAACACTCCCACATGTGATTGACATATTTTAAACAGACATGTATGAAGTCTTCTAAAATAAGTGGCATAGAGAACCAAGGTTTTCTTTCTAGATTGGCTAGTTAAATTGATGAGCCTTAAAAACAACTCTTCAAGAGAAAAAAATTATCAGTAAATGCCAAAGGTCATTGCCACTCAAGGTAGCTTTATACATGTCCTAAGTGGGAGATACCATTATCTCAGAGAATTAATGAGTTGTGGTTTGTAGCAAAATTGAGGTGCCAAGTTCTTGGTGGAGGATATGAGATAAAGAACAATCTAGAAATAAGTTTTAATTGTTCCTGTTATTTCCATTATAATGAAAGTCAAATGCATATTTTTATTTTTGGAGGATGTTAACATAAGAGTCAATCAAACACTGGAGCTAACCTCACTTTCAATAAATATTTCTTGAAAATTTTGTTGTCATTTAACTATTCACAACCTCAGTCTCTTTATATGTGTGCAGATTGACATTCCGCAATAAAAGAAAACAAAACAAAACTGAAAATAAAACTTTATCTAGCTCTTAAATCAATTCAGATTACATATACAAAGTTTAAGTTCAAAATAAGACAGTATACTTGGTAGAACACAGTTTATGGTTTCATTTCTCACTTAAAAATAAAGTTCACAATTTTCAGGAGGTACTGACCATATGGAACAGGAAAATAACCGTGGCTTCCTCCTTAGGGAGCAGAAGCTAGAGGAATGGCAGGAACTTTGACCTGATTATCTTATTATATACTGTGTTCTAAAATTCTGTCAAAATTCAGGAAGTTCTTAAGAAAAAGTTAGCAAGCATAGCTATAGCAAATGTGGACGAAGATTTGTGGATCAAAAGACTGAAGATATGAAATAGAAGCTTTTATAAGTCACAAGAATATTCCATCTGAAACTAGTCAAATAATTTGTAAGAGTGTTAATATTAAAGTTTATCTTTTGAACTACATGTCTTCAAATAATTTTAGTGTAAAAATGAATGAATGCAAGTATGCTTACTAGACAGTAGAAACAAGGAAGAATACATATGAATAAACAAATAAATTGTGACCAGGATATTGTAAGCAAAACTGTGAAGGGTGTTGGTTAGCCAAGCCTAAATATCAATGAGGAAAAAAAGGGGGGGCTTTAAAAAGCATAAAACACAGCTTGGTTTGAGGTGGAGGGAACACCTCCATAAAAATAGCACTTCTTCATTGAAGAAATATTTATGTTGTGCTTATAATATACCCAGCAAAGTTTATCAAGTGAAAAAACAAAGTACAATGCCAATATAGACCCATCAGAACAGATATTTGACATGCTGAAGCTAATGGAGCTTGGATGTTTAGTAGGGAGATGATCTAAAAAGAATACTGGAAAACAAAAATTAACTAACATGTACAACAATTTCATATGGCAGAAATGCTAAGAAGAATGGCATACCTATGAGGAAGTTGCCCAAGCATGGAAGTTCCCATGTCAATAAAAATAAGGAAGTGTTGGAAGTCTATCTTAATAAGTCGTACTTGAACTGACATTAAAAAAACAAAACAAAAACAAAAGCAAGAACAAAAAAACAAGGAAAGATCTAGCCAAGTCTCCATATTGAAAAAAAAAAAAAAAAAGACTGGGGCTATGAAGTGTGAGCAGAGGGGTGGCTCGTGGCCAAGTACAGCACAAGTGCAGAAAGGTAGGAGCAAGAAACTCATGAAGATTTGCAATGGAAGAAACAAGGAAGAAAGCCATATGTGATTTTAAAGCAGATCTGATATAAGGAGAAACTGTCCATAGAATTGAGATAGTGATTTGAGGTACTTTCTCTGTGTGTGTGTGTGTGTGTGTGTGTGTGTGTGCATATATATGTATGTAAACATGCATATATGTGTATATATGTGTGCACATACATGTGTGTGTGTGTGTGTGTGTGTGTGTGTGTGTGTGTGTGTGTGTGTGCAGGCATGTTTACTGTGCATATGAATGTGGATGCTTGATTCTGAATCCTCAGGAATGAGACCCACAAAGAGTCTTGTGTGTCAGTCTTCCCTCACATCCTTTTTTGGGCATTTCCCTTGTTGTTCACTGCTCTCTACGCCAGGTGAGTCAGCCTACAGTTTCTAGGGATTCTTCTGTCTACACCTTCATTCTCAACCTAGGTACACTACAATTCCATATGCATGCTACCATAGCTGACTTCACAGGTGGTTATAGCAGTATGTATGTTGCTCCTCAATTTGGTGCAAAAATAGTTAATTACCTAAGCCACCTTCCCAGTCCTTGATTTACTTTTAACAATTTTCTTGAGACAGCGTGAAGAGTAGAAATATAAAAGTCAACCTGAAGCCCACTGCTTTCCCTCTGACAGGATATTACAAAAGGCATGACTCTGGAAGGACTTCCCTTCTTTCCATGGGCTTCCCTTCTTTTCCATGATGTAGTTCAGGAGTCGATATTTTAGAACACAAAGACTTCTATTACTCAAAGCTCAGATTAAGTGAAAGGAAAGCAGATTTCAAGGAGACTGAGGTCTGATTGAGGAAAACTTGAACAGCACACCTAGGTGTTTGATTTCTTTCACATAAAATTCAAATCTGTCAGTATTATGGCCTGATGTAACTTTGGCCTTTACAGACCTTGGACACTTGTCAGAGACACTGTGAAGAAGGCAGATGGCAATAATCAGGAAAAAACAGAGGCTAAAATCATGGCAGGCTTTAAAGATAAGGAAAGATACATTCACATAATTAATCTTGTAAGACACTTAAAGCATTGCATAATATATATGGTAATTATACCCACTGCATGGTGTTTTGGAATCCTAAGTGCACTAATGCATAATAATTAATTAATTAGATGAGGATCATCCACATGGTAATTGCTCAATAAATACTGGTCATAATTTATATATTTCACTTAGTATTAATACTTTTTTTAAATTTTACTAGGCTGTGTGTATCAGTGATGATTCTATACAGTACTCCTGGAAAATCTATGCCAATATGCAAATACATA
Organism: Mus minutoides; assembly: GCA_902729485.2. Taxonomy (NCBI): domain Eukaryota; kingdom Metazoa; phylum Chordata; class Mammalia; order Rodentia; family Muridae; genus Mus; species Mus minutoides. Next base: position 848,237 of record LR749837.1, read on the forward strand.
TTATTCAATTGGGCCAGTATTTGTCAAAAACAAATGAGCAAACAAAACAACAACAACAAAACATGGCTGTCAGTAATTATCATCAGATCTCAATCCTCTTAGTGCTACGTATTTTGTACAGGTTATTTAGAGAAATCTAGAACTCTGGTAATGATTTAAACTATAAAAAAAAAAAGAATTAATTTGGGAAGAAGGTTTTTGTTTTTGTTTTTGTTTTGCAAAGGGACTAAAAAAGACATGCCATAATCTGCTGTTTAGGAATACTTTTAATTATGCACGTATGAGTGTCTATGTGTGGGTATGAGTGTGTGAATGGGGATGGATGGCAGTTGAGTTATCAGATCCCCCTGAAGCTGAAGTTATTACAGTTGTAAGATATAACTTACTAAACACATGAATCTCAAGAAGAATGAAGTCCAAAATGTGGTCTCTGTGCCCCTTCCTAGAATTAAGAACAAAGCACACACTGAAGGAGTTACAGAGATCATGTGTGAAGCTGAATCAAAAGGATGGACCAACCAGTGACAGCGGCTGCCAGGGATCCCTCCCATAATCAGCCACCAAAATAAACNTTTTTTTTTTTTTTTAACATTTTCTTCAATATATTCAATACCTAAGAATGTAAATCCAGAGAAAAACAAACAACTTGAGGGCCACTCAACTAGTACACAAGGATGACCAATTATGTCTGACGGCTCCTGGACATCTATTGATAAAAAGTTTATAATATTCCTACTAAGACCTCATTAATTAAACTTTCTAGTGCAAGTTCAGGACAGTATTACTGTACCTGTCATAATACTACTTTTATTATCAGGACAGATAACAAAGGTTAAGTTCATAAAAACAAGTTTCTCAGCCCCATAAGTCTTTCTTCTTTGTAATAGATTTGAGTTCAGTTATAGATTTTAAAAAAGCCACACACACATATATACACACACAGAAAGATTAACTACTGAAAGTTATGAGGCTAAAATATAATAGTTGTACCTCAAGAGCCCGGAGGCAGAGGCAGGTAGATTTCTGAGTTCGAGGCCAGCCTGGTCTACAAAGTGAGTTCCAGGACATCCAGGGCTACACAAAGAAACCCTATAAAAAAAAAAAAAAAAAAAAAAAAAAAAAAAAAAAAAAAAAAAAAAAAAAAAAAAAAAAAAAAAAAAAAAAAAAAGGAAAAGGAAAAAAAAAAAAAGATTTTCTACATACACAAACCTGCTTCTGAATTCTGGATCTGTTACCATTAATATGGCACAAATTAATTTAAACCTGTGTCAGAAACTCCTTATTCATGTTACTCTTGCTGGCTATTGCACCAGTAATAGATGTGATGTGTGTGTGTGTGTGTGTGTGTGTGTGTGTGTGTGTGTGTGTGTGTTTGTGCTCTCAAGCATATGCACATGTGCTTTAACTCGTAAGAAAATATTCAGGGCTTGCTCTGTTGTAAGATAGCTGGGTTCTGTTGGTGACATATTGCACTGGCTTTGGTTGTTTGTATTCCTGTGCAGGCTTTTAGTCATCTGATTGTCCCTTGTATGGGCAAGCCTGGTAGTTCCTGAGGACACCAGGCCTCTTGGGCTGCAGGTAGAGCTCATAGTCCCCTATTTCAGCAGGCCTCTGTGATTGTAGGTAAAGCTCAGGTTGTCCCTGGTGGCAGCAGGTTTCCAGGGATGCAGGCAGAGTTGGCAGTCCTTGATGGTTTCAGGGAGCTATAAGCCTTCAGGGATGCAGGTATAGCTGGTGGTCATTGATGATTGCAGGCCTCTGTTTGACCTGGGCATCAGCAGACTTTCAGAGATGCAGACAGAATTGTAACCCAGGAAATGGGGTGCAAAGGGAGCAAGGCAGAGCTCATTGCTGCTGGGTTTGCCCAGAGGGGCCAGCAGGAAGGGAATTGGGGTAGGTGAGATTTTTGTTTGTTTATTTGTTTATGTGATGGCAAGTACTTCATGATAGAAAAGAGAAGAACTGCCTTATCCAAAGGGAACGTTCCCTGGGCTTATTTGCTTTGAGGGATTTTACAGAGGTCCAAACTGCTAAGCCTTAAGAACTGGAAGACATCACCAGTTTCTTGTTTGTTTGTTTGTTTGTTTGTTTGCAGGAGAAGTTAGATAAAGTGTCTTTGACAATGGCCTTATGGGTTGTCTGATTTCAGGCATATTCTTCCCACACCAGAGAGTGGCCCTGGCTAAAAGGCATCAGTTGTCCTTTTAATTTGTGTGAGTCTGTGGGATGGCACTGACTAAAAGCAAAGTAGGAAAAGAACAGGTTGCTAGCCTTCAGAATTGGGGGTACTTGCCCTTCCTGGTTCAAATCCATGTGGGTAACAGCTGTGGTATGTGTCAGTTGTTTGTGTTGTCTGCTATCTGCCTAGAGGGCCAGGTGGTATCTGGACAAATGGGTTACACCAGGAAGAGAGGAAGTTTGTGTGGCCTGAGCAGAGGAGATAGCTATGGTTCCAGGTCTCTTCTGCTACTGTAGTAGTGCCAGTGCCAGCTGTGGGGGTGATGCTGGCAACATTCAGTAGAGGCAGTGGGCAGTGGAGGTGGCATGAGCCTGACCAGCCAGGAGGATCTGAGGTCCAGCTATGAAAGCTTCAGCCGAGAGAACTCTTCCCCAGTGTTCAGCTCAGTAAAACAGACACTCCCAGGAAATCATCAGTGAAGTAATTTGTACATTTTATTTTATATGGACAGGGACTATAGATATATAAACAATAAGGACTAGGGTGTGGTTTAGGGATAGATGTTTCCTATTGGCTCAGTTTGAGATACTAGCAATGTTCTCTATGCATGCAGCAGGACTCCTGGTGTTTATACTACTTGACTGATTGTTAAGGTCCTCTCAGTGAGTTGGTCCTTGTAGTGAGTTGTCATGGTTACATGTCCCAGAGCAGGTAGAGGTAGGCAGGGACTGGCCCTGTAGTGTTGTAATCCCTTGTCAGCTCTGTGGCAGGTAATGGCAGCTTGGGGAAGCAGAAACTGGTGAGTTTAACTGCACTTACCCCATTCTGTCACCTCCACCTGGGTTAGTGCTAGGCTGTAGGGAAACAAGGAGGTACTACTCCCAGGTAGAAAACACGGTCTGAGATATAGGTTCAATGATCTCCAGGCCTGTGAAGAGGCCAGGGCCCTGTGGGATGCATCTGGGAAGCAGGGGAGCTCCAAGACTCCAAGGGAAGATTCTTGGCTTGGTGGGCCACAGGCTTATTGGCTGGCTGGGTACACAGAGAGACTACAGGAGACTGGGCTATGGTTCTGTAGGCAAAGGACTTCCCTATGGCTCCCCATGGCAGATCTCAATGAAAAGAGGCAGACCATGATTCCAGTTTGTTATCATGGCAGAAAGTGGATATATAAAACCAGATCCCACTTCTCAAGGTGGGCATGAGATTAAACACCTTCTGCAGGGAGGAATGTCTGGGGAGGGCAACTTCTTAGCAAGTCTGTATTCTGTCACCTCTTACTCCTGCTTCTATGAGGGACCACCCCCCACCCACCCACTCTTGCCTCACCACCTACATTGGGGCCTTGAGTCCAGGAAGGGGATGACATTTGAAATCTGTTTTGAGTGTACTTGACTGTGTTCCCATCTCTTTTCCTGTTGTTTTGTTCTGAGATGTTAGGGATGCCTCATCTACATGTGGAAGGGCTTGAGGGTTTTCCTTACATGACAGATGGCCACAAATTTCTCTGGGGCTGGGAGTCTGTGGCTATGTAACAGAGGCCTGGTGTCAGGGCTTCAAGTCTTTAGCTTGACCTTACCAGGCTTCCACATGCAGGCTTCCACAGCCTGCATGGTCCCACTCCTACCTTCTTAATTCTGAGATTCTCAGGGTCTGAGCTCACTCAAACTTACCAGTTCTGTCTAGTGTCAAGGTCCACCTGCCTAACAGAGCTTGTGAAAAAGGTAGATTGGAGGTGGGGAGCAGATATTGGGATATAAATGAGTGAATGAATGAATGAATGAATGAATGAATGAATCAATCAATCAATCAATCAATAAATGGGAGAAAAAATATCTCTTGCTCTTTAGCCCTGTGTTCCCAATTCTCACTTTGAACAACTCACCAGGATCTTTCAGAAAAATCCTTTATTCCTGTTAATTACCAGATTCAGGGCTGTTGACCAGTGACTCACTCCGATGAAACATATTTAACCCATTCACTGCTCATTTGTTACACACTTTTCAAACTTTGAGGAAGTTATGAAAATGTTAAATACTTCTAGCTCAGGACAGATCATAGACTTTCAGAGGGAAGGCATGCTTAGGCTTCAAACAGTTTCTTTATTTCTTAATCATGTGGCAAATATTTATTAAGCAATCATTCTGTAATAGTTCATAATCGCTATGGTAAATGCAACTGTGAACCAAAAATAAAATATTCCTTCTTGATACTTTTAGCTCACATGTAGGAGACATTTACTCAAGTAAGAATAAAAACTAGCTGGGGCTGGTGAGATGGCTCAGCAGGTAAGAGCACCCGACTGCTCTTCCGAAGGTGATAAGTTCAAATCCCAGCATCCACATGGTGGCTCACAACCATCCGTTACGAGATCTGGTGCCCTCTTCTGGAATGTCTGAAGACAGCTACAGTGTACTTACATATAATAAATAAAAAAAAAATTTAAAAAAAAAAAAAAAAAAAAAAAAAGAATAAAAACTAGCTATAAATACCCACTCTGAGGAACTGTGGATTGTACTAATCTTTGGATAATGAACTGTATTAGCTTGGAAAAAGAGGTAAGAAAGGCTTATGACAAGCCTTTGAGACTCTTGAATTTTGGTTGTAAGAAACTTAACCATGGTTGAACCATCGCCTTCATAGAATAAGATGTAACATTGAGCCAGGCAATGGTGGAGCACACCTTTAATCTCAGAACTTGGGAGGCAGAGGCAGGCAGATTTCTGAGTTCAAGGCCAGCCTGGTATACAAAGTGAGTTCCACAACAGCCAGGGCTACACAGAGAAACCCTGTCTCGAAAAACCAATAATAATAATAATAATAATAATAATAATAATAATAATAATAAATAAAATAAAAATAATTTTTTAAAAAGGGAACATTGATGGAAATAAAGTATTTGAGTTAGCAAAACATTGACAAAATTCTAGTTACTCAGATTTGGTATTCTTTGGGATGTAGAGATATCTCATAAATTAGAAGTGCCTGTTGTTGAAACTAAGCAAACTAATTAAATGTAAAATAGTTCCATAGCTACATTTTTTTTTGATTCTTTTATTGCACTTAATTACTTTGTAAATCTCTAGGAGTATATTTTAGAGTATACTTTTTCTAAACTTTTTGAAGAGAACTCCTCTTTCTATGTCAAATCTTTTGGTTCCTTTCAATTTCCAGAATGCAGTTTGGAAAGCACATTTTATTTTATTTTATCTGACCACACAGATTTCTGTAAATGAAGTTCTTGTAATACAGTTCTATCAAATTCAGTGATTTCTTTTTGTATCTGAAATATTTTTGAAATATTTTGTGTATTCAAAATAATGGGTGTATTCCTTTTCTAAATTCGAAATAATCTCAATGTTTTGAATCAAATAATTAAAATAATCTATGCTACTTAATTAGATTTGTTCAGTAAATTGATCTCAGCTCCCATTGTATCAGTAAACACACAGATTAAGATGGCAATCATATTTTGTTATTAATTAAATTACTAATTAATTATTTGGAATTGGTAGATGATAGCTCTGTATTTCAAAGGTAAATGGTTGGGACGGAATCAAAGAAATGGAGATTTGCCACACTTTATTATCATAAGAAAATCTCTTTATACTCAAGAACCATTTTCTAAACTTCATTAATAAGTAAAAAATAGAGAGCCTTGGTATGAATAAATGATGAAAGTATCTCCCTTGGTAATGTTTTTTAAAGTTTCTAAAAATAGCTCCTGTCTTTATCTACAAACTTAATGTATTTAGAAGAGGCAGTAAGGGGGCCTTTGTGCTGCGTGTTCGTTGGGAGAAGTAGGAGACAGGCAAAACCTCCAAGACCTGTGACAGAAGACATTTACCCTGTAAAGATCATTTTCTCCGGGTGAATTATTTACAATATTTTTCTTGATTGCTGTAGATTGTGTAGTGTCAACATGGGACAAAATTTATAGACCTAAATGTGGCAGAGTCAGATGGCCTTCTGGAGTGGAGCTGATCACTTTAACATGCTAATATATCATCACTGTTTCTAGGATATGCTTCTATTATTACTCATATATCACAGGAAAGTGTTTACAGAGCTTTCTCAGTACTAGCTCATGAGGTTTTCTTCAAACCTTGTTGAAGTCGTATCTGTTTTGTCTTCTTTTCCCTGATACTTACTGTACTTTTAGTCATGAAATACAACACAACGATTCAAGAATTATTGAATGCTTCATTGTAATAATGAGTATGTACAAAAACCTGATCCTCTAAGTCCTCATGCGGGTCCATCCATCTCAGCCACCTATGTAAATTTGTACAAAATCATATTTCATGGTGTTAAAATCTTTGTGGTAGATTTGAAAGGAGATACTATCTTCTCTGGGAAAAAGTATAAATCATGCTGCTACCACGTTTTCTTTTAAACAGGTATTACTATATACTTTCTTAGCTTTGTTCTGTGGTTCATGCAAATTTTTTATCCTCTGGGGTGCATGGTGACATTGGTAGGTAGCCTTTAAGGGTTAAGTTTGAGTGTTTAGCTTTGAAGCTTAGATAATTCTGAGTTACTTTAAGACAAAAAAGTAGGATTCTCTCTCTGTCTCTCTCTTTGTCTCTCTCTCTGTCTCTCTCTTTCTCTCTCTCCTTCTCTTTCTCTCCCTTTCTCCTTTCTCTTCTGTCTCTCTTTCAACTTAGAGATAGCTAATCTTATTTTATTACTGTCTTTAACTGAAGGAAATCAATTCTGGTTAGAATAATACAATTAAAAACAGCATAGAAAAAGTATGAATTTCAGATTTGGGTTCCTTGCCTCATCTCTGGGCTCTCTGCTGTGAAGAAACGACTGAACTTCCCAGATTCTCTATAATAAAACATATAAAAGAGATTATGAAACTAGTGACATATAATATATTCTCATTATGGTTTCTCATCCCTCAACTCCTCTGAGATTTCCCTGAATCCTGCCCTTTCTGTCTCTTGTTAGAAAACAAATAGGCATCTAAAGAATATCAATGCAATAAAATAAAACAAAACCTGGAATAAGACAAAACAAACAAGTAGAAGAAAAAAAGACCAAGAAAGAGCAGGAGAGTCATATGCAGATGAAAACCACACATGTAGCTTGGCAGTGGTGGCGCTTATCTTTAATCCCAGCACTTGGGAGGCGGGGACAGGTGGATTTCTGAGTTCAAGGCCAGCCTGGTCTACAAAGTGAGTTCCAGGACAGCCAGAGATACACAGAAATAGACTGCAAATAAATAAATAAATAAATAAATAAATAAATAAATAAGAGAAAGAAAGAAAGAAAGAAAGAAAGAAAGAAAGAAAGAAAGAAAGAAAGAAAGAAAGAAAGGAAAATCACACATGTAAAGAAACAGGCCCAGTCTTCTTAATTTTTTTATCTTTACATGCCCCTGTGTGTGTGTGTGTGTTAAAGAGAGAGAGAGAGAGAGAGAGAGAGAGAGAGAGAGAGAGAGAGGATTGTGGGTGGAGAGGATCTAGGGGGATTAAGGTTAGGAAAACTTATTCAGAATATGTTCCATAAAAAAAAAAATTTCAGTAAAAAGGGAGTATAAAAAGTGTTTATAAAGAAGATAATTATAGTGGTGTTGATAAGAAAAAAAAATCACCTAAATATCAATAAGAGAAAATTAAGTATATTGGAATGTTTTTTATAGATTAGCATGTTCTGAAGGCATCAAACACTTTACTATAACAAACATGAAGAACCGACACTGTATTACTCTCACTGATTCCTTGGATTCTCAACAGTTTCCTTTATTTTATAAAGTATTGTTAATGTTTTATTTCTTATTCTTAAGTGTGTGTGTGTGTGTGTGTGTGTGTGTGTGTGTCTAGATACCCACAGAGATTAAAAGAGGGCATCATATACTCTCCTGGTAGTGTAATAATGGTTGTGAGATTACGGAAAAGTAACCAAACTCTGGCAATCTATGAGAGCAGCATGCATTCCCAATATCTGAGCCAAATCTCCAAATCTTACTTTCTTTATATTTTCTGCCTATTTTATTTACAGTAATACTAATATACAAGCATTCACTGTTATATCACATAATAGAAATACTTCTCTTACAATTATATTTTCTTTTTAATTTTTATAGCATACTGTTAAAGAAAATATGATACATTTACACGTTGAAGTATTACTCAGCTGTTAAAAAATAACATGAAATTTGCAGCCAAATAAATGAAACTATAAAAAGCTATTATAGGTGATGTAATCCAGATTTTGAATGAAAAACATAGGATGTATTCACTTGTAGGTAGATACTAGCTGTAAAGGTATAAGCATGCTACAACCCACAGACCCAGAGAGGCTAAGAAACAAAAAGCCCTCAGGGGGAAACATGAATCTTCTTAGATAGGTTTTGCTGGTAGACTGGGAAGTAGGTGGGGGGTGATAACAGGAAGTATGAGGTGGTAGTTAGTTGGAGGAAGACAGTATTGGGAAAGAAAACAGGAATTTGGGGGCATTTTAGTGATAGGCAGAAACCTAGCCCAATGGAACCCCCCAGGAATCTATTAGGGTGATCTTAGCTAAGACTCTTAGTAATGAGGGATACAGAGCCTTAACTGTCTATCTCCTGTAATCAGGCAAGACTTTCAGTGAAGGTACTAGGACACAACCAACCTGAAATTATCCTGCCTACAAGATTTGTTGTGGTAAAGGTGAACAGAAATCTGGGGTGTGAAAACCAATGAATAGTCCATCCTGAGGCCCATTCTATGAGAAGGAGCCCACCCCTGATACTAACTGAAGGACAAGGAACCAGAGGTTGAATAGCCTAGACCAGAAACTAAACACACTGGGGAAAAAAACAAAATAAGGCGATGGAATGATTCCTCATAATATTCACTCATAGACTCAAAACTAGCATAATCATCATCAGAGAGATCAGGCTTCATTCAGCTACTGGCCAAAACAGATGCAGAGACCCACAGCCAAACATTAGATGAAGCCTAGAGAATACTGTAAAAGGTGGACAGAAGGATTGTGGAAGACAAGGACACACCCCCACACACCCCCACACAAACCAAACAATAGCCCATAGGGGCTCACAAGGACTGAACCAACAACCAGAGAATCTTCATGGGTCTGATGGAGACCTTCTGCATATATGTTATGGCTGAGTAATTTAGTCTTCTTGTGGGGCTTCTAAGAGTAGGGGCAGGCAGGAGGCCATTTCTGACTCTTTTGCCTACTTTTGGGACTTACTTTTGTTCAGTCTTAAAACAAGGGGAGGTGTCTAGTCTTATTGCAACTTGAAGGGTAACTGAGAAGGAATGGATATGGAACTTCAAGTAAGGGTGACTGAGAGGTGAGAAGGGAGGGAAAACTGTAGAAGAGATGTAATATGTAAGAGGAAAAATATCAATAAAAATTAAAAAAGAAAAGAAGAAGTAATTAAGAATACAGACAGGGAGGAAGACATGGTGGCTGTGATGGTGATACCAGGGTTTCAAGGTGTTAACCACCTTGTGCTGTGTAATAGCTTGGTGTTACATTCAGTGTACATTAATTTTGCAAGTAGAGGAATATTACTGAAATACGACATTGAAACCTGGAGCAAAAAGAATATTCTAAACCAATTCTCAGTCTTAATTCATGAAGTCCTTTGTCCTTTACCTGTGAAAACTTTCCTCATTGTAACATGGAATGTGGGGTAACCAAATGATGTGGGGTTGGTTCATGCTTCCTCACATTTGCCTCCAAAATAATCTCTTATCTGTGGATGCTAGTGTTGTTTTTCTGTGTAGGCATAATTAGCAACTTAGAATGGATTTACACTGATTCTGAAGAGGAGGCATCTACAGCTATGTGCTGGGGAATTGCTGCAATGGAATTTATATAATGGCCTAATGTACCTAAAGTGCATAACAGGATTTGAAAGTAGGCATGCAAGACAATGAGGGAATTCAATAGCTAATGGGGACAGATTAGTGATTGACTCCTTTGGTTTTGTTCAAGCTGGTTCTTGGGCATAGCACATTCTTGGGGTAGACATAAAAATGAATATAATAAAGAATTGGTGAAGCATTGAAACAATTCTTTGTTGTGAAAGAAATATTATTAGCACTGTTATAACATTTGCATCTTCTCAACAGACATTACTTCTATGGCTTAATCAAATGGCTATCAAAGTGATTTCCATCTCTGATTTTTAGAAATCAGTATGATGCCTTCAATTATCTCAAGATATAGGGAAAATGCAGCAGAGATTCCCAGAACACAATTAAATGTCATACCTGCTAGTTATAAAAAAAACCAAATGTGTGTAAGAGATAGTATATGTCATTGAATTAAAAAGATGGATTTTAAATGGCCACTTGTTCATGGAGGCTGGGAACTGCTGATTTGGGAACTGCATGATCAGGCAAGTAAAAATATCAAGAGATCGAGGCAGTGAGCTATGCTTGTGATGAGGAGAGATTGAGAGCTGGTGACAAAAGCTGTTGAATTGAGAACACCTTGCCACTTATTATAGTTAAGATAGCTTGCCTTGCCTTAGGCTCTTTATTTTAATGTAGGTGTCTAAGAGTGAGTGGGTGATTGAGGGAATAGGAGAAAGGTTATGTATCTTCCCAGGGCAAGATGGCAATTGAATGACTACCAAGCCCTTCCCCTGTGATGCTAATATATGCGTCCATTGTTCCACCCTCTTTTCTAGTAACAGTAAACAACATTTGTCACCTGCAACAGACTACTTTTCACTTCCAAACTGATGGTGAACTGACATTTGTATTTCAAGTATGAAAGCTCGAGCTTCAGAGGCAGAAGTCCCAGAGAAGATGTATGTGGTGGGTGGAAAGAGAGAACAGGACAAGGTTCAGATGTGCGATTCAGCAAATCCTTCATAAGTCTGGCCTCCATGACAGAAGATGGCCTAATGCCTCATTAATTCCCACAGAGATGACGATGATGTATCACCCCCTTTCAATCTGAAACTAACTAATGCAGTTTAAAAAAACTAATTTGCACATGTTTAATGCATTCATTAAGCTATTATAGTCTTTCAACAAGAGATTTAATAGCAAATTAACATTTCTTTAAATAAAACAACTACTGCCTCCCAAAGTCCCCAGTTAATACAATTATTTTCTGTTTTGAGTGCAGTGGGTGACAAGGGAAAACATTTGGTGCTCCAGTGGGGGTGAAAAGAACAATGTTAGGTCCTTTCATTTATTCCATGATTAGTCACCTCAGGGCATTCATTTCTCCCCAATAAGGAAGAATTTACAGAAACAAAGAACTCTTGGAGTAGATGTTGAGCAGATCAACCTTCTACCAACACACACACACACACACACACACACACACGAGTGAATTTTGCCAAGTGGTTATGATGAACCGAGAAGAGCAGCAGTTTTGTAGAATGTTTGTTCAAAAAGAGAAGTTAAATTTGGTTAATAATCAAATATCAATATTTAATAATAATTTAACACACTACAGGCCCATCAGTGATGGTGACGTAAGATGCTTACTATTAACATGATGATAAATTGATGGATGTATTTATTCTTTGACTCAACAATTCTTTGTTCAATACCTATGTGATATTAGTAAAATGATTAAACTCTGGATAGCTTCTTTAATGAAGTTTCAAACAACAGACTATATTGTATATAAACAAAATCTATCTACAACTTACTAAAGCTTATATTGTAGCAGCACACTGTTTTGATAGTAAAGCAGAATTTCTAACTCAAATGAGATTTCAAGTAATATGTGTGTATAGAATGAAGTTTAGACTAGGTCGTTTATTGAAAATATATACATACAGGATGTTATATCACTACATAATACCTAGGAACCACAAATGAGAGAATGCATTCTGCATTTGTTTTCTGAAATTGGCTTAACTAATTTAATATGATAATCCCTAGTTTCTTCTACTTTCCTCACAACTTCATCATTCTTTGTGGCAAAACAACAACCAAAATCTTTAAAATATTTTAATTATTTATCTATCTCACATTTTCCTTATGTATACATCTGCTATTGTACATCGATATTGGTTACATATCTCAGCTATTATGAATAATGAATATCATTGTAGGGAAAGTGAGTATGACAGTAATATGTTGAATTGAAATCTTTTGGGTTAATACCCAGAAGTGGTATAGATGGATAATATAGCAGGTTCCATTCTGCCTTCCACAATAGCTAGACAGGCTTGAATTCCCAACCAACACTGTCTAGAGTCTTTCATGTGAGGTTGGGATGCAGCAATAGAGTATTATAGGTGGGTGCCTTAGAACACAAATGGGTTTTTTATAATTCTAGAAAATGAGGATTTCAAAAACAGTTGTTAACAGACTAAGTGTCTGGAGAGGAGTTCCCTTCCAGTTTCTAGGGAGGCACCTACTTCTCTCTGGACCTTCATGTTGCAAAAAAAGAGTGGAAGAGTTTTCAAGGTCCTTTTAGAATAACTTTAATCACATAAATGGAGTTTTTCTCTCTTAAAATAATTATTCTGATACCCTCTTCATGTTACAGCATTGGGTACTAGAATTTTCCCCTTGAATGTTTGTTTCTTATAGCTTTCTTCCTGGATACTTATCTTTTTTCAACTCTGAACTTCAGAGATTTATAATAGATGTGTTAGAATTCTTTTTACTAAAACAGCAGAGGAGATAAGAAAATAATGTTCATTGATTAATGACCAAAAGAAATTTATACTATCTATTGAATATAATTTCTATTCAGCAATAAACTATTATGTTCCAACTGAAAAGAATTTGATTTTAGCTCTCTGTAGTTAACCATCTTATAGTAAAACAAATTGTAACATATTTCACTAATAATTTGTTTTTATAATTCTAATATAATTACAGGATTTCTCTCTTTTCTTTCCACCTTATCAATACTCTCACATCTTTCCTTGATCATTCAAATTTCACTGCTATTTTTTTCATTGTTATTGTTGCATGTATGTATGTATATATGTACATACCTGTATTTGTATACATACATATTCATAAATAACCATCTCAGTCTTTATCATTTTACTTGTATACATGTTTTAGGCCTCATCTTTAGGTATTGGATAAACCAATTTGTGTGCCCTTACCTGAGGAAGACTATCTGTCCCTCAGCATTCCTTAAGTGTCTGTCGTTCTTTTTGTAGATTGACACCTCTTAGGCATTTCTATATCTACTTTGGGATGTACTTTGGTGTCATCCTTGTTCATCTCCTGTTTTGACAATCACATTTGTGAGACTTTATGGGTAGAGCTTCTGACATTACTGAGAGACAGTCTCACAGAAAATGCAATCATCTTCTGGCTCTTAAAGTCTTTCTGTTTCATCTTCTATAATGTTCCCAGCAGGGTACAAGAAATCTGAAATAGGAAATGGAAAACTGGGCCTATTTATGGTATAAGGAGAGGGAACACAGATATAGCACATGAACGATCAAATAATAAAAGGGATGTCTGGAAAGAAGATAACGAGTCATGCCATTAATTATTTGCATATGTATGTATATCTACATGCATGTGTAAATAAATTTATAAACTATCAGCTACTTGTAAATGAACATTAGTTTTCTACATGAGAGTCTCCCTGGGGAAAAAATTACTCTTTAAGTGTAGGTCACATGCCAAGCATTATATAGTTAAGAAAAAAACAAAAACAAAACCAAAACTCAACAGCATCTTTTGAGGGTTCACTCATTGTCTCATAATGTGTCAGGTATTTTTGTCTTTGCTCGTGTACTTTTTAATCCTTTCCTTGATACGTTCTGTCTTGAAGAAAACATCACTTTGCAACTGACAAATATCACTACAGAAAACCACAACCAATAAAAATGCAGAGTTGTGGAGCCTAGCCCCCACACTGTCCAATGTAACAGAGGTATTTTATGTCAGTCCAAACAAGCAAAGAACCAAACCACAGCCTCATAGCCTTCTCTTACTGTCATTAAGTCTCTTAATTAATTGTATGATTAGAAATACTTTACATAGATTTTTCATGATGAATATCAGCTTTGGGTGTGGGGGATGGGAATAGAGTAAATGTCAGAGCTCATTATTACTCTTAGCTGCCTGAAGGGATCTCTTGAGATTTAGAAAACTTGACTTGGACTAAACTTTGATTTGAATCTGAAGTAGGAAAGAATTTTAGAAATAATAAATTTATGAATCAGAATCGAGATTTAATAATGATATTTTAATACAAACTTAAACACAAGACTTAAAAGAATGGTGGAGTCTCAGAGAGTAGTAAACCATAGAAGAATGTGGGTGAATGCTTCTCTTCAAATTGTCACAATGGATAAGACATAATCAATGGTGAATATTGACTCCTCAAGGGAACCTGCAGGTCTGTGTGGTTGTATGATAGCATTAGACAAGGTTTGGGTGGGAAATCAAGCTATTATTTTTTTTTAAGAACTGCTAAGAAAACTCAATAGGATCATTTGTTACAGAAACACCTGACAGGTTGATAATTTATGAGCTATGTAGGAAGTACAAAGCAGGAAGCTTACCTTTTTAGGGGTTCTCAGAGGATGTCTAGGAAAAGGCCCATCCAAGACCCTTTAAATTTTAGCATTGACCTGGTTCTTTTTTACTGTAATATAGAGTATTTATGTGGTTAGAAAAAAATGTCTCCATGGTTAAAGGAACTTGTTGTTTGTGCAGGACACCTGGGTTTGATTCCCTTCCCCTAGATGATGAATCACAACAGTCCAGAACTCCACATCTAATTTCCCATGGGTTCCAAGCACACATGTGGTGCAGACACATAATGTTACCAAATCACTAAGACACTAAAATAAATGATTCCCTCAAATTTATAACATCGGCGTATGAAAGGAATATTAATGTTATGCTAATAGTCTTCACAACAATGTTGCCAATCATGCAATATTATCTTCTCTCAGATAACAAGATGCTTTACTCTGACTCCAAGATGAGCAGCAATCTTGACCTTCTCATAACCTTATATTTCTTTGTCTTTCTACCCAGTTTCAGCATCATATACTTTCCTCCTTCAACATCTTCCTTCCAAGTAAAAATGATGATTTGGGGGAGTTTGACTGTAATGACATATTTAAAATTAAAATGTCGAGTAAATTCTACTATATTAATTAGCCTTTTAATTAACCATCATGTGCTTTAGTTGCCATTCACACACTGCTTTGAGTTAAAGAAGATTGATAATTAATTCTGAGAAAAGACTCTATTCTGACTGACAACTGCACAATACCAGTTATTAATATGATTCCATGTCTGATGAATTTCTCCTACCCATGATATACTTTTGAAGTTCCTGGGGTGAACTTTGATTTGTCACCTTGGGAACTAAAGAAAGAAGAAATAAATCTTGAAAAAGCTTGACATCCATCTTTTTGGAATAGAGTAAAAAAAAATCAAATGAGTAAATAACACGTCCATCAATATTCCATGTCTACATGCACACCCCGAACTTTCAAAAACATCTGTCTTCCTGCCACTAATGATTTCATTCCAGATGTATTCTAAATCTGTTCGCAAATGGGGACCAAATAGGTTAGCACAGTTTATACTTCAGAGAGTTGGCAGTCATCACAGTTATTTTTTATTTCTTTTAAAAATATATACATTTCAAAAGTGATATGGCATCCTGGATGACTAATTTGTTTTAAATGATAGTAATGTGTGTGTGTGTGTGTGTGTGTGTGTGTGTGTGTGTGTGTGTGTACGTGCGTGTGTGTGCATGCATGTATATCCCCTTTGGCTTTGATCTGAGGTTGATCTTATGTTGTTGCATTTGTTGTTTGGTTTGTTTGTTTTGTTTTTGTTTAAAGAAAGACAATATCGGAAGTGGGGAGATTGTGAATTTTAGAAACAGATATGAAATCAAAGCCTCGGTGATTAACAACTTTTCATGTAGTAATATGAACATTTATTCCACTAATATCTTAAATGACTTTGCTAAGAATATATTTAGGAATATTAAGAATAGAGGCTGGAGAGGTAACTAAACAACTGTGAGTAATTGGTGCTCTTCCAGGGGGATGTGAGTTATGTCCTCAACATATATTTTGGGGAGCTCACAACTGCCTGCAACTCCATCTCTAGAGAGACCAAATGATTCTGGTACTCCATGGGTATATGCACTCACTTGTGCATACAATATACACACAAACACAAACATCCATACATACACACATATTAACAAGTCTTTTATAATCTTTCTACATTCCTCTAGATGTCCTTGCTATTAATTAATATTCCATTTTATAAATTAGAAAAGTTAGAGCAAAGTAAGAGTATGTGATAGTTAAAAACCCTCAAGTCTAGAATGAGAATCACAGCTTGTCTAACACATACTTTAATTTCACCTAAAAGAAGCTACATCTTAGTACTGACTTTAATCCATCACTATGTGTACTGTGCCTACAGAAATGCTGAGTTGTCCAACAATGGCATCACTAACCATAAAAATAATAATTTTGTGGTATTTACTAAGTGACTGACACTGCCTTGAAAATTACTCTCATGATAAACCTGCAACATAGATCATGATATATCTGACCAACTATTCATCCTTAATGTCTGGAGCACAAATTTAATGCTATTTATTCTGACTTGATAATCTCTAATTCACCTTTTACATACTTATTAAATGAGGGATTCCTCCTTCTTAAGAGAATTCTTCCTTCAGGATTAGAAAATGACAACGATCAATAATGAATTTAATTAAATCTATAGATCACAGTTCTATGAAACCAGGAAACATTACATTTCTTGTTTTATGAGGTTCTAACTGCTGGATAAAGTTTTTCAAGTGTCTCCAAGTTTTCTATTTAGCAGAGGGCAGGTGATAACCTCAAGTCTGGTATTGCCTTCACTTTCTACATGTTGCCTCATCTGAAGCATGAATGGTCTTGTTAAGAGCTTCTCGTGTGCTAAATATTTTATAATGGTAGACTCATGTTCTTCCTGATACCACATAGTCCCTTCATTTACTATAACCACTTGCCAGTAAATAAATTCACTTCAGTTCTAGGCAGTGGTACAAGGTATAGGGCTGAGTCACTGGGATGTTCAAAAAATTTCTAAAAGCCATTTGCAGAAAGTGCTGCAAGAGAGACTTGATGCATAGAAATTCAAATATATCTTTCTGGCAGCAAACTATCTCTGGGTCCTGGGAAGCCTGAGTCTGGGTGAGCCAGGGAGTAATGAAGCCCTGCGTTTCATGCCATTGACTCCTGCATATCAAGCACCACATTCATAAAAGTAGATGCAAGTGGCTGGGCCTCTCTCTCCTTCACTAAATTGAAATGCTTTCACAGGAGAATATAGCAATGGGGATATAAGAAAAATAACACTCTCTTTCCCAGTGTTGAAAGAAAAGGTTGTTCATGATGTTAAGTACAAAAAAGGAAACAACTGGAAATGTTGCTGGAAAAAAGTGTGATTATGCCTAGCCATGGAAATCACAGGGGGATGATTATACACATTGCTGTGGGACATGAGAACATGTGAATGCATGTGTGTACGTGTGTGTGTGTGTGTGTGTGTGTGTGTGTGTGTGTGTGTGTGTGTGTGTAAACAATGAGGTAGTTCAGAAAATTAATAGTTTTACCAGTTCAGCAGTTACTTCTATTTGTCAGTCTGAGATTGTGGTCACTAGTATGTAAAAGTAAGAGGCAAATTAGCTGAAGTTGTGTTTACAAAATATATTCTATAATGTTAGGGCTACTTGCTTTAGACAGGCTGACTGCAGGGACAGGTACGATTTTATGAGAACCAAATATTTTCTCCTTAGCCTTTTTCTCTCTATTAGTTAAGATTTCTACTGCTGCAATGAAAAACAAAAGTTCAGGAGAAAAGGAAGTTGTTTATCAAGTAAATATGGGAACTCAAAAAAATCTAAGGGTAAGAGCTGATACACAAGACATGGATGGGTGCTACTTACTGGCTTGCTCCCCCATGGCTTGCTCAACCTGTTTTCATATAGAATTCAGGATGACCATGGTCTGAATCCTTCCCCCATTAATCACTAATTAAGAAAATACCCTATAGGCTTGCCTGCAGCCCAATTTTATGGAGGCATTTTATTAATTGAGGTTGTGTCCTCTCAGATGACTGTAACTTGTGTCAAGTTGACATAAAATTAAGCAGAACACCCATTGCCTCTTTTCTGACTCTATTATCTAGAAGTCTTATTGTCACTGGTTCCGATATGTTCTGGAGGTTAATCTTTTTTAGTTCCTGTTTGGCAGAGAAAAAGATTCTGTTTCCCTACTGGCTTGTTGAAAATATCTCAGAATGTAGTCTCTGTTTCCAATTGGCTTTTATTGAGTTTTATATCTAGCTTCAAATGTATCTTGCCAAAACACAGGATTTGAATTTCTTAAGCTACCCTTAGAGTTATAGATATGCTTAACTCCAAAAGAACATATAGATTGAGAGTAGAAAAAAAGGTCTCTCATCTCAGATAAAGATCTGTAATTGTAAAAAGAGCATAAAAGGGATGCCAGGTTGCAAACAACTATGTTCAATGTGCCTGTCCTTCTATAAAAAAATGAAATACATATAACAATTAAATCTCAATCAGTCTCAAAACTAAAAGAGCCTTTACATCTTATCCATCTAAGGGAGAGATGGCTGTCATGGTCAAAGGCTGGATTTAACACAAAGATTTGTTTTGCCAAAAATTAAAAAAAAAATAAATTTGAATTATTCATATGTTTTAAGTTTCAAATTTCCAATTCCACCTAAGAAACTGGAAGATTCAGAATCTCTCCTAGCATTATAATTTAGCAATTTTCTCCTATTTGTCATCAGTTGCTTTCTTTTTCAGCCAACACACAAGCTCCTGTTCACTTTAGTCTCGGTTATCTCCCTAGCACAGAAATCCAGTCCACTACAAATTAACATAATTCAAAATATTCACCTTAATGACATTCTTCAAATGGAAAATTACTCTCTGTTAAAATGTAGAAAGGAAAACTAGAAAAACAGTACCACCTCTAAGGTACTTGTCCCTTAAGGATTAGGACCTAAGTTTGTATCCCCAACATTTACACCAAGGCTTGGCATAGTACCATGGCTGTCATCCATTGACAGGAATTAGAAACCTGAAGGATCCCTGGGATTTGCCAAAAAACAATCCATCTGAATCAGTGAATCACGGGTTCAAGACGAGACCCTGTCTCAAAAAGATTCGATGGAAAGTAACTGATGAATACAACTAATGTTACATTTTGAACCCTTCAAGAATGCATGTAAAATATACATGAATATGGCCACATTCAAAGAAGAGAGGAGGAGGAGAAGGAAGAATGAGTACTTGTGGGTACAAATAAAATGTTAGTAGATATCTTGTTTAAGGTAGAAAGAATTTTAAGTTTAATATGCAAATATTAAGTATGCATTATTTAAGGTAAGGAAAGTAGGCTTTTGCTTTTGTTCCAGAGAAATTTGTACTCATTATCTATTTACAGACTGCAGAAGATATAGCGTAGCTGGAATTCATAGTGGAGCTAGGATTCTACATACAGATCCTGTTTCTCATGCTAATCTTACTATGTACATGTAGCATACAAACACTAGAAAATGAGGGAAAGAGGGATATGCTGTTTTACTTATTTAAACTGTTAATGTAATGTAAGTATCTGCAGGAAAGAAATGTCACTTATAATCACATTGAAACTAACACAAAGGAGTTGTTTTTTTTTCTTGTTAGTCTTTAGTTAACTCTTATTGTTTTATATGGAAATTGTAGCAAGCATTGCAGTACTATATCCTGCACTACTGAGATTTTTCAAAAGCACTTTTACTATTATAATTTATTCATTATTAAATAGGTATTTAATAGCTAAGAATCAATGTAATGTAACTGCAATCTTGGTTTTTCTATTTTTTTTTTCATTTCTTCCACTTTCTTCTTCCATCTCAGGCTCTCTTCCACTCAAATACAAAGCGTGTCACAAGAATTCTCTTCTCTTCTCAACTATCCCCGGTGAAAAACCAACCTTGAGAAAACCATCATGAGAGTTAAGATATTAATCAAGATTTCAGAAACAAGCAAAGAAACAAGAAAAAGCACGGGATCATATCAAACTAACAGTAACTAAGATAATGGAAGGGCTTAGTGAAACTATTGAGAAGTATTCCATAGCTTATAAAGGAAGCCAACATTATTGAAATCACTTAATATGATCTAAAATGAGAGTCTCTTAAAATGGAAGCTATACAGACATGATGGGAAAACATTATACCTGATACAGGGTCTATAATGATTTGTTGAACAGTTTCCCCTGCAGACATTAATTTATCCATATTTTTGTGGGGTTTCAGTATCCCTGCATCTAACTATGCAGTCTTCAAGAATATCAAGGCTGGTACTACCTTCTTCTCCTATTGCATTAACTACCAAGGAAGGATTCAGTAATTGCAGGCAGAAATTGCCAGAGGGGATATAAATGATGAAGTTCCATTATATATGTATGAGAATGACAAAATGAAATTTAAATATGTTATTGTGTACAATGAATTTAATTTTTTAATAGCATATTCATTTGGGTCAAATGTAAGTGATCATAAAATATGAAACAGTATTTTAGGATGATAATTAAATGGAATCAGGAAGGAAAGACAAAAGAAGAAAAGAAGAAAAGATGTAAGTATGAATAAAAGAGTCAGAAAATCTGGCTTACCAAAAATAGCTAAACGAACAACTTGTAATTATATGTATACTTAAATCTACTTAAATCTAAGAATGTATATTAGCCAATTATCAGGTGAATTGATACTTTTACTAAAATTTTGTTATGAGAAAAAATGTAAAACTAGCCTATATATCTAAGTATTAAATGTAACATATATGCTGAATGAAAGATTTGAAAAGAATTCAATTGTATGCTGTATAGTATCAGATAACATTTATGCACATATTTTCTGATAAGATCAATTTGATATACTGAAATTTAAACTTAGATTGTAATATTTGAGCGGAAATGGAATATTACATGATTTAAGGACCTAAGGAGTGAGACAGAGAAAGATTGTGTTTCATTCTCGGTACTCAAGACCTTCAGTCATGATTACCCACATAACTGTATTGACAAATAATAGAAGGTCAGGAAAGAACACTTTAGGGGATATCTGCTATTCTTTTCTAGATAAGATTAACTCAGAAAACCTCACCCTGAATCTAAATATTGTACTTCAGTAGGCTGAGTATGAATAGGATAACTTGGATAACTGAGAAAATGACTGAAGCTCTCTTGTACAGAATTCTATCTTATTGCTGATCAACAGGAGGGGAAAATCCTCAGCTACCTGTTCGTGCCATCATGATATGCTATTAAACTGTAGACACCAAACATGGAGGCTAATGATAATAAACTCCAACTTCCAATACTATTGTCCAATATAAACTTACCCTCCCTTTATGTTGCCTTCTCAACTGTCTCTCAGAGATTAAAAGTACAACAAATCGGTGGCCTGATTTAAGTTCATTATAAAAAAATAATAATCTAAAAGTTCACTGTCTTGAACATTTTTTTATTGGTTGAAGTTACATCAAGATCAACTTCTATTTAGAAAACAAATAAACGGACAACAACAAAAAAAATTACTTGGATGTTTGCTTATAGATTTAGAGGATTAGTCCATGGTCATCATGGCAGATAGCAGATATCCATAGCATGGAAACAGTAGCTGTTCTGCAGGCAAAAGTCACAGAAAGAAAGATGCAACTTGACCATCTAGCTCATTATCCTCCCACCATGCATTCCCAGCCATGGTGGGCTGAAACTTTAAACTAGCATCCAAAATAAATACTTCTATCCTTAAGTCTTTTTTTGTCGGGGGGTATTTTTTTTAACACAAAACAAGAAAAGTAACTAATTACACTGTTGTGGAAGTTGGAATGAAAATATCCACCTTATCCTGATGTCTTAAATGCTTGGTCCTTAGTAATTGACTGCTTGGAGGGATTGAGGGGATGTGCCCTGAATTGAGGGATTGAGAAATGTGTCTCTGAATGTGGGATTTGACACCTTAAAGATTCCATTTTCAGCTCTCTGTCTCTGCTTTATATGTGTGGTTCAAGGTATGAGATTTAAGCTTGGTTTTCCAGCTGGCTTGATTGCATCTGACTGCCATGACTCTTCACCATAATAACGATTAGCTGTTGTCCTTTAGAAGTCATAAACCAAAACCAAACCAAAACAATCAGAAAAAAAAATCTTTTTTTTTTTTTCTATAAATTACCTTGGCCAGACAGTTTTATCAAAGCAACAGAAGAATAGCTAATACATCTGTTAACCATGGCTGGGTCTCTTAATGATACGTGGGTTAGTTGACAACTGTGTAGTGAAACTGACCAAAGGATACAGATTTTTAAATCAACTTTAAAAAATCATTAAATGGTGCTTTGTTTAACTTCTCATATACTTTCATATTGTTACAGCCTTCAATAATTACAAAGAAACAGTGCTACCTTCACAGTTATTCCTACTGAACTTAGCTGTCATTTAAAAATAGGGAACTAGAGAGATGTCCTTAATTGTATATCCAGACCTTTCTAATAAACTGTTTACAGAATCATTCATTTCTTAGGATTGAAACTTTTCTTTGATAGCTAAAATAGAAAATACAGTACTTTTGCTACTAAAAAAATCAGTTATTAAACACACACATCTCCTAAACTTTATAAACTTATGTACACCACAATAATGGTGAGAGACAGAAGCTGAAAGTGAACAGAGCTAGGTTCTGCAAAAAAAAAAATATATTACATATATTTTTCCCTAAACAATGTGTTGAATAACAAACTGTCAATCCTCAGCTATGACCTTATATGGAAATAATGTTGTAGTTGTGCTTAGTGATGAAGAAGTCCTATAGAGTAGAATAGTCTATTAATATAATGTTGATGTTCTTAAAGAAGATAGTTGTATGAAGTGAGAGACAGTAAGAATGCCCACATGACAATGGAGTGATGAATATTTCTGCCTTTGATTGTAACGATCATGAGCAAACTAACAGAAGTAGAAAGAAGCAAGAGTATGACCCTACTGATATCATAAGAAAATAAAGTTTTCTTCTTTATGATACTCAGTTTGTTGTTCTTAGTTATTGATGCTCTAGGAAACCAATTTCCAATGTTAAAATGCTGTTTCTTTTTCTTTTTAAACAATTGGACAATAAGTAACAGATTAGAGGGCAGAGAGAAATTTGAGACACTATTTACAAAAGCCAGAAATGTTATTTTTTTCTTTTATTACTACAGTTTTATTTGTCATATGTACATGTGTACATATGGTTGATGTTCATGTGGAGGTCAACTTGTGGTAGACAATTCTCTCTGTCTATGATGAAAGTTTTCAGTACCAAACTCGTGTCATCAGTTTTAATACCATCTGTCTTTATATGAACAATTTAACTGGCTCAAAAGAGATAATTGGAGTTGTACTGAATAGTAAGAGAAAATATTTAGAGTAGTCAAATAGAATAGACATAAAATATTTATCCAATAAACTACAAACCAAAGTTAATAATCATAATACTAATATCCAAAATGTAATAATATAACAACAACAACAACAACAATAGTGATAGAAAAATAAAAGTCGAAATGTATTGAATGTTCCTTCCTGTTTTACAGAGAAAAGCTCTGAATAAAATACACCTGTGATATTATTACTGCTATTTATTATGAATATTATAATGAAAATGTGCACTGAAGAAGATCTAAGGAAAGGTTGAGGTTAAGTGTTGGACATTAGATTCTAGCTGAAGTAGTTATTCAACACAGTAACTTTTGATATTTGCCCCATGAGGTAGGAGCATGCAACAAGGAAAATGTTTACATGAGGAAATAAAATCTTTAGACTTTAGAAGATCAAGTAAATAGAAATGGATTGTGTCCTGTGAAAAAGCAGCTGAAATTTGAAGCAGGTGTTTACCTGTGAAGAAGGACACTGAGACCTTTCTATCAGGGACATGAAATTACATCCTGTCTGCATTCCTGGATGACCT
Source organism: Mus minutoides (assembly GCA_902729485.2). Taxonomy (NCBI): domain Eukaryota; kingdom Metazoa; phylum Chordata; class Mammalia; order Rodentia; family Muridae; genus Mus; species Mus minutoides. Next base: position 872,396 of record LR749837.1, read on the forward strand.
TGGTCATTTCCTCTGCTTGCTGTCTCCACCCTGTTTCAACCACTTTATGAGTGATGTGCAGCTGCACGCCCTCCCCTATGCTCCAGGAACACATCTGGAAAGGAGCACCACTTAGCCCTGCTGTGGAGACAAAGGCATTGTTTCTTTAACAGCCTGTCTCTTTGGAAACCATATCCAGACCTACTTCAAAAGCTAGGCTGTGCTGACCCTGATGTGATGTAGCTCGCTTGCTTATTTCTAATGGAAAAAGAAATATAAATGATCTATGATAAACATCAAAAGAGAAAGGAATAAGAAACCTTGAGGTGACTTTAGTGAGAGATGTTTAGACTGAAAGAGACAGGGACTTATTACAGAAAGATCATGGAGGGGTACATACTTTACCTAATTGCCCCGCTGTTTCTCTTTCTTTGTGTCTTGTCTTGCTCTTTGTCTCTGTCTCTCTGTCTTTCTGTCACTGACTCTTTCTCCATCTCTCTCTCTCTCTCTCTCCCATACCAACCCTATTTGTACCTGCTGATTTTACAATATACAGGTGTTGGTGTTGGCGAAGGCAAAGGCACCATTTGTTGATATAAGCTGAATGAAAAGGAATCAGAGGCATAAAAATAAGCATTAAAGCAATGCATCTGAATTTAGAACCTCAGTTCATTAGCCAATTTAGCTGTCCTGAACTAACTTTGATAGGGCTTTTTCAACTCTCTGTAGCCCAAGATGTTTCCGGCAGACATCTGCACATACTGGGACTTTTTTACAAGTTCTGGTCTCTTCAGTTATTAAATAACTCGTAATATTCAACTTTGCTGTATATGTTTCCTATTCTAGATCACTGTCTTATGTATGACAAGAAGATAAATGATACATAGGACAGAAATACATGCATTTTTTTGTGTTTTTATTTACTTTTTGTTTTGTTTTGTTTTGCTTTGGCTTGCTTTAGATTTTCCGCATATATCACAAATGTTATATCAGTAGAATGGCAGAGAACAAAATAATTATTTGAGAAAACAACCAAGAAGCCAGAGATATCTTTAGGATGACCAATCAAGTTACCACAAAAGTTATTCCTGTTAACCATAATAATAATTCTTTGGTTATATTAGAACTATATGATCAATTTATATTATATTTTATTTAAATCATACCACTAGTAAATTATTACTAGGCTGATATGATTGTTTGGTATTTCTATTTAGTGATTGGTGATTAAGATTTAGAGGAATGAAGGGACAGACTCAGGAAATTGTGCAGACTCAGGAAAATTGGACTGTAAACTAAGTGTTATTTATACAGAGTTAGACTGTGTGCCAATCCCACACTTTAACATTCATCCAGGGTACATTGAACTTTTTTCTAACAGTATTTATACTAATGTATATGTTTTATGTCCCATATGCATCTACCGCAATAAATGTCAATGTATTGCTGGGTAGAACCACTTAAAATATATGTTACAGATTGGTGGGATACACAGTCTTTGATATTACTTCTTCACTCTGATATTATAAAAAGAAAACATTCACAATGAACCAATCAAAAAGACCAGTGGTAAACAAACACAGCTTATGAAATGCATGTGATAGACCACATTTGAATAATTGTGTGCTGACCATATCTCTAAAAAAAAAAAAAAAATGGCATATGCTCATTATTTATACTTTGGAATTGGCATGTCTATGGTATGTATTAGATATGAAATTATTATATGTTTAGATAATTCAGTTGTTCAATAAGGAATCTTATGGACTAGGCTCTTCTTACTATTCAGATTAGGGATAGATGCAATTTGGAATGACTGATTCTTAAATTCAAGAGTAGACCCACAATATGACCAAATTGGAGAGTGAAGGCTAAAGGATAACTGCTCACAAATGTATCTCAGAAATTAGATAGAGTGAAGCCAGCCTATTGGGTCACATACCCATGAAAAAGTAAAGATAGGCCACCTAGATAGGCCAGGTGAAGAAATTTAACACACATAATAGTCTATATGTTTAATTGGACATTTTAAGTAGATTTCTCTCCATTGAAATAGGAGCACATATATCATAAGCTGACATGATTATCACTGCATTAAGATTGACATGTCACTGAGAGTACACTCCTGCCTAAGCTTTATAAGAATGAGAGTGCACTCCTGCCTAAGCTTTATAAGAATGTCTATTTGTTTCTTGCTCATGCTCTTCATCTTCAGCACTCCAATACTGCATCTTGTTGACCACACTCCAGTTGTTGCATTGCTGATTTAGCTGCCAGAAAATATTCTCTACCTTTAAGCATCCAAGTGAAAGGATTGCATTGACCCAGATAAGACCTTTTTATTCAATTAAAATAGTGATTTAAAAGGTTTCTATACATATATAATTGTTTTAAAAATCATACTTTCTTAAAAGGAATGATATTATAAATCATGTTTTGGGGTATTTTTTTTTCTTTGCCAGGTGTAAGTTCTACTCTAGTGAATTCAGGGTTATAAATTCCATCATTATTTTCTCAAGAGAGTGCCCTTCCACTTTGCTGTGCTAGAAGCATCAAGTAGATATAGCGGTAAGGCACAGAAAATGGTGATAGAGAAAGAAAAACAATAGGAAATATCCTGGGATTAGAGGTCTGAGCGTATGTACCTGCTTATTTAAGGTTCTACAGCTACAGATCATAAAGTGCAAATAACTACATTTATTCACTCTCCTATAAACATGATGGGAGCTCTAATTGAACTTCATCAATAGATATAAGAGCTTTTGCCCAGACGTGGTGGTACATGCATATAGTCCCAGAACTCAGGAGACTGAGAAAAGACAGTCGCTACCTAGTGAGTACTAAGCCAGTCCTAGCTGTGTAACAAGGCCATTTATCAAAAATTAGAAGAACTACCTGAAGAAATGCATACATGGATTTCATAAAAATACCTCAAACAAGAAAGGAACACGTAATGAGAATCCAGTTTCTTGTGGCATTACATAAGGACCAGAGTTTACTTAAAAGTCCCGGGACATTGTGGGAAAAAGAAAACCAAGACACTACTTGGAATTTAATTCTTGAATATTAAAGTAGAATATTTTGATCCCAGAAAAATATTTTATTATTTTTTGATGTCTTTTGTGGGTTTTCATTTCTGCAGCACAAAGTAAGAGCCTGCCAATACTACCTCCATAGATTTATTATAAAAGTTAATTTAATCACAGGTCTTAAGTACTTTGTATCTTAGATGTTTAGTAAATACCGATTATTTCAAAAGAATCATCGAATGCTACAAAGCTACAGGTTAGCATAATGGCACATCAAATTTGGACCTTCTGGATTCTCAGGGGTAGCTTGAAGCTATTTGCATTGCAAAAGTAAGCCTCAGAAGAAAAGAAATAGGAAAAGTTAAGTAAGCACATTGATAAATAGTTCCAAGTGAAAGCAATTTTAGCTTGAAAACCCTTAGGCTGTGTTCTCTCTTTGGGTGACTGTCAAAACCACGAGATGTAGCCTTTTTACAGCAACAGACATAAAGACAAATTATACTCTGGATAAGGTAAGGCTTTCTTTAACTAAACTTGAAGTCAAGGTAGGTTAACTTACTGTCAGAATAAATCTCAAGAAAGCTTGAAAAATGTGAAGTAAATGGTAGACTGTGCTGCACACACACACACACACACACACACACACATACACACACACACATATATGTATATCTATAGTCAAATGGAACCACAAACGTGTGTGTAGCTAAAGTATAACAGGTTTCTTTTGGGAAAACTAACCATCCCTGTCTTCAGCTTTTAGTGTTTATTAAGTCAGTCAGACACTTTTCCAACTCACTTCATTCTCCATTGACCATCTATCCCATTTGCTGAAACCTCAGGGGATCTACAGAGAGCACCCACCAGTGGCGCTGATCATGCCCAGGGCTGCACAACTCTCTATTAAGAATTTGATAGCATAAGCTCCTTTCAGACCCATTGCAAGCATTTTTTTTTTTCTCCTTCTGATGACTTCTGGTGACTACTGGCTTGAACAAACAGCTTAAGTGAATCATTAGCCAATTTGTGAGATTTAAATTTGGAACAATAAAGAAAATAAAGGAAGCCAAAAAACATAAACAAAGCAGAAATTCAAGTATTTTGGAGTTTTATGGAATACTTTTTTGGCATACTGTGTAACAATTTATCAAACCAATTAGTATTTTTCTATTTGTAAAAACTATTTCAGTTTTGTGATGTTTTCTTCATAAGACATAAACTAATTTTAAGAAAAAACTCAATAGCTACAAGTCTCTGTTGTTCCCATCCAATAATGCACATTTGTCAAATGAAAAAAATATTAACAAAAACCAGACACTTAATTCTCCTATCTAGCATCCCTGCAGTTTATTTTGACTTAATTAGCCATGCCCTACATAATATCACTTATTTTTGAAACCCGCCATCCCATATTTCAATTTTGAGAAACAAAAATGAATACTCACTTAGAGTGTCTTTGGTAAACATTGACTGTTCCAAATTCCAACCACATAAATTCTCTATCATATTCAAGGACTCCTTGATTTCCCTGTTTCAGACTCCAACTTATGCTTCAGACATGTTTGTTAAATTGACCAAATTTAATAAAAATCAATTATGAATATTAATACGTAGTTATGTGACTTGAACATTCACACTCAATAAAAGAATGGGACACTAGATAAAAAACTGAGCTCATAAGATTCATGAAAAGCATCAGGATCTAAAATCCAAAAAGGAATATTATCAGAGCCCACTATCACTGCTAAGGTTGTTGAATGTAAATTTCTAAGAAGTATTTTTTCTTTAATATTAGCAGGTGTTAATTAACATACTCTGGTTAAATAAGAATGATACAGACAATGCTACTCTTAAGTTTTAGTTTTGTGATGGTGTGTTTGTCAAAAACCTACAAAACAATGAAATAGATGACAGAGAACGTGCATGCAAAAAAATAATCATGGGAAAAGCAAGTGCTGTGGTCCCCATGGTGGGAAGCAGAACTGAAAGAGTTATTTAGACCCTGTTCGCATAAATGAGAGGAGACAAGCTTGCACGATGTGCGACAGCCTTTCCACAAAGTTTAGACAAGCCAAAGATGTTTCTTTTCTCTATGTCACTCTCGGCAGCCTGCAGATGAGTATTTCATAGTGGAATAATTCAAAGTGAAAGAAGCCATGGGTAACGCAGCAACAGTCATCAAACAGTCCTTAAGCCATTTGATGTCACTGGAGCATCCATATGGCTTATCTGCCCTTTTGCAGACAAATTCCACGCTTTCAATTGGATTTAAATCTTTCTTTCCATTCTCCCTTCTTCAGTTCCTAGATCCTGAAAGGATTATCTAACACTGGGGAAAGCACTAGCGTAAGGTTTAAAACATACTTTTTCATGGTGTGCATCAGTGCGGAAGTCAGAGTCTGATTAGTCCCACAATCATAATTCCACATCCATGTGTTCCTAGTATAAGTAGTGTTCAGAATGTTTTAGCCAAATGCCTTCTCTTAAAAAAAAATCTGAATTTACTAGTATTATGTAATTTATTTGAATTTATATCTTATTTGCTTTCTAAGTCTATCAAGTGAAGAAACTGATGCTGATTCTTAGTTTGTTGGGGGAAAGTTTGAATTTCTAGTTCTGTTGTGAAAACATTCAGTTCACATCATGAAAATCAAACATGGTGTCTGCACTTTTTAAAATGTTTCCAGTTATAGAGAGAAAACAATGAATAAAATTGCTACATACATTTTAATGTTATGACATATACTCTGCTTTAATCCATATTCACATGGGCTTCTTACATATTTCACATGAGCTTTTATGGTTCAGTGAAATCACTTTCTGTTTGGTTCCGGGACCATACTCAGAGGAAATCATATTCAGCACCATGGGCAGAGCAGACCTGCTCCTTTCTGAACTACAGCTGTTTCTTGAATTATTTTTTTTTCTTCCACTCATGCATCCAGACACATGTCTCTCTCTTAATTACAGAAAGAACACTTACAAATCGTCTTGAATTTTAACATCTGATTTTAAAATGAGGAAAATACACTAAAATTCAAATGATAGGAAATCTTAAGTCCTTCTCAATGTTCAAAACAATATTCCTGATATTATATAGACATTTTGTTCTAGGCATTCACATTATAAAAAGGGGAAAATAAAAGAAGGGATATAACTGATTAATGATCTAAAAATAAGAGCTACTGGAGTAGTAATGCAGACAGTTATCAGTGGTGGCAAGGTGATGTTTGGTGTTGCCACATTAAAATCATTGAGGCACACTGGAGAAAGTTTCACTTATGAGTCTTTGAGTAGTCTTGTATCATGGATTTAAAAAAGCAATCACATTGATATTTCAAAAGCAATAAGACCAAAGTTCTGACCAGCTCTTCATTTTGAGAAGAGAAGAGAAAGATAGATAACTACATTTCTTTATGAATGTGTCAAATATTTATTAAATACTTAATGCATGTTAAAATCACTGAATGGATAATAAGTCTTCAGTAGTTGCCAATACAAACTTTATAGGAAATCATAGATGCTGGAAAAATGCAGAGGATTATGTTGATCACATGCAAGTAATGTGTTATAGAAAGAGTCATATATTGCATTTTGTTTTGTTTGCATTGCATACATAATAGGTAATGCAACTTGCTTCACTGAGTTCTGTAATACCCATCTGTACAAATGAGTAGCTTCCTACTGTCTCATATACAAATGCTTTTTCTATAAAATATAGTTTTTGATGTTGAAGAGATGACTTGGTGGTTAAGCGATTGGCTGAGGACTCTGGTTCATTCCCAGCATTTATATAGTAACTCAAAATCACCAGTACCTACAGTTCCAGAGCATCTGTAACCTTCTGAGGTCACCATTCACGCATGTGGTAAACAAACATACTTCCAGGTAAATCAATTATATCCATATACTAACAGGGTATGGAGGCTGGAGAGACTGTTTAACAGTGAAAGGCACATACTTCCCGAGAAGCTAAATCCTCATCCCAGATCTGCATCACCTTGATGATACTCGCCTTTATGCTGGCTCCAGGTATATCCAATTCCTCTGATGTACCTTGCAATTACAGACAAACACACACACACACACACACACACACAATTAAAATTAGTAAACTAAATCTTTAAAAATAGAATACCTATAAAGGAGAATCCTATTTCTTCTAAGAACTTTATTGATTCATTTTGAATACATATTTATGTGCTTTATTTATAATGTTAATAATTAACAAACATCTGACTAAAAATGAAAAAGCCACATATTTAGTTGAAGATTGAACTATTGTAAACTCTTTTTAAAAAATCAGTTCATAATTCAGATTACTTGTGTTTGCCCTGAAGTATATACTCTCTTACTCAATTTATTCTAATACTAATTTAATCTTCTTCTGAATCAATGTGTTGTATAGCCTAGACTAGCCTCAAATTTGATATGTCGTTTAGAATATGCTTCAACTTCTGATCCTTGTCTCTTCACTTCCTAAATTCTGATAGCATAAAGATGCTGTAGCAATTTTAATTCATACAGGGTTCCCAACACAGGCCATTCTGCATACACTCAATTAAATGAACTTTGATCTTAGGTCCTGATGTATAAAATATAATTGTTCAAAGTAATACTATGCCTTTGTATAAATATGTTATATTAATAAAATAAATAACAATTAGTCTGCCCACTATTAGCAATCTCTAATTTTGCACCCTTGGTTTGTTTAACTTTATGAAATCATTACAATTTGTGAGGCATATGTTCTTTCCTTCTTTCCACAGGAGACTCATGAATAGAATCTTAGAGGCTTTATAAAATCTGTGCAGAGAGCCAAACAGCTGCTGATTATCAGGCAATTTAGGTTTCTATAGCCAAATCTCTTAGATTGTTTAAAACAATAGAGATGTAGCTCTCATGGTTGTGGAGGTTAACAAATCCAACCTCGGGTTACTGAAAGTCAGTACTCGAAGAAGTCTTGCTCTCTAATTCCAAAATGCCACCTTGTTGCTATCTATATACACTGGAGGAAAAGATATTAAGGGGATAAACTCCCTCCCTCGTGCCCTTTGTATAAGGGCACTTGTCCCATTCATGAGGGCAGAGTATTCAGCATAATCACCTCCCAAAGGCCATGCATCTTTTGTGTTCAAATTCTAACATGAATCTTAAAAGGACACATACATTCAAACCATGGTGATATTTCTCTGTACCTCTTTTAATCTTTGTTATGAAGGCTATCTGGGGCCCTTTCAGTTCCTAGTAAAATTAAAATTAAAATACAGAGATACAGGGATTTTTTTTTTCAGATTTGTTTAATTGTATTTATATGAGTACACTGTAGCTGTTTTCAGACACACCAGAAGAGGGTATTCCATGAGGGTGAGCCACTATGTGGTTGCTGGGAATTGAACTCAGGACCTCTGGAGGAGCAGAAGGTACTCTTAACTACTGAGCCATCTCTCCAGCCCCCAGAGATTGTTTTTTAATTTTATTTAAAAAGAAATTCTCTTTTATATATACATCCAGACCACAGTGTTTCCTCTCCACTCCCCAAATCTGTTTCCAGCTACCCTTTCCCCCAAATCCTCTCAGTGTCCATTTTTCTCAGAAAGGAACAGGCCTTCAAGAAACAATAGTTCAAAACTACCAAACAAGATGCAATAATGCAAAAGGACAAACAAGATACAGTAAGACTGGTAAAACCCTCATATCCTGCCTGAACAAGGCCACCCATTGGAGAATCAATTCTTCCTCCTCCTCTTCCACCTGATTCATCCAGCTCTTCCAAATGTTTGGCTGTGAGTCTCTGCAGTTTTTTTTTTTTTTTTTTTTTTTTTTCTATCAGGTACTGGGTTAAGCCTCTCTGGTGAGAGTTATGATAGGCTTCTGTCTGGAAGTATACCAGAATATCATTAATAGTGTCAGGGATGAGTTCCCTTTCATGGCATGGGCCTCAAGCTGGGCCACTCATTATCATTATTAGATACTTATTAAATTATTAGATTAGACCTATAATTTTGTGTCTAAGGTTTTGAGGCTGCGTAGGTGTCCCAGTCCTCATTTGGGTAGGCTTGCCTGGTTATGGGAGATGGCCAATTCAGACATCCCCATTGTTAAAAGTCTTAGCTATGGTCACCATCATAGATTCCTAGGTGTATACATGTTTCTATGTTTCTAGTTCATCCCATAGGTATACCCCATCCATATTTCTCTGTTCTACCCCCAAATCATTCCTTCCCTTCATAGTGCCCACTCCATCTATCCATCCCTGATGTCTGATCTATTTCCCATTCTCAGTGAAATTTAAGCACCAAACAATTCGTCACTCCATGTTACTTAATTTCTTTGGGTCTGTGGTTTGTAGCATGGATATCCTGTACTTTTTGACTAATATCTACTTATAGGTGACTATGTACCCTGCTTTTCTTCCTGAGTCTGGGTTACCTTACTCAGGATGATCTTTTCTAATTCTATCAAGTCACCTGCAAATCTCTTGGTGTCATTGTTATAACAGCTGAGTAAAATTCCATTATATAGATGGACCATATGTTCTTTAGCCATTTAAAGGTTGAGTGTCAGCTAGACTGTTTCCAGTTTCTGGCTATTATGAAGAAAGGAGCTATGAACATAGGGGAGCAAGGGCCATTGTGGTGTGGAGGAGCATCATTTGGGTATATGCAAGGGAGTAGTGTAGCTGGGTTTTGAGATAGATCTATTCCAAATTTTCTGAAAAAAACAACCATTTTATTATTTTTTAAAGATAATCTCATATCCATACATTTACTGAAAGTGTTTATCTGCTATAGGAGTTCCTTGATGGAAATTTTAGGATGACTTTTGTATAGAGATGTTTTTAGATGCACTCTTTACCAGCATGAATTCATGTTCTAATCCTTCTGTTCATGTTCATGTTCAACCCTTGTCTCAAATCTTCATTCTGTAACAATATGTTTCATTTTCTACAGTTGAATTAGACTTTCATCAAAACAATTTCATTGATTTAACTAAGGCTTAGTATTTCTGCAGTATATTTTATGGATTTGCACAATGAGTAAACAAGTGTCAACGATATTACATTATATAAAATATACTCATTCTTTGTTCCCAAATCTTTTTTTTTTTTTTTTTTGTTCTGCCAATTTTATTTCTCCTCTCACAGAGCACTTAGCAGAATGGACAGTTTTAGTGAAAAAAATATTCTATTGCTTAGATATATCACTCAAAGTGAAATACTTGGACATAAAACACAAAAATTTCTATATGATCTATTTCTGGGAAATGACAGAAATCTGAGGAGGCAAAGCAAAGAACTTAATATGCAGAGAGACCCAGTGAGTACATAAATTATATAATGGAATACTGTCAGATTTTTCCCACTTTGATTTTTAGATTCAGTATGATTACATTGAAAACCCTCACATTTTTTTACTGGGAGTTCTAAAATTACTGTATGTGTGAAGATGCAGCCGAATCAGTGTACAACGCAGTGTTCAGAATTGGATAACACTAGTGTTCAGGATTGGATAACACACTATTGATCATTTTCCTCCCAAAGCACCTGAAAACAACCTACGAGCACTATGAAACCAAACCTGTAGGAAATATGCTCCAAGGTCAAAACCAGTTTGATTAATCTATATTCTGCGATTAAAGTTTGGTGTCATCAGGAATCTGGTCCTAATATCTACTTCCAGTGGGTAAGCAAAAGCATTGGCAAGAACTTTGCATTATTTGGGGGATTTCTGAAACAATCCTTATCAAACTTTCAGTGGTGTATCCTAAACCTAGCAATGAATAATGGATCTTTTGTTTGATAGCCTATAATTTTTGTTTGGTTGGTTTTACTTGTTTGTCTGTTTGTTTGTTTGTTTGTTTAGGGTTTTTGTTTGTTTGGGTTTTTTGTTGGTTTGTTTTGTTGTTGCTTCATTTTGTTTTGTTTTGAGACAGGGTTTCTCTGTGTAATAGCCCTGGCTGCCCTGGATTTCACTTTGTAGACCAAGCTGGCCTCAAACTCACAGAGATCTGCCTGCTTTTGCCTCCCAAGCACATATACTAAAGGTGTGAGCTTCCTATACTTCTAAGAAGAGGATTTCTGTCTTTCTCTGAACTTGGCCTGGCACTTTTAAATCAAAATATAACATTACTACTACTTTATCACACTTGACACATGGTCTTGAATGATACAGCTTTCAGAACAATTGGGAAAACATCCCAGATTAGAGAATATCTATCCAACAATATCAACAACAAATATTTATTAATCTCTACCTGTATATCAGAGATTAAAAAAAAGAAGTCTCTGATGCCATTTGCCAGACACAGTTGTAAGCACCTTTAAGCTGTTAGCTCATAATCCTCATCATGATAGCAATTAATTTGTCTCATTTTATAAAATAAGCACATATTGGGCAAATAATATTTCAAGTTTACATCTCTATTAATAGCATAGAATTTAAGAATGAATGCCTGAGAATACGTCTCTAGGCTCCATGTTATGAACTATGTCAGAATCATGCAAGCTTTGATTTCTAGCCTGAGGAAACTTGTGGCTTAATGGGAAATCAGATAAGTGGAGAAGTCAATTATGCTAGATAAATAAACAATCTATTCAGAGGAGTTGTAAGATATATGCCTAATGCAGTGTCCAAAACATTAAAAGATGTATTATTTATCTTTCATTCAATGTTCTTCAGGACATTATCACATTAGGAGAATTCAGAGGCAAAGTACTAATATTAATAATGGTAATAGCAATAATAGGATGATTGGTGACCCTTCAGACATTGAAGTATAAGTTTAAGGACTTGAAACTTTTTTGATGAGCATTGTTTTAAATCTTCAACTCTATGTGCAGAGTTATACATTCTAAATATAATATTTATGTCATTTGAAATTTCTTGCTCAAGTCTTATAATTAACTATCTGAAGCCCTGAACATATTTCCTTTGACAAATATCTCAAGAACTCCTAAATTTCCTATCCTCAAGGATAGGGAAAATGGACGGCTTTGGAGCCATACAGGAGAAACTTCAGAGGTACCCTTTGTTACCATTAGACATTCTTTACTCTGTCTGTTATTCTTTTTCCCCAAAAGGAATTTCTGTATTGTGCTTGCCTTTTAAATGATTCAAACACTCCTGTTCATGCCCACCCTTATCTCTTCTACCTAATTTCTTCATGCCCAAATGCCAGGATCATCATTTTCTTACCCCCTCTTCCATAGAAACTCTCAAAGTTTCCAAAGCACCCAGAGAGCACCAAGTTTCTTCTTTGGGCATTAAAATCTCAGAAAATATGAAGACTTTACATACCTTTTAATTGTTTCAATATTGGAGAACATGGATATGCCACAGAAGCTAGTCTTTTTATTATTTTGTTTTTTTTTCTAACTTTGTACATTAATTAAAGGGATTGCTAAAATTCATTAATTGTTCTTTCTTGTACTAATATTACCTTTTTATATGAATCAAATTTCTTGACCATCTCTGAAATATCACAAATCCACATTAACAGATTGAAATGTATTATGATTTTTCAATATATCTTTATTCTGTTACTTCATTCCTAACTCTATATATCTTGTATATAGCTAAAACTGGTTACTCAAACTCTCTAATTCAGAGTTTCTGTTCCTTTTTACACCCCACCACCTGTATTTGGATTTTTGATTATTTGGTTTTAGGGACAGGATTTTACATAATGTATCTCTAAAATACTTTTAAAAATAAATATTATTTATTCAAATCTTTCTTACACTTATATTGTTGTTTATATGCTATTTTTTAGCTTAGGTTCATGTTGAAATTACTATGTGCTCAAAGTTGCCATTGAACTTCTCATCCATCCAATTCTCCCTCCCATGTTGCAAGGTTCTACCAGCATTTTTAAATACACCAATTTTCTCTTGATTGAAATACAGAGATGATCTGTCTCACACCATGAGTTATTCAGACAGCTAAAATATTCAAAAGACAAGCAGTATCCATGATGTTGTGAGTACTTAGTAACTGTTACCATAGCTGCTTTTTTACTTTAAGTGGAAAACAAGCTCTGGCTGGCTACTGTAATTCAGTATCACCTATGAAGCAGACAAGTAGCTTTTCATACCAGATACTTCCTAGTAAATAAACATTACTCTGAACAGCAAATTACTGAAGTCAAAAATAGTTACAACACTTGACTTTTCCATTTTCCTTTATCTTCTGCATTTAAATAACTACAAAATCCTTTTTTTCTCACAGTTCAGATTTCAAGCAGCTGTTCTTTTTCTAGACTGCTCCCACCATCATGAGAAAGCCATCACCACTGGGAACATGGTCTTTGGCACTAGTGGGCTAATAGGTTTTCAGTACTTCAACTCTTCCCATTGCTGTTTTCATAAAACAGCTAGAATAATAGTTTAAAGCAAAATTTTAACTTAAAAATCCATATGGGTTTGCATTATTTCTCTAATAAAATGAATACACCTTACCAAAATGAAGGGAAGAGTCATAATTTCCTTCATTATCTAACTTCATTTGAGAAAATTTTTTTCTTAATTACCTCTGAAATATACTTTTATGCCGTCATCGTGAAAATATCTTTGCTGAATTTGAGACACTCATGCTATCTCATATGTTAAGAAAATGATTTTATATTTACTCATTGTAAGTCTACCTAGTCCCTGCACTTGGCAGGCAGAGGCAGGCAGATTTCTGAGTTCGAAGCCAACCTGGACTACAGAGTGAGTTCCAGTACAGCCAGTGCTACACAGAGAAACCCTGTCTAAAATTAAAAAAAAAAAAGTAAGTCTAAGTAAGTCTACTTAGTAATACTTGAAACTTTCCAAAGAACATTTCTTTAATAATAATTTTTCTAAATGTCATTCTTTCTGCTTTTGTCTCATTATCTTATAAATTGTTTTGTTTTCATAGCATATAACTCAAAAGCAATGATCTTGATTTGCCAATCAATATATATTGTTCTAATATATTGTCTATTGTCATATATCTTCCAATAGGAAAAGCATCTTGCCCTAATTTTCTATCTGTTGATCAAATGGACCACCAATGTATTTTCTTTTGAATATCTGTTGTTCCACTGAGCTGGTCAAGCATTATTTATAAGACAGTAAACTATGTATTGAAGTTTTCAATTAACTTCTTATTCTTTCTTATTTTAAGTTTTTTGATGGTATAGATTTTTCCTGTTCCCATGATATAACCAATGATATACTCACAGTCTAATAAATTATTGTCTCTTAGTCAATAACGAGATTTTAAGTGTGCACATGTGCTTAGCCCCTCAACATTTTTTTAAACATAGTATACATTAGTCAAGTTATAGGTCATGAATAAATAGCAATGTTAAAAATAGGTTTTGTAGCTGAATATATTCAGATATTATAACTAGGCTCAGAAGTTGAACCTACTGATACTCTTGCCAGAGTGGCTGACAAAGATTTATAATGCAAAGTTCCTATACATTAGATGTTTATTAATAGCATTTTGGACTTGAAACACTAGATTCTAAGTTTTTGTACTTCCCATCCCACTCACATAGATTTTAAAGCAAGACACTTCCCTTGTCATTGTTAGGTCTGGACTGGCAGAAGGTACCTCTAGTTGATGATCACCAGTCTAGTGAAAGAGAAAGATTGCTAGAAACCACACTTTCTGATCAATGTCATGGGGAAAGGACAAGAGATGAAATGTCAGAATATAATTGGGGGAATTGACTCATAATGCTGGGACTGGGCTGTACATTGAATTTGCCATTACCAATGACAGAGCAAATTAGTCTGTAAGCTAAATTCTGTACCATAAAAAGTACATCAGAATATGTCAGGCAGAGAGAACAACTTGAGTGGAGAGCCTGAAGAGTGGCCCAATCCAGTTTGTACTGAGACCTGATATAAAGAAACACAAAAGAGACAAAAATGTCAGTGAGAACAAGGTCAGACATGGCACCCATGACTACAGGTTATTCTGTAATCAGTAGGAGGAAGTCAAAGTTTAAGCAACAAGTAAGGGAACAGAGAATACACAACAGAATCAAATTTTTGAAAACTGACTGCTTTTCTTAAAACCTTTTATTTTGTGGAAGAGACTGTTTCAATATTTAATGGGGAAGATAATGGTGATTTGACCTAGAAAGTAGCCTTGAATATGGAATAAGATATATCACTGATAAAGCTACCTCACTGTAGTGTATTTACTATTCAGGATTCTCTAGAGCAATGGACCTCAACTTTCTTAAGTTAATACATTTTCTCAGGTTGTAGTGTCTCCCTCCCACAAAATTATTTCATTACTACTTCATAAATGTAATTTTGCTACTCCTAATTGTAATGTAAATATCTAATATTCAGTATATCTTACATGTGACCTCCAAAGGAATAGCAAACCAAAGTTTGAGAACTTCTCTAGAAAAACATAACTCATAGAATGAAACTATATACAGATAGAGGATTTATTAGAATGACTAACAGGCTTTGGTTCAGCTAGTCCAACAATATCTGTCCACCAAGAGAAAGTCCAGGAATCTGAAAGTTATTTAGTCCATGAGGATACATGTCTTTTATTCTTCAATATTTGCCAGATTCCACAGAAGTGGGCTCTAATGTCAGTGAAGGAATGGGCATACAAGAGAAAGCAAGAACTAGCAGGCAGAGAATAAAAGCTTTATTCTTCAATGTACTTTATATAGGGTCCCATCAGAAGGTGTGGTCCAGATTAAAGGTTGATCGTCCCACTTTAAAAGATCTATGAAATTCTTGTGCAAATGGATGTATCTGGAGGATATAATTCTTAGTGAGGTAACCCAATCACAAAAGAAGTCATTGGGTATGTACTCATTGATAAATGGATATTAGCCCAGAAACTTAGAATATCCAAGATACAATTTGCAAAACACAAGAACATCAAGAAGGAAGACCAGCTCGTGGATACTTCATTCCTCCTGTGAAGAGGAAACAAAATACCCATGAAAGGAGTTACAGAGACAAAGTTTAGAGCTAAGATGAAAGGATGGACCATACAGTGACTACCCTACCACGGGGGATCCATCCCATAATCAGTCATTAAACTCAGACACTATGGCATAGGACAGCTTGTGCCTACTTAAGGGACCCTGATATAGCTGTCTCATACAGAAGTGGATGCTCATAATCATCTATAAGAGGAAACACAGGGCCCACAATGCTGAAGGGGTCTGCAACCCTAGAAGAGGATCAACAATATGAACTAACCAGAACCCCCAGAACTCGTGTCTCTAGCTCCATATGTAGCAGAAGATGGCCTAGTCGCTCATCATTGGGAAGAGAGGCCCCTTGGTACTGCAATCTTTATATGCCCCAATACAGGGGAATGCCAGGGCCAAGAAGTGGGAGTGGGTGGGCAGGGGAGCAGGGAGGGGGGAGGGGGAGGGGATCTTCAGAATAGCATTTGAAATGTAAATTAAGAAAATATCCAATAAAAAATTGGAAAAAAATCTAGATTAAAGTTGTATCACTCCACCTTAGAACATCTGAATTTATGATGGGTCTTCCTACATTCAATGGTTTAATTAATAAAATAAAATCCATCACATGTGAATCCAGCCTATTTGGTTTGAATGAATTCCAGATATAGCCAAGTTGACAACCGAGATTAGCCATCCCATGTAGGGATAGATATTTGGTTGAATTCATTCATTAGTCCCCATGATAGTATCATCTAGTGGCACAGTATTCTCTGCAAAGATTTATTCATGAGGAGACCTTGGAGATAATTTGTTAGTATTACTACTTTCAACTTTATCTGTAGCCTACCTCCTAGGTCTGTCTAAAGGACTTACTTTTTTGCATACATCACAGATTGCTCCTATGTTCTACTATTGGAGAGGCCACTCCCCTGTCTCCTAAATCTGAGATGGGGCTGTGTAATTACTCTCAAGTTGAGAGCAGAAAGTCAAAGAGAAGATACCTGAATTAGAGTCTTGTACCTAAAGTTAGCATAAAAACTGTGGGTTGCTTCTTTTAGACTTTTCCTTCTTTGAGTTTAGTTAATTAATAATATGAACCTAAGTTGACAGCATTGGTAACAAACAATAATGCTGTGGGAGGCAGAGAAAGTACTCTGACTGTTAAAGTTCTTCCTGTTTTATAAATACATGCTTACTATAGAGGCGCCCCTTTGTTGTCTCCTAAGTTTGGGTCTGGTAGCTCTCATCCTCACCCTTCATTTGTACAGGTTTCAAACATTATCAAACTTGGCATACCTGCCTTGTTTTGTTTTCAAACATTAAAATAAATTTGTTATATTAACAAGGACATTTAAAATGAATTTGTTACTTAGCATCACAAGCACATATAAATGAATGAGTTCCACTGACGATTACTTATCATGATTTTACCTGTTTGATTGTTTTTAATCATAGACAACATGGTGACTTAACAGTAATGGACAATTAAGACCCTTTAATTTAGCACTGTTTTAAAAGATTCTAACAGTGAAAACCACAGCTGTTGCTTTAGGAAACACATTCATTTTTTGATATTTGTCCAGAAGTCTCTTGTTTTAAAAGATATTTAGTACTATGCACTAGACCATGGAAACAGCAGTTGTCATTATTGTCATAGCTTAAAGTTTTGAGGAAGTCAAATATACCATATACCTCTTTTAAAATCTTTTTTCTATTAGATATTTTCTTTATTTACATTTCAATTGCTATTCTGAAAGTTCCCTATACCCTCTCCCAACTATGCTCCCCTACCCACCACTACCATTTCTTGGCCCTAGCATTCCCCTGTACTGGGGCATATAAAATTTGCAAGACCAAGGGGCTTCTCTTCCCAAAGATGGCCGAATAGTCCACCTTCAGCTACATATGGAGCTAGAGCTACGAGCTCTGGGGGGTACTAGTTAGTTCATATTGTTGTTCCACAAGAAAATCAAGAAGGAAGACCAGCTGTGAATACTTCATTCCTCCTTAGAATAAAGAACAAAATACCCATGAAAGGAGTTACAGAGACAAAGTTTGGAGCTAAGAGGAAAGGATGGACTATCCAGAGACTAACCCCCGCCCTCCACCCCCACCCCCTGTGAGGATCCAACCCTCAATCAGTGGCTGTCTTCTTTTAGGTTTGTTAAAGGATTACTTTCTTCCTTTTTCCAGGGTGTAGTTTCTGTCCTTGTTTTGGTGTTTTCCTGTTATTATCCTTTGAAGGGTTGAATTCGTGGAAAGATATTGAGTGAATTTGGTTTTGTCATTGAATACTTTGGTTTCTCCATCTATGGTAATTGAGAGTTTTGCTGGGTATAGCAGCCTGGGCTGGCATTTGTGTTCTCTTAGGGTCTGTATAACATCTGTCCAGGATCTTCTGGCTTTCATAGTCTCTGGTGAGAAGTCTGGTGTAATTCTAATAGGCCTGCCTTTATATGTTACTTGACCTTTTTCCCTTACTGCTTTTAATATTCTGTCTTTTTTTTTTTTTTTTTTTTAGTGCATTTGTTGTTATAATTATTATGTGTTGGGAGGAATTTCTTTTCTGGTCCAGTCTATTTGGAGTTTTGTAGGATTCTTGTATGTTCAAGGGCATCTGTTTCCTTAGGTTTGTGATTTTTTTTTTAATAATTTCGTTGAAGATATTTGCTGGACCTTTAAGTTACAATTCTTCATTCCCATCTATCCCTATTATCCATAGCTTTGGTCTTCTCATTGTGTTCTGGATATCCTGGGAGTTTTGAATTAGGATCTTTTTGCATTTTGCATTTTCTTTAATTGTTGTGCCCATGTTCTCTATAGAATCTTCTTCACCTCAGATTCTCTCTTCCATCTCTTGTATTCTGTTGCTGATATTCACATCTATGGTTCCTGATTTTTTCCCTAGGCTTTCTATATCCAGAGTTGTCACACTTTTTTGTTTCTACTTTCCTTTTCAGGTCTTAAATGCTTTTGTTCAATTCCATCACCTGTTTGGTTGTGTTTTCCTGTAATTCTTTAAGGGATTTTTCTGTTTCCTCTTTAAGGACTTCTACCTGTTTAGCAGTGTTTTCCTGTGAGTCTTTAAGGACTTCTACCTGTTTAGCAGTGTTCTCCTGTATTTCTTTAAATGAGTTATTAATGCCCTTCTTAAGGTCCTCTACCAGCATCATGAGATATTATTTTGAATCTGAATCTTGCTTTTCAGGTGTGGTGGCGTATCCAGGACTGGCTAAGGTGGTAGTGCTGGGTTGTGATGATGGTGAGTGGTCTTGGTTTCTGTTGGTAAGATTCTTATGTTTGCCTTTAGCCATCTGGTAATCTCTGGAGTTACTTGTTATAGTTTTCTCTGGCTGGAGCCTTTTCCTCCTGTGATTCTGTTAGCATCTGTCAGCTGTCCTGGAAGTCCAGCCCTCTTCTGACTCTCAGTGGTCAGAGTACTCACTTCAGGCAAGCTCTCCTCTTGCAGGGAAGGTGCACAGAGGTCTGGCATTCAGACTTGCCCCCTGGCTGAAGATGGATGCCTGAAACAGGGCCTGTCCCAGAAGATGGGTTGCCTCTGCAGTCTGCAAGCTCATCTGCCGAGACTGGTCTCCAAGGACCCAAGACACAAGATGGTTCCCTCACATGCTCTGGAGGTCAGAGCCCTCCCAGGTGGTCACCTCTCCTCTGGTGGGGGATGTGCCCAGATGTTTGCAGCCCAAAACAGGGCATGTCCCAGAAGCTATGTTGCTTCTGCAGTCTGCTTACTTATCCTCCACAGTCCATGAGCTGATCTGTGCAACTGGTCTCAGAAGGACCCAGGAGACAAGATGGCTCCTTCACCTACTCTGGGGGTCACAGCCCTATATATCTTTAAAATGAAAGGAAGTGTGTATAAGCCATGTGAGAGCAAGAGAATAATCATGACAGACAATGGTCGGGTTTCCATAAAAGTAAGCCAAGAAACAAACAACCTGTTTTTGTTGATTTTATTGTTGTTGTTGTTTTAAGAAGGCAATAAGGAAAGGATAGCATTTGAAATGTAAATAAAGAAAATATCTAATAAAAGAAAAGTATCACAGAAAAAAATTATTGAAACACACACACACACAAAAGAAAGAAAGAAAAAAAAAGAAAAGTGAACAAAGATTAGTAGGGAAAGAATCTTTGAAATTTTCAGTCTAATTTTGTATGGAAAATTAACTTTCTACAACCAGAGAGAAGAAACTTCTGAGGAGGAGAAATGGCTGGAAACTGATTCAGAACAAAGCATGTTGTCTCCAAGCAGCACATATCAGACATTGTTATTGAAGCTACTGTCTTAAAGGTTAAAATCAGGATCCTATAATCTACTCGAGTACTGTACCATTTATTTATACCTATAGTGCATTGTTGTTGGTTTTTGTTTGTTTACTTTCTCTCCTAATATGAGTAACAACACCATTAGCATGAGAGAAAAAAGAGGTTGATGCAATTCAACTATGAATGATTATCCAAATTTAGTTTATATGTAGAGTAAACTATTACTATCCAGGATAAATATTGAGAAAAAAAATATGCACCTACATGGTTGATCAATTTGTAAAAGTGACTTCACTATGAAACATGGAAGAAATAATTCCAAAGCTTGAATATCATTCCAGTGGTTCCAGCTGAGAAAGTTGATTTCAAGTGGACAAATTGTCCATGTTGGCTGAGCAAGTATCCCTGGAAACTCATAGACTAAGAATATCTCTTTCTTCATTGCCCTTGATGACTCCTTTCATGGACTCTGAATATATGTAATAGGAACAGCCTATTTCCTAAACCACTGAGATACTTACATGTCTAATAATCACTTTAGATAATTTAAAGTAAGCATCTTTACTATTCCACAACATTGCTGAAATTTGAGGACCAGCACATGAATTTGACTGCACCACCTTTGGCTTACCCTATGAAAGTGTTTGTTAGAATCTTCCCAGAAATGAAAACACCAGAGGAAAACACTGGACACAGTGTAGGGAAAAGCTCCCATATCTAAAAGTAGAATGAATTCTGAAATGAATTTGATAAAACTTCTGACCAACGGCTTAGGGTGGGAGTTAAAGTCACCAAGATTAATGACAAAAAACAAAATTGGGAGGGTTAAATATTTCTTTGTCTCTCTAGAGGAACAGGTTTTAACCTGTGTGTCACATTCACTTTGGGGAGCAAAAGACCCTTTCACAGAGGTCACCCAAGATCATCAGAAAAGACAGATATTTACATTGTGAGTCATAACAGTAGCAAAATTACAATTATTAAGCAGCAATGAAAATAATTTTACAGTTGTGATCACTACAACATGAAGAATTGTATGAAACACCAAAGCTTTAGGAAGGTTGAGAACCACTGCTCTTGTTCAGTGTTTTCAATGTATACTCTCCTTAGAACACATATTCAAAATGATACATATTAACATATATTGTATTTAAGTTTGAGGTACGCAAAGATGTATCTGTGATCCAAGAAAGCTTGATGCTATATAGAGTCACATTTTTATAAACACAGGATTTCTTCAAATATGTAAAATCCCTAAAAGAAATTATCTGTAAAAACAGATAGACAGAATATCGAACAAACAACAGTTACAAGGACATTTGTGGCTAAGATTTATTCCCAATTTAAGACATTTGCTTACTTTGCATTTGTGAGGCCTACCACAGCATATCCAAATGAAAAAGTCAAGTTTCACTAATTAGTCAGCACATACGATAATTTCCCTAGCCTCATAATACAATCATTCTGTTCTTTCTTGCTGAATCATTTACAGCACAAGCATTTTATTTGATTCCCAAACACCCCTCCAGCAATATGCACATGTAAACCTTGTAAGTCTCCTGGAGTCACCAATGTGTTTATTTCCACCTGTTCATAGGTCATTGTCCTCTGACATTAGCCCATTAATCCCGTACAGTGACTATCACAAGCAGTGAATCTTCTTTGATTCTGTATTAATTCCATTTCCTTATTAACTCACTACTATGAAATTTTGTTTTCCATTTCCTCAGTTTTCTTATATGTTCTCATCTAGCCCAGCACAGCCATGAATTTGCTATGCAGCATTAGATTACTTAAAACTTCTGATTCTCTTCTGTGTTCCTTCAAAGTGCTGGAACCATAGGTCCATACCATAAACTCAGTTTTTGCTGTGCATGGGATTATATACATGGTTTCATACATGTTGTAAGCACTTTACCAATTGAACATCCCTTGTCTTGTGTTTTAACCTTCACAAAACAGTCATTAAAAACTCCAACTCTGTTTGAAATCATTGTATTTCACTGACACATGAATGCTTTGAGAGAGACATTGTGGTCTATATCTTATATGTATAAGTTCTCAGTTGTAATTTCCTCATATAAAGGCATCAGAGAACTGGAAGTCCAAAGCTTGCAAAAGAAGTCTAATTAAATTCTCATTTTCTCATTGCCACGAAACACAAGACACTGTTTTTTAGTAACCCCATAACCTATCTCTTATGATACTGCCTGACCTACTTCCCAAATCTAATACTACCCACACAACCTTATCAACAGCTTAATGGTACCCTAGACACTGTATTTCAGACCAATCTGAGCCGTATAACCCATTGGCCCATTAATACACTTCTAATCATTTCTTTATAAAACATAACCCACCCAAACAACCCTATAACCTTTCTAATGGATTCAGAACCAGCCAATTACTAAACTTGATCTCATCTGCATATTTTCCATCACCTTTTAATGAGCTCTAACTGGCTCTGCAAGTTTCAGCATTAACAAAAGCTATTCCATTCAATTTATGGCCTTTTATTTGATTTTTTTAAAGCATCAAATATTGTACCATTTTAAAAGTCACTTCTTTGCAACTTCTCCAATTCTCTGTCTTTTTTCCATGCTTGAAAAAATTGGACTGCCTCCCAACATTTTACTTCATTATCTTTCCAAAGGAATATGAAAGGTGTATAAATGCATATGCATATGGTTCAGTTTCACCACCACATTTCCATCTTCCATTGAATTAATGGAAGCTTTCTAGTGTGTGACCAAGGACAGGCCTGATTAATTTATTTCAATAAAGATACCTGGGAGGTGGAAATGAGTTTAGCTTATTCCATGTGAAATGTTCCTTCCACTCAGTCACAATAACAAATGAAATGGCTGGAAGGGAGAAGAAAATGATGGTAGAGAGGAAGGGGGAAGGAGATAAAACAGCAGGAGTTAGAGAGAGATGGCAAAGAAAGAGAGGAGGAGAAAGTGATCAAGGAAAGGGAAGAAGCCAGTTTTCAATTTGTATCCAAATTGTCTTTCCTACAGGTAAAATGCTATACCTGAACCTATGGCAATGGAAGGTGATCAGGTACTCCCTTGGTCCCTGCGTTCATTGGGAGAGCATGTGCTTAGTGTTTCCTCTTTTATTCAGCAGCAACTTCAACGTCCATAAAAACACTATAGCATGAGCACCTTTCCTAGGAATCACATGCTTACTATTATTATCTGGGTTAGAAGTCAAAGTTCAAAGGGTCTGCAAGTTCTCCTGGTACAAGTTTTGTTATGGCTTACAAGCAGCTGCCAACTTGCTGTGTTGCTACCTTGTAGAATGCAGATGTTGTGGCCTCTATAATGTCATCCTTCCTCCTTATGTTCTAGACCTTAGGAAAGCCTAGTAATGTTTTCACAACCTTCACCTTAAAATTACTGACAATGGGTGTTCAGGCTCAAACATAAGGTTCTGAGGTGGAAAGTGGCATCTAGTTCAATAAGTAAAGCCCGTGCTGATGTGGCTCGTTGTACCTGGAACGCATAGTTTGTATTTTTCTAATACCAGGTCACATTTTTAATTTTCCAATGTATTTTTTTATATTACCTTAAGATTTATTTTTGCAGTAAGAGTAGGTAAGAATAAATGTAAATATTTGATTGCTTGATTACATACATGCTGGCTTATATTAAATTGCTTACATAAAGTTCAGCCAGGCAGCAACTCTTTACTAGGGGACTGTGTATCATCTAGCATACCCAATGCCATATCAAAAAGACATTTTAATCTTTATCTTATGTGATGGTGGATCTTAGTTGTCAATTTAACAAATCATGGAAGAAGGAGTACAAATTCAGCTATTACCTTAAGCATATGGGCCTGTCTATGGGGGTACTTTCTTAATATATTGCTGGTATAGGAGGCCCATGCTAACTGAAAGCAGTGCCATCAGGATGTAAGTGGTGCCAGCTCAGCACAGTGCTTCAGACTGCAGTCCATACCAGGAACATTTACATGACTTTTGTGGTAGCCCTGGCTGGGGACAGCAACACAGATCCCAGCTGCTTTAGAACCATGGACCTAGGCATATCCTCTGGCAATAGCCAGGACCTGGTTGTCCCCATGGCCTTGGATGGAAGCACAGAGTACTCAGATGAGGATGCACCCTCCTCCTCTGATATCTGATGCATATCCAGTGGTAGCTCAGACCAAAGACATCTGTTTGGTCTTTGGTAATAACATGATCTAGAGACATCAACACAGACCTCAGCTACAGCAGAAGACCCAGAGATGGCCCTTGGTGGCTACCTAGACTAGGACTTCAGTGACATTAAATTAACTATCTAGTTCCAGCTTTCTCCATAGTGTATAATCCCTTGGCTTCACTTTTTCTTCCATCTCTCCATCATATACTTCATCTTTTCCATTTCCCCATCACACATTCATCCACCATATTTCTGCCAAGACAGATACTTGGGGAACTTTCTTCTGACTTTTCTGAGTCAGTATGGCTGAGGCAAGCACTTTGATATCTTTCTCCAAGCCACCCTTGACCCTCATGGTGAGGGTGGATGCTTGGGTGTCTTTCTACCACATACCATAGTAAGCATATTGTTTTTAATAGATAGATCTAATATTCTGAGGACTTATGAAACGTTTTCAGAATGTGACAAGTACTTAAAGGAAGATTCAGATACCATTCTCCTTAACTCAAAAGCTATGTTCATAATCTCCTATCACATGACAGTGAAACTGTCTCCT
Organism: Mus minutoides; assembly: GCA_902729485.2. Taxonomy (NCBI): domain Eukaryota; kingdom Metazoa; phylum Chordata; class Mammalia; order Rodentia; family Muridae; genus Mus; species Mus minutoides. Next base: position 897,343 of record LR749837.1, read on the forward strand.
TCTGGAGACATAAGCCTACCTATTCCAAATTCCCACAGAAAAGTAGAGATAAAGAAGAAAAATGATTTGGCCCAGGCTTTATATAAACATCTGTAATTAGTTCACATAAATGGAGCTCAGAAAGAGAATGGTTGCCATTGTAAACAGATCACCCTAACCTTTCAGACTGGTGCTGTCATGAGCACAGCAAGAAGGGAAAGTGGATTCAATCACTAACTTCTTTGCTAATGACCCTCCTGGACATGATTCATTGAGGCCCCGGCCTCCTGGAGAAGAACACACTGTTCATCATGATGCTCCAGCCATATTGCATTTACAGCTAAGGAATGAAACATATAAAAATTAGCATTTGTGTAAATGATCACACAATTCCTTCAGGCCTGCTGTGTCCTTTCAATAAGGCCATCCTTCACTTATGAAGTGCATATCAGTCAGTGTTTTTCCTCATTCCTCTCTTCACAGTCTGTACTGAAGGATGTGTTTTCCTTCTATCTGAAGGAAGTTCATTACATGAGGTAGTTTTTGAACCTCTGTAACAGAGGAGATATACATTATGAATTTTTTATTACATCTTACTTGTGAGACATATCTGAAATGATCCTGAGTAAGAACAGAAATACTGAGCAATCTTTCCTACCCCCTAAAAGTACTTAAATTCAAGACTGCATCCTAGGTTTTGGCAGAAAACTCTGTAGAAAAGATGTTGAATTATGCAGTGGGACTTGAGTTAACTCCTCAAATCTAATATTTAAAAATATGTATTTCAAGATGGTGGCACATGCAGTAATCTTAACACTGTGAATGTAGAGAGATGGGTGGATCTTTCAGGCTCACTGCTCACTCACTCAGACAACATTATTTGAAGCCAGTGAGACAGTTCCAAGCCTGTCTCTTGAAAGTATGGTGGCAACTGAAGGATGATATTCTAGTATGCTGTCTGTCATTCTGACCTGTATGCATACATGCACAAGCACTCACCGCATACACATACACACAAGCATGTACATATGAACACGGAGAAAAAGAACCACAGACCCGAATTCTATGTCATAAACCACATCAAAGTGTTCCAATTTTATATTCTTATTGTCTGCTTAGAGATTGATGAGACTGAATCCCTGTCTCAGTCTGAGGACTTATAAATTAAATTACCCTCTGTTATATATTTATCTATTTGCTTACATACATTCTTAACAAGTTATCACACTGACCTAGCCAGAGTCTATTTCACAGAGGGTAACTTACACCAACAATGTAGAGTCCCCTTTCAGAGTATTTGATAAGCTACATCTTTTTCACTTAAACCTGGCATCCTTGATCTTGAGTCAGTAGGTTTCTCTTCTGTATCTAAAGGAAAAATATCAGCCAATTTTCCATCAAAAGCTAAACTTTTGGAGATGTGACTGATATTATACTTCAACCCACATTAAAAAAACCTTAATTAAATCTTTGATTTTACTTTTCATATGTATTGATAAAGATTCACATTCAATTACAATCTACAATTTTTACTACAAATGTATGAATCACAAATATTTGCCCATCATTATGTTGGGAATTAATTAATTTCAGATAGATAGCCTAGAAGACCAGTAAAGCACTGGCTTACTACACCCTATCTATAAGTAGAGGCCAATGAAAACTGACCATCTGATTTAGAGCAATATGTAATATATCACAACATAAAGAATTTTGAAAAAGTTTACCTTGTGCTTTTTCTTTTAAAATAATTTTAAAATTGACAAATTCAATAGCATTTTAAAAATATGAGGTTGCTTATAGGAGAAAGAATGAGTGAAAGATAGATGGCCCAATAAAACAATCAGCATGCATAAATGCTCATGAGTGTTAGCACACTTTTACTGTCTTCATGATATGTGGGGAGCTTGACATATCAGAGTATCTCTTGCAAGACCACTTGGCTGATCTCAATCTCCACTGCAGTCCTTATTGTTTTTACAATTTTGAAAAGAGAGCCTATGAATATCTGATATATTTCAGGGGCTTCCTGATCCTTCTAGGTTATTTCCTGAGTCTTAGAGAAGAAATTGCTCTATGGCAGTCCAAAAATCAGAGACATTTTTCAAAATAATCACAAAACACCCTTTAATTAGAAAACTAACACAGGGAAACTATAAACACATTTTTGTTTCTCCTGTGAAATAAATTATTACCTAGCATTCTCATTTTCAAATACACTCCAGTCCAAGCTTATGTCTCACATTCATTGTATCTTTGTAGTATCCTTCCATAAAAAATAATATCTTGGATTTTATTTGTCTTAAAAACTCACAGTTTCACATTATGGAATTATATAGATTAAAATTAATAGTTACTTTTATCATTATGTGTTATTGCACTTATATGTATGTGCAATGTACATTCATTATAACACACCACAAATTATAAAATAATTTAATGTACTAGCTATATTATACATAGAGATGATATATACATTTAATGATTCTGTGTCCCCATTGTTTGCTATCAAGTGAGATATAGTCTCAACATGTACCATTACAAGTGTGACCAAGTTTGACTGAGTAGGTTTGATTGTGTAGCTCAGATTTACTCACCACAAAGTGACTAGTATGAGTAGTATGTTATATTCTTTACCAAGTTCTTACAGAGTAATCTTAATGCCATTGATACTATTTGAACATATGAATAATCACCATTATTAGTTATTATTATTATTATTATTATTATTATTGCTACCAAATCTTCACTTGACGAAAACATTGTTCATTATCAATTCCCACTTTCTCCCATCTATTATACCAAAATGAACTCATGAGTGCCTATTTTATTAAATATGTTATCATCCATCACTTTCATTAATGAATTTAATGGTAGGATTATTTCAGTGGCAAGTCCATGGTGTAGTATTCTATGCTTCTATATATGCCTACACTATATTAAACTATATATTTTCTGACATAGTGAAATATATTAGAACAATCTTCTATATTTGTTTCCCAGATTACTGAAATCAGCACATTCTTTAAAGATCTTATCTTCATCTTCAATGAAATATGATTATAGATAGATAGATAGATAGATAGATAGATAGATATAGATAGATATAGATATATACCACACACACACACACACACACACACACACACACACACACACACACACACACACACACACACACACACACACACATATATTCCTTACCAGGGAATATGTGAGTACTATGTTTTTAGATCTTCCCCAAATCATGTACTGAATATGCATATATATATATATATATATATATATATATATATATATATATATATATATAACATACCCACACATAAAAAAAGCAGATGGTCTTTCCTATTTAAATCTTCACCCCTTCTAGTTTCAACACAGCTCTCCTGCAATGACCTCTTTTCAGATTAATGAAAACTTTGGTACATTCATAAACTAGCTTTTGAAGAAAGATCACTGATATGAAGAGAAATAAAAGAGGAGAAAGAAAACTTAATGTTTAAACAAACAGGAGAATAATAAAGAAATGGAGGGAAAAAGGAAAAGAGGGAGGAAAGAAGAAAGCAAGGTGGGAAGGGAAGGAGGGAAGGAAAGAACAAGGGAGGGAAGGAAGGGGAAGTCTATCTTGTTCAAATACATTTTATCTAAATATTTTGTGAAACTAAAAATATGAAGCACTTTAAGTAAAATTAACATTATGTTAAATTACTCAATATTTACATAACAAAAATATGTTTTGTTGGTTTTCTTGTTTCCTTTTATGTCAACATTTTATTTGAGACTCAGTATTCTTCTGCAGTCTCTGGTGGCCTCATGTGCAATATTCTCCTACATGTAGCTCCTAATTAACAAAAGTACATGCTTGTTGGACTTCACTCAGTTAGAATATGAGAATTTCAATATCTGCTATCTCAGCTCGATCAGTATCTCAGCAGACGTTACACTGGTTTCAGACCTGGTGGCCTAAAACAGGGGAGTAGATTAGATAGCAATATGATCTCTTTTCTTCTTTATCTATCTTGTAGAAAAGCTCATAAACTCACTGGAAAGAAGGTTTGATGGTTACCAGTACATACTAATGACCCAGGTTTGGCAAATCACAATTGCTTGTAACTCCAGGAGATCTAATACCTTATTCTAGACTCCACAGGTACCACATGCGTAAGCAACCTTCCATGCCGTATGCACAAATCTAAAAAATTTAAAAAATATATTTAAAATGAAACAATATTATTTATACTATTTCTAAAATAGTTACACAAACTATTCATATGTATGTGTATGTTTTAAGCTAAGAACATTTTATAATTTCAAAAACTCCTGTGAGCTATTCTCTTTATTACAAGACCAGACATTTTACTGTCACTTTTGTGTATATTGCAGAATGTTAACATGTAAGAGTTGACTGAAATGTATTGCAAACTATGGCTTGAGAGTAAGGAACAGATGTCCCGAAACACCATGAAAGAACCTATGGGTAATTCCTCAGTCATTAACCTCCATTCATAATCCAAAACCCTACGTAGAAATGGCTCAGTCAATAAGTCCACTGTCACAACACCAAGAGGCCTGGAGTTGAAAACCTCAAACCCGCATATCAAGATAAATATTTTCTAAGTGTCTATTACTTTAGCTCCAAGAGTGAAACACATTTTTGTGGCTTCAGCAAGTGGTGAAATGATGGTGGGACATGGTGACCATAAAACTAATAGAGGACACAGAATGAGAATGAAGAGATGATCTAGAAAAGAAATGCCTCCTGAAAACTTTATGACAGGGATACTTTTACCTGAAGGTGTTAGAACATTAACAAAGCATGAAGTGCATAGGTAGATTAAACACCTGTCATGAAGAAAGATTAATTAGTGCAAGAGTGACCAACATATCCCCATCTTAAATTGGTTTTCATGTTTCTTGAAAACTACTACTGTCCAACTTCTTTTTTCCTTATTTGTAATTAACATTAAAAACAATATCAAACTTAAAAATATTTTCTCAAATTAATGGAAAATAAAAGTAAAACTGTTGTCCTCTTCTATCATAAGTCTTTAATTACTTTATTGGAAACGCCAGGGAGAATCAAATTATACTATGTTCTTTCTGTTTCTTTATTCCCTGAAGTAAACATCAGTGATACTATCAACAGAGGCTTCTTAATCCACTCAGGAGGAATTAAATGTGACTTTGTTTTATGTTCATGTGGGTTACCAAGATGTGCCTATGTGCAAAATTCCCATGACTCTTTGTTAGAATACCCCTGAGCCTATATTTTTCCCCAGTGATTTTGTCTTTTCATTCTGGATATGTCCCAGGAATCTGTATTTGTAAGGGATGCCCAAGTGAATGAATCTTAATATTCTAAAAAGTAATGCTTGGGAACTGAGGATTAGGCTCTATAACATAATCTGTAATATTTCCATGGAAAAGATCCTCTGTTTTGCTTAATAACATGCTTGGTGTCTAATAGACCTTGTAGTTAGAGCAGAGACTGCTTTTTTCACAGAGCTGCTACTAAATTCTCATGACTGCAATTTTTCCCTTTACTCCAGCTGGAAATGGGTAACAGCTGGTCCTTTAATAACCCTTGAAGATTATTATTGAGTTACTCATCCACCTTCCCTTCTCCCAGCTAAATACATCCATTTTTTTTCCTAAGATATATTATAAGTCCTACTTCATAAGCCCTCTTTATTGCATTGTCTAATTTTTGGAGTAAGACTAATAGTTTACTATTGTGTCATGTTACAATGATCAACATATAATCCACTCAAAATTTTGAGACAAATGATATAACTGGTGTGCTTTGGGTTTGAGGGAATATTCTAGAACGTTTTATTTTTCTTTTTTTTCCAATTTTTTATTAGATATTTTCTTAATTTACATTTCAAATGCTATTCCGAAAGTCCCCTCCCCCCTCCCCCTCCCTGCTCCCCTGTCCACCCACTCCCACTTCTTGGCCCTAGTGTTCCCCTGTATTGGGGCATATAAAGATTGCAGTACCAAGGGGCCTCTCTTCCCAATGATGGCCGACTAGCCCATCTTCTGCTACATATGCAGCTAGACACACGAGTTCTGGGAGTTCTGGTTAGTTCATATTGTTGATCCTCTTCTAGGGTTGCAGACCCCTTCAGCTCCTGGGGTTCTATCTCTACCTTCTCCATTGTGGGCCCTGTGTTCCATCTTATATATGATTATGAGCATCCACTTCTGTACGAGACAGCTATATCAGGGTCCCTTAAGTAGGCACTAGCTCTCCTATGCCATAGTGTCTGAGATTAATGACTGATTATGGGATGGATCCTCCCTGGTGGGGTAGTCTCTGTATGATCCATCCTTTCATCTTAGCTCTAAACTTTGTCTCTGTAACTCCTTTCATGGGTATTTTGTTTCCTATTCACAGGAGGAATGAAGTATCCACACACTGGTCTTCCTTCTTAATTTTCTTGTGTTTTGCAAATTGTATCTTGGATATTCTAAGTTTCTGGGCTAATATCCATTTATCAGTGAGTGCATATCCAATGACTTCTTTTGTGATTCGGTTACCTCACTAAGGATTATATCCTCCAGATACATCCATTTGCCCAAGAATTTCATAAATTCATTTTTTTAATAGCAGAATAGTACTCCATTGTGTAGATGTACCACATTTTCTGTATCCATTCCTCTGATGAGGGACATCTGGGTTCTTTCCAGCTTCTGGCTACTATAAATAAGGCTGCTATGTACATAGTGGAACATGTGTCCTTTTTCCCAGTTGGAACATCTACACGTGCTGTGTAGGTTTTATTTTTTTCTACACAGAGAGGGAGACATGGTAGAACTAATGGAGTACCAAAGTTCTATATCATTGTTTCTGCTGATAGGCTATGCAAGTTGGAGCAAACTACTTTATCTGTTGCTCGTTGTCTCAAAAAACTAACATGTATCCTGTCTAAATTCTTTTTTATTAGATATTTTCTTCATTTACATTTCAAATGCTATCCTAAAAGTCCCCTATACCCTTCCCCCAGCCCTGCTCCCCAACCCACTCTCTCTAACTTCTTGGCCCTGGCATTCCCCTGTACTGGGGCATACAAAGTTTGCTACCTTTCTAAATTCTACATAATATTTCACAATATTACCAAAATTACAATTATGAACTAACAATGAAAATAATTTTATGGTTGGGGTTAACTACAAGAGTAACTCTATGTAAGGACCACAGTATTAGGAAGGTTGAGAACGACAGATTTAAAGAATACTTGAGATTAAATCTAGATATTTTTAAATGTGAAAATACAATTGGATACAGAAAATATGGTACATTTACACAATGGAGTACTACTCAGCTATTAAAAACAATGATTTTATGAAATTCTTGGGCAACTGGATAACCCAATCACAAAAGAAGTCACTTGATATGTACTCACTGATAGTGGATATTAGCCCAGAAACTTAGAATACCCAAGATACAATTTGCAATCACAAGAAAATCAAGAAGGAAGACCAAAGTGTGGATATTTTATTCCCTATTAGAATAGGGAAAAAAACACCCATGAAAGGAGTTCCAAAGATTGGAGCTAAGACGAAAGGATAGACCATCCAGAGACTACCCCACCCAGGGATCCATCCCATAATCAGACACCAAACCCAGACACTATTGCATATGCCAGCAATATTTTGCTGAAAGGACCTTGATAAAGCTATCTCGAGTGAGGCTATGCCAATGCCTGGCAAATACAGAAGGGGATGCTCATAGTCATCTATAGGATGGAACACAGCGCCCCCCCCCCAATGGAGGAGCTACAGAAATTACCCAAGGAACTGAAGGGGTCTACAGCACTTTAGGTGGAACGACAATATGAACTAACCAGTATCCCCAGAGCTCGTGTCTCTAGATACATATTTAACAGAAGATGGCCTAGTTGGCCATCATTGGGAAGTGAGGCCCCTTGGTCTTACAAACTTTATATGCTCCAGTACAGGGGAACGTCAGGGCCAAGAAGTGGGGGGAGGCAGGAAGGGGAGCAGGAGGGGGGAGGGTATAGGGAACTTTCAGGATAGCATTTGAAATGTAAATAAAGAAAATATCTAATAAAAATACATCTTTGGAAAAAAACAACAAAAAAGAAAATACAATTGGGCATCATCACTATATATCACACTTCTGTTATCTATAAACATCTCAGAAACTATGGCAACATTTTGCTTATATTTTTTTCATTGTAATGTCTGTTATTTTAGGCAGGATAATAACAGTCATGAGTTCATATTTGTATTGGTGCCAGAACAAACATTAGACATGACTAAATAAAGTCTTACTTTTAAGGTTTTTTTTTTCTTTTAATTTTCATATACTCTATTTTGTTCATATTATTTCCATTTTCTCAACTAGTTTCAGATCACCCCATCCTTGTCCATCCAGTTCATACTTGTTTTCTCTCCTATAACAATCAACTAACCAATCAAACAAAACAAAAAGAAAAAAAAGAAAAAGAAAAAAGAAAAAGAAAAAGAAACACTATATCCCACCACATAAACACATTGAAACCATGGAGCCCATTTTGTGTTGTTAGAGCATCCTGAACATGAAGCCTGCTGTGGAATGTTGGTGACATACCCAGTGCAACCCTCCATTGGACAAAACTGTCTAAATGTTGATAGGGATGAAACTTTGTGCCAACTTCCCTTCTTCTTTGCTGGTATTTTGTCTGGGTTGAAGCTGAGCAGTCTTTGTGAGTCTATATGTATATCACTACAGCTTTCTGGAAGACAGTGTCTCTTTGCAGTCAGCAACCACTTCAGGCTCTTGTAGTTTTCCTACTTCTGCTTCTTCATAGATTCCTGAGGTCAAAACGTTTGAAAAAGACATACTTCTTAGGGCTGCCTGGTGTGGTGGTGCTCGCCTTAATCCCAGCATTTAGGAGGCAGAGGCAGGCGGATTTCTGGTCTACAAAATGAGTTCCAGGACAGTCAGGGCTATACAGAGAAACAGTGTCTCAAAAAAACCAAAACCAAACCAAACCAAACCAAACCAAAACAAAACAAACAAACAAACAAAAAAAACCTGTTTCTCATTCTCTACCTGTGTCTCTGTTAAATATCTACTGCAAAAGGAGACACTTTCCAGAGGAGAGTTGAAAGGTAACTCTATGGGAAGAGAAATAATGATATATAATAGTGATTTTATTGCTATGTTCCTATAGCAGAATAAATAGTTGATTTCTGCTAGAACCATGACATGTCTAGTTTTAGATTCTCGTCCTCATTAACATTGTCACGTATCTCATTCACTTATACTTTGAAAATGATAATTGTATGTGTGTTTATTTCTTTTTAGATATATTTGTAAAATGATTCTTATCCAATGCTTTCTCAGAATGTGAGCTGTCATGAGGCTGCCCATTAGTTCTCCTCACAGCACTGCCTGAAACTTTCTATGCTTTGATTGTCCATCGCTGATGAATGGCCACTTGCTCATGTAGTCACATTAAACTATCTTATTCATTTTTGCTCTAAAGTGACTCCCAATGTTCTAACTGCTGAGCTGACAATCCCTCATTTCATCTGTTTGACAGCTTGCACGCCCTGCCTGTCGGCATCAATATTTACTAATGGACCCATTTTCTTATGGAAGCTCTTTGCAATAAAAAAAGATAATGAAGAAATTACTTGACCCCAGACATGTAGCTCGTGGTAACCATGGTCCGTGTCATTCGGTCTCTTTGCCATCTGAGCCCAGCCAACAGGACAAGATGAACAAGAATGGAGATACACAGACAGTGGAGGAGAATTCAAGGAGAAAGAAGGCAGATGATTTAGACACAGGAAAGTAATCATCTTTGTTTTGTATATCAGTTGGAAGAACCTGGGTTTCTGCATACATTTAGTTCTCAGAAAAAGGATACCAGGTAATTGTAGTTGAGCATTTTATATATTATTTTAAAATAAAAGAACTGGCATTTAAAAAAAGGAAAGTGAATGGCTCATTAAGATACTGAAAAACTGATAACCACTGTGTATTATTATATCTTAAATCTTAGGTTTAAAATTGGGGAGGAATTGATTTGAATCTAGACTTTCACCACAAAGGTGGTATATGACATGTGACCTTCAAGAAAATGTATGTGTGTGTTTCTGTGTATGTGTATGTATAGATATGAGTTTCTGACAATATTTCAATACTAATATTTTCATGCTTAAAACTACAATAATATCAACTTTGATGGTTTAGTAGGATTATATTTTATATTGAACATATTCAGTCAAATATCAGGCAAAACATAACTGCTGTCTACAAAATAAACATTCTTATATCCTTGTTAGTTATGCAATTTTTTAATGGATCCCATATTCAAATGTGAGCTTCTCTCCTGACATACAGTAGCAAAGTCCCCCCCCCCACTCCTCTTTCTCTTTTGAACCAGGGTCTTTCCCTATTCTGGTGTTGACTACATTAATCAGGCTAGCCTTGGATTCATAGAGATAGACTAGACATAAAGAAGTTTTAGCAGGTCAATACATAATAAATTTAAAGAGGAAAGGTGTTGGATTGTGGGTCCCACCTATGCTCCACCACAGGGCATGGATGCTTGGGGAGTTTGACTGCACTTATTCCATGCTGCAGGTGCCATTGTTGGGCTATAGGGACACAGCACAGCAACACTGCTCTGGAAGTGGGAAAACACAGTCTGAGATGTGGCAAAACCAGAGCTAGTTTGAGGATCTCTGGAATGGTAAGGAGACTGGGGCTGTTGGCTTTTTGGGATTTTGGAAATCCAGGCACCACTGGGAGTCACAGAATAGCTGAGAATGGAGTTGGGAATCCTTGGGCTGGGGACAGCATCTAGCCTGAGGACTGGGGTGTGGGGAGGGGAGCTAAGGCTTGTCCCACCAAGGAAACTCCTTGGCAGGCAGGCAGCCCACTTGGAGGTGGGTGTGGCTGGGAGTGCAGAGAGGCCTTCTACAGGAAACTAGGCTGCAGCTCTGTAGATGAAGGCATTCTCCATGTCTCCTGATTTTAGTGGGATTGCTTCAAGTTTCCATTTTGTTTGATGTTGGCTACTGGTTTGCCGTATATTGCTTTTGCTGTGTTTAGGTATGGGCCTTGAATTCCTGATATTTCCAAGACTTTTAACATGAAGGAATGTTGAATTTTGCCTAATGCTTCCAATCAGTTAATTAGGGGAAAATTCTGGTACTTACCTGGCAGGTGAGATACCATGATCAGGATAGTGGTTTTCCCAGGACGAGGCTTATCCACTGCACTCCTGATGTACTGATCCCTGCAGCTTACCTAAATGTGAGAAAACTTGACTGCATAAATTTGGTAATTGGGGACTGCATTCATGATGGGAACAGACCTGGACTATGTTGCTGGTGCATAGCTGGCTTTAGTATGCACTTGTTTTTAATAATTTCATCTACAATAATACAATGCATTTGATTAAAGACATGATGAACTTAATTTATAATACGAATATATTATAGTTTCTACTGTTTGTATAGTCTTCATATTAAAATGCTTTTTAAAAATCCATTCCTATGAGGGTGAAAGAATGTAAAAAGTTAAACAGTATACTTCTAAAGCGCTTTAGATCTGCTTTCTGAGTGCACACTGATCTTAATCTCTATGATCATGTTTACAGTGTACAAGAATGCTGTTGGAGATTCCAAATTTTGGGGAATAGACTATTGTATATATTTTCTAGTTAATCATGATAAAACATATATAATAATTTGCACATCATTAGTACATGCATTGATATTTAGTGACTTCATTTGTATTAATCCTTTTCAATAAACATAGCCAAATTTATTACTGAAATTTGGTGTTTGCTTATAAAAGTTATGTATTGTTTGATTAGAATTGTATTATTATGAATGAAATCATCATTTATTAATGAATAAACTTACAAGAGATATAGTTCACTCACCCTAAGTACTAAGAAAATTCACATAAGTAGTTGCTCACAAAGTCAACCAAGTATGTTTTCACTGTGAGCATGAACCATTGTAGCCTAGTAGTTTGGCAAATATATATATATATATATATGTGTGTATATATATATATATATATATATATATATGTGTGTGTGTGTGTGTGTGTGTGTGTGTGTGTGTATGTATATATATTCACATCTATAGTTTAGACATCCATATAAAATATGCATTACAGATGTACCAGAACAACTGAACTGCCATTGAATCTCAGCTTTATAAAGAGCTGGTACTTTCTTTATAATTCTTTGAGAATGTGTGTTTGATGCATTGAGAAAATCAAAGAAAAGGCTGGAGAGATGGCTCAGATGTTAAGAGAAAGTCAGAGAAGAAAACGAGGAAACAGAGAAGAGCTTGGTGGTATAAGGATGATAACAGGTAAAAACATAGAAATCTCTTGGTCCAACTCCTGCTGATAACATAGTGTCATTTGCCCAGTCATTAGTGCCCAGTTAGATTTCTATGAATAATGAAGTGGTATATTTCTATCTTATCCAAACCTTCAATAGACCATGTGCTACTTCTCCCCCCATCCTCACACTTGCTATACTCAGTTGTGACAGGAAGAAGCTAACCTCAAACCCTTTGTGAATGTTGAATATCAGGATCTTTGAAGTTCTAGACACAAAGCTTTCACAAGTTGTTTGGCATTTGAAAACTTTCTGCATACCTAGCTCAGAGTAGGTAGCAGAAGGTTAATGTTCATCATTTCTTATTCTAAACTTATACGGATACTTTCTCAGTCATGTTTATAACTATTCATAATAGTATATTATAAAATCTTCATATGTCACCATAGTCATAATAGCCAAGAAACAAAAACAACCTTCTTCTAAACCTTGTTTAAGAGACAAATGAATAGTGAAAATGTATACATATACACAAAGTAATATTATTTCATATAAAAAGAAAAGAAACCATGAACTTTACTTACCAGTAAATGGGTGGACATGGAGAAAATTATACTGAGTGTGGTAACCCAGCCCAAGAGGGAAAAATAGGCACGTCCTTTCTCATCTTTGGCTCCTAGATCTAAATCTTCAGAAGTGAACATAAAACTTGTAGTAAGTACAGAAAACAGGAAAATATAAAGGGACCACAGATGTGTATTGCCAAATCACAGTGGGAGGGGAATAGCAGAACACAGGTGATATGAAGAAATAGAATTATTGGGAAAGGGCTCCAGCTGGTGAGTGGAAAGAATGATAATAATATAGAAAGAGAAAGTGGTACAAGAAAAAAAAAAAAAAAAAACACCAAAATTGCTTGATAAAGCTTCAGTAAGAATGTAATTAAATATTTACCTAAAGTTATATATTTTAAATATGCACATTATATACTGTGTATAATATATGTTTTATATAGTATATATAAATACATTAGTGAGGCATAACTGACCTAGACACCAAAGGGTAGTTTTAGGCCACACAAATTGGACATCCAGAACAAACACCTCTCGGGGCCACTTGGTTCAGTGGCTCATGGGTGTCTTTAAGCAGGCAGCTTTTTTACATCTCTGTGATGTGCTGTCTTTGGTGTCAGTTTCACCTTCATCACCCAGTCAAAATTCTGAAGTTATTCTTAAGTTACATAGATAGAAGTTATGGTTCTGCTTAATTCACCCAGAGAGGGAAAATTTACCAGATAGATAGATAGATAGATAGATAGATAGATAGATAGATAGATAGAGATATATACATACATTATAACCACATGCATATATACATAAATATAAATATATACCTACATATGTTTGTATGTTATATATATATATATATATATATTATACTGTATATATTATATTTTATATATTATAATTCACATAGGGTGACAATGCTGAGCACAAGAAACACAAATTAAGATTAAAAACAGGTAGCAGACACTAGGATCCTCCTTTCAAATAATTTTACATGAATAATGCTTGACCTTCATGTGCACTGCTTTGTGACTCTGTCAGACCTGATGGTCAGCTTCCCTTAACAACCCCCCCCCCCCCCGTCTTGTAGCTCGGTATCTTTAGCATGATGCAAGGTGTGCTGTCTTGCCAGAAGAATTTGAGGAATAAATACACTAATAATAACAAATGATACATATACCAAAAACTTAGATTTCAGAAAGCTCTTGGTTTTCTTACTCAAAATGAACCCCTTCTCAGAATGGGCACTGCTCCCACTCATTGCACAAAACAACATGATTTTATATTTGGTCACATATTTATGATTTTCTCTCCAGTAAACTACATAAGATGATGTCGCGGGTTCTTTGGAGTTCTGTATTGAGAATGGCTACCTTCTGGTATAAGCATACTCTTTGTGCCCAGTGCTGGCCATTAAAATATATGTCAAATAAAAGAGCAGCCTTTCTCTGCCCTGTAATTCCCTTCTGTCCAATTCATCATTACTTATGGAATAAATTACTCATTTTAACCCCCCCCCACATTCACCTGATATTTCCCCTTCTCTCATTATTTTCTTACATCTTTTGTATTGATTTTTTTCAGAATATTAAAAAATAATTCACATAGTTGGTAAAAATGATGAAGTCACAGATAACAAACTACTTGTTTATGTGGTCCACCAGTTGATGCTCTGAACATTTGATCCAAATTAGCTTACTTAACAGTCTTGAATCCTATAAAGTAGTCTATACCATAATATCCCATTTTCAAAAACAAATTATCTTAAAAGTTATGAAAAAGTAATAGTTAGATTTCACTAACAAAACAAGAGGTCTGGCTCTGGTATAGAAGTTGTTGGTCAGTAAGGCACATAAGAATCTTTTGAAGGACCTTGGGATTTAGGAATAATTGTGGCCCAATGGGTTTTGAAGTTTTATTAGTTTTTTATCCAGTTCTTACAAAATTCACTTCATATTATTATCCTTAAAATAACTGACTGGATTGAAATTCGAGATCATGCTGACATCCATGGTGGTCACATGCAACCTGACACTATTCTTAGTTTTTTGATCTAAGGAATTATGGGAGAATCTAGAACTTAGAGGATGCTTGTTCAGGCACTTAGCCAAGAGTATGAATGACAGTATTTTCCCTTCTATGTCCACCTGATATTCTCTTCAGGAGTGGCAGTAGCCTCTTCACAGACTTTGCAAACTTATTCCCCATTAAAATGTATGTATCACCAAGAAAAATGGGCATGAGTTCAGGCAGAGGGCACTGGCCTGGAGTCAGTATATTTGATCCACAATATTTCCTAAAGATGACCAGCTGTGTGAACTGGGACATGCCACTTAGAATGTCCAGATCTCTGCTTTCCCTAATTATGAATTGAAGAGGTTAGCTCATGGATATGTCAAGGGGCCAATTCAGCTACAAAATTCTCTGAAACTCATTTAAACATCACATAAAAGAAGAAAAGCAAAATAATGAATAGGTGTTTTAGACAGTTTGACCCCAAGGTGGAACAGTTGCAACTTTGAAACTCAAATCAGAGGCTGTGAAACTACCATCTTTGTCCCAAGACTATCCCTACTGAGTGTTAGACTATGGAAAGTAGTAATAAGCTGTGGCTGATGCAGAGAGATAAGACAAGTGAAAAACACTTCCCAAGGAGGTGAGTGGAGTGCTGGGATGTGAGGAAGTGGGCATTACAGAGAGAACAGTGAAGAAGGAACAGCGGCCTGGTGTGATCTGAGACATAGAAGTCAGTGGAGCATAACTTACTCAAATCTGAAACTAGATATGCTGCCAATTGTGGTTTTAGTAACAGTCCTCCCAAACTGACTCAGGTGACAAAGGACATTTATGACACCACAAAGTGGAAATTGAGAAGTTGAGCCTTCTCAAGTACACTTAACTCAGTGGTTCAGGAATGTCCATAGGTAGGTAGCCTTTTCCATCTCTCTGCCCTGCCATTTTGGATGCCAATTTCACCTTCATCCTCAAGTTGAATTATGTAGTTGGTTCTCATATCACATTGATGGAAGGGATGGTTTGGTGCAGTTTACTCAGACAAGGGAAAAATATGTCTCTGAAGTATATACAAGACTTGCTCTCATGACTTATTAATCGAACTTCAGTCACAAAAACTGTCACCTAGATCAATTCTGTTGAGCAGATGGATGTTACCTCGTGACTGTGTTACATCCTATAACTCATATTAGTCACTGTAGCAATGGGTGGGGTTTCCATATTGAATCAGATATATTATGAATTGTATGAGAGTTCGGCAGTTAATTTCCCTTTTGCTTTCTCTTCAGTGTAGGATCAGACCATTGATATTAGGAGTTGGGACACACAGCCTTATGGTTGTCAAGAAAAGACAAGAAGGAATCCAACCAACCAAACAAGAAATTGTATAAAGGAAATATAAACATATTTTATGTGGATAACCAAATCCAGTTGATTTGAAATCAATGCACTAACATCCTAAATAATATGTGTTTATAATTTTTAGATTGCTAGAAAATTAAAGGAAATGAAAAAGTCCAATCCATTTTAGCCAATGTCTGAAGTGCATGTCATTCCAAATCAAAATGAAATAGAAGCACTGGGTAGGACACAAGACTCAGTAGCTAAGAACATTTTCTATTATTTCAGAGTGCTTGCATTTGATCCCCAGCACTTACATCCGTTGTCTCAGATGCTACATATTATCTCCAGGTCCTGGGAATCTAATATGCTCTTCTGGCTTCCTAAGGCATCCACACATATGTGGTATGAAGCCACATAGATACAATCAAATACACATAAATAAAACAAACCTTTAAAAAAAAGAGCAAAGTGTATCTTTAGTCAATATTGATCAACACTTAATACTCTAACATGTATCATGTATGCTCAGACAGTAAACTTAGGGTTACTAGATAACCTTTCTAAATTCTCCACATATTTTTCAAGATTCACAAGAATGAAAACAGAGACATGTAACATAGCAAATAAAGTAAGACTGAGCCAAATGCGATGGATTAAATCTTTATTGTATCCAGAAATCAAAGGTTTTCCAGAGCAAGATATTTATAAGGCAGACTGTAAAAATCCTGATCATATGTCCTAGATATTATTATGTGGGGAAATCAGACCATTTTGCATTGGGATAAAAACATATCTGAAGTTGGATACTTCATTAAAGTGAAAGTGTTTACTTGGATTATGATTCTGGTAACTGGTGGCCTCAGAAAATAGGCACATGAGTCCTACTGAAGTCCCTTGATTGTGTTGCAATATGGTAGGAAAGCAGAAATGGATCTGCTCTGAGCAGAAAAGTCTGGTCTTGTGGTACAGAGAGGGGAGTATTTAATAACAGCTTTTGAAAAAGAGCCCTCTTACTAGGATGAGATCAGCCTTAGCTCCATGGGAGAAGAATGCTCCTGAGTTAATTACCCTTTACTGTACCTTAAAGTGGGTATTGTATGAGAATGTAAGAACAGACCTCTCCTTATTTTATTAGAAATTATTTATCATGTTTAAAACCAAATGGGTGATAGCAGGGCATGTACTATTAGGGAGGAAATGGAAACTCTGGGGATACTTAACTGGAGAGGAAAGATAACACACACATACAGAGAGAGAGAGAAAGAGAGAGAGAGAGAGAGAGAGAGAGAGACAGAGACAGACACAGAGAGAGAGAGAGAGACAGAGAGAGACAGAGAGACAGAGACAGAGACAGAGACAGAGACAGAACTGTAAGGCTCTTTGAAAAAGATGGAGATTAACATATTGTTTCTAAACTTCCCTTTTATACTGAAGTTATATATTTGAAGTGATAATGCTTCCCCAAGATCTATAGAATCTCTTAAAAAATTCCAGTGCAAGCCTTGGGGACTATTTTTGAGTCTCTAGTCAGTGTATGAGAGGCTCAAGAGACTAGCAAAATGGTATAAGCTATTGTCATAGCACATTGCTGCCTCTGAAATTTGAAAGAAAGATCCTATTGTGAAAAATATTGCACATGCTGAACAGCAGACTTGGAGGAATCTACTCTGGGAGCCTCCTCCCTGATCATGAGCTCTCAGAATGTGGGAAGGTTTAATGCAAGTTGTCAATGGAGAAAATCAACCAATAGGCCTATCCAGCCATAACACCTATTGAAAACAACATGGATCAGCCTGGAACTATTTTGCCAATGGTGCAGTTGTGGTGCTCTCATCATATGGATAACCAATAGCTGTGTAATTGAAATTAATTCCTTTGCAAGGAAAAATTAATGCCTGATATTATAAACCTAAACAATTATTCATGGCCAGAGAGCTCATAGATTCTACAGGAACAACAACTCCTGCCATTTTCCTCTATTTTAATCATATTGTAACTATTGTTGTGTTTATGATTAGTATACTGACATAGACATGTGCTTCTCACCCCTTCTATCAAAAATACTTGTTTTGTAATAATGCAGACAACTAGAAAATTGGTCAAAATGCAGAGGATAAATGACCATAGATTATTTATCCAATATTGATGCTTTGTGATTTTATATACATTTATGATGTAGTCCTCATACCAAACTCTCAGAAGAAATCATGAAAAAGAGGTACAGAATGATTTTCAGAACCAGAAGATCAAGACTTCTTCTGCTTGATAGTATAACCCAGGCAAGACAGGGAATAAATCAAAAGAATATGACTATGTTATAAGACTTACATGATGCCAACACAATACATGGCAACATGGATGCGGGCAATTTTATAAACTCTAACCCCTAAGATGAAGATGAACATCTGTCAGTGGTGGCTGAAAGAATGAATGTCATTTTCCCATGGAAGAGCTGTTTAAAAATTATACATATAAGCACCATTAACACATTATGTATATGGGTGTATATGTGCATGTGAGTGTGTGCATGTGTATAACAAAAACTTTTAAAGAGGCCCAAAATCACAGCAACTAGACAGATCATCTTATAAGAGGATGTAAATGAAATTAAGTTTGGCAATATGTATATGTAACTTTTAAAAACTATTTTATTGGAATTCATAGCTAAAGAAGTTTTGGCTTTTTAAAAAAAAATAGGGACTCACTTTATAGCTGGCCTTAACCTCACAGTGTCCCATTTGCCTCTGTTTCCTAAGAGATGGGATTAACGGCATGAATTACCACACCTAATTAGAAACTGGTGTTTAATGTGCTAAAACCTTTAAAACATCAAGGACTTCTAAAGTTAGACTTTAAAGAAAATGTTTTAATGTTTATTTAAAGTGTGTGTGTGTGTGTGTGTGTGTGTGTGTGTGTGTGTGTGTGTGTGTGTGTGTGTGTGTTTGTACACAGGTGTGCCATGTATACTTCTGGAGTATAATGGACAGCTTGTGGGAATAGTTCTCTTTCTACTATATGGGTTACCCAATTTGGCCTCAGGTCATCAGACTTGACTGCAAGCACTTGTCTGTAGAGCCACTCATAAGTGGAGAAAGTAACTTTTAATAAGCATAGGAAACAAACCTCTCCAATATCTTAAAAAAAAAATAAAGAAGAAGAAGAAAGGTAGAATCATTATAGTTAGCACAATGCTGGAACATAATAGGGCAAAATTAACTTAAATTTATCTATGTGTGTTTTCTCTTTTTAAAAAAAACAGTAAATAATTATCTTTGCATTAATATTGCCATTTTGGTCAGAAAAAGTTGGACAAAAAGGAAAAAACTTATATCATACTGAAGCTGCATACTCACATAGTCTTTCTCTTTCTGTCTCTGACTCTCACCAGCTCTGAAAAAATGAGGCTGTGACTGAGTCAGTCTTGATTAGGTACCTCTTTTTAATCTAATCAGGACTCAGAACAATGCACATCACCACATGCATTTTTTTCCCTCAAGATGGCTGGCAGGACTCCCACTGTGAGTGAGAAGCCAAGTTCTTGGAGAGAAACCTCAAGTTGTATTTTCTACAGTGTAACCTCATTAGTATAAGAACTGTTCTGTTAGGCAGAAGGAAATGCAATAGTTTCATATGATAGTGAGAGATCAGATTTGAACAAAATACAATCAAGGTTGCTACTAGTTTTCATAAACTGTATCACAAGCCCAAGCATCTTGGTGAGCAAAGCTGTTTGGGCAGAGAAAGTCATGGGGCATCTTTGGGTTCATCCCTCAGTTTACATCTCCATTGTTGATGGTAAATACTTTAGTCTTTTCACAGGCAAGAGAAAAAGAGAGAAGAGCACTCACTAGCAATTTATAGCTTGATTCAGAGACTGGATGGTCTTAGCCTGCAGTGGACCATTCTAACAGTACTGCCAGTCATGTAAGAATCAATGTTTTATAATAAAATGCCCCTTACATGGGCACAGCTAACAAGGCTTCTCTTTCTCCTGGATCTCATTTGCTTCTGCCAACGACTCTGTAGAATAGAAAGGGTAGAAAAGACTATTTGTTTTCTTATTTTGTACAAGAGTCCACTGAGATTTTCAGGAGCTCATAGCATCACAGGGTAGTTTTGCACCAGTTTGATTAGATGCTAGGTCTCTTTGTTCCCACTAGAATGCCCTTTACTATTACACCACCATTTTCACCTAACAGGATCCCTCTCGTATTTCTTTCTTAAATACCACCAAATATGTTAGCTCTGCCCCACTTCATCATTTTCGATATTTTTCCCATTCTGAAGCA